>BMAV01017854.1:0-163891 GCA_019973955.1 Trichonephila inaurata madagascariensis | reverse complement strand
ATTACAGTCATAATATTGGAAATTATAGAAGTTAAAATGAGGATTCAAGGTTAAAATTTAAATAAAACTTAGAAATCGAGGAGATTCAGAAATAAAAATTTAGGCACGTAATTTATTAAGGGCGTTGAGAACCCTTAAATATATCACGTTTTTCTTCTTGGAGGGGGTTGGGACATCTCTCGCTTTCTTCTTCTAACATAACTCCTACGTTCTTTGACGGCCACGAGTAATGGCAAAACTTTTCCAACCCAATTCCAAGAGGAAAAACGAAGCAACAATGCAAATAAGATATCCTTTAAAAGGATGGAAAGTTTAGTGAGAAGGGATATCAATCTTAGAGAAAGCTTAGTGTGGAACAGTGTGAAGTGAGTTTAGATGGCCTACTCAGGAATTACGGAGACGCCCACCTTCGTTAATATATACAAAGGAGCAACAATTGCACACGAGTACATCAGTCTACCTGCAAGTATCAGTATTGTTGAGCCTTCAACCAAGGTAGGAGTATTATATTCTGAACGCTAGTTTAATATTGAAGCGAGATTAGGCAGATAATTAGTTATATTTTGATGTGATCTAATTGCGTGATCTGACTTATTTAAACGGCCGTCCTTTGGTTTATTCTCACTTAATATAAGTTTGTTCGTTATATAAGTAATTTAAGTTAAATTCTTAATAAAAGTCATATTAAGAATTATAGAATGTCTCATCCTTCCGATAATCCCACACCTCTAACTTACGCGGAACCCCCACGACATAGCTATCGATAGATGGCTATGTCACAAAGTAATCAAAGATTTGCAAGCTTCCTGAGACTGTACATGAGTTGCGAAGATACTTAGGAGTTATCAATTTCTATCATCGGTTTATTCTTAATGCTGCAGAAAATCAAGCCATTCTAAACAACTATTTGAAAGGAAAGAAAAGTAATGACAGAAACAAAATTTATTGGACGGAAGAGTCGGTTCAAGCATTCGAAAATAGCAAGCGACAACTATGTAAAGCAACAGTGCTCGTTCACCCATCAGAAAATGAACACATTTCTTTAATAGTTGATGCATCTGATAATGGAATCGGTGCCGTGCTACAACAACTATAGCATGGAGTCTGGAGCCTACCATCAGATACCAGTTGTACCATCTGACATAGGAAAAACTGCCATCTGCACACCTTTCGGTTTGTATGAGTTCACTAGAATGACTTTTGAATTGTGCAATGCAACTCAAAATTTTATGCGGTTTCTTCATTCCTTACTTTGTGGCTTAGATTTTTGCTTCAACTACAATGATGATATTCCCGTTGCGTCAAAGGATGAAGCCCAGCATATCAGTCGTCTTAGACAAGTTTTTCAACGTCTTCACAGGATGCTGGCCTTGTTATAAAGGTTGCGAAATATCAATTCTTACAAACGGAAGTTGGTTTCTACATTGAGCCATCAAAGTAAAGAATAAAAGTAATCGAAGATTTGCGAGCTTCCTGAGATTGTAAAGGAGTTGTGAAGATACTTAGGAGTTATTAATTTCTATCATCGGTTTATTCTTAATGCTGCAGAAAATTAAGCCATTCTGAACAACTATTTGAAAAGAAAGAAAAATAATGACAAAAACAAAATTCATTGGATGGAAGAGTCTGTTCAAGCATTCGAAAATAGCAAGCGACAACTCGTTCACCCATCAGAAAATGAACACATTTTCTTAACGGTTGATGCATATGATAATGGAATCGGTGCCGTGCTACATCAATTAGAGCATGGAGACTGGAAACCCCTTAGTTTCTTTTCAAGGAAACTGATGCCCCAAAACGATACAGCACTTATGACAGAGAGCTGCTGACTGCGTATTTTTCAGTAAAATATTTTAAACATTTTTTGGAAGGTAGAAATTTTACAATCATCACCGACCATAAGCCATTAATTTATTCATTTCGCCAGAAACTGGATAAAGCCACCCCTCGTCAACAAAGACATCTGGAATATATTGCCCAATTTACTGTCGACATTTAGCAAGTACCTGGAAAAGACAACACCATTGCCGATGCACTGTCTCGAATAGACGAAATGCATCTCAAACCAGCAATTTATTACGAAGGTATAGCAAAGGCACAGGAAATGGACGAGGAGTTAAAAGAGACTCTTTCTTCCTATAACTCTTCTCTAAGATTAGAAAAAGTTCCAATATTTGGCTCCAACTTCGACATATTCTGTGACTGTTTGCAGAGAAGAGACCTTATATTCCACAAGCATTCCGGAGAATTGTGTTCAACAATATTCATAACCTAGCTCATCCTGGAATAAGAACCACCACCAAATTGTTTTCAAAATTTGTTTGGCCATCAATAAATAAGAACGTAAGAATTTGGGCTAGAAATTGTATAAAGTGCCAAAAGTCCAAGGTCACACGACACGTACAGAGTCATTTCCAGCAATATCAAAATGCCACTAACCGTTTTACAGAAATCAATTTAGATATTATTAGTCCCTTACCCCCATCATCTGAGGAATTTCGCTTCTGTTTAACTATCATAGATCGATACAGTCGATGGATGGAGGCACTTCCAATGCCTGACATTCGAGCAGAAACAGTAGCAGATAACATACTAAAAGGCTGGATTTCCTGTTTTGGAGCACCAATAGTCATTACCACTGATCAAGGAACACAGTTGGAGGCTCAGCTCTTTCAAAAACTTTCAAAATTAATAGGATTTAAATGCAACAAATCTACATCATACCATCCGCAAGCAAATGGCTGTATAGGACGCTGGCACCGTACTCTTAAGGTATCCGACTACGTTCGGAATCATGATTTTAAAAAAGTGCATAAATGTATAATTTTCATGATATTTAGTGTCACTTAGATTAGAATGCATGTATAAAATTGTTTTAAGGACATTATGACAAAAAAAATTAAATACAATATTTTGGCAAAAAATTAACTTAGAATAACCTTTTTTCCAAATGTCCTCCTTTTGTAAAAAATGCTTCTATTGTATTAATATTTTGCCTGTATTCAGCTCAGACCTCTGTACAGAGGCTCAACTAGAAATTTTGAAATGCATAACTCGGAAGTCGGTTTATCCATGTTTTACGAAAACAGAAGGGAGATATTTTAAGAAAATACGCCGATAATTATTTCAAATGGTTGTAACTCTGAAAATAATTTGAATTTTCCAAAAATCATAGTTGAGCCTCTGTGCAGAGGTCTGAGCTATATACAGGCAAAATATTAATACAATAGAAGCATTTTTTACAAAAGGAGAACATTTGGAAAAAAGGGTATTCTAAGTTAATTTTTTGCCAAAATATTGTATTTAAATAATTTTTTTTGTCATAATATCCTTATATAAAACAATTTTATACATGTATTCTAATCTAAGTGACACTAAATATCATAAATATTATCCATTTACACGCTTTTGCAAAATCACGGTTCCGATCGTAGTCGGATACCTTAAGGCGAGCATAATGTGTCATGAAAACGAAAGTTGGACGAGATCACTTCCCATAATATTGCTTGGATTGAGAACAATTTGGCGGGGTGATTTCAAAGCTACACCAGCAGAACTACTTTATGGTGAAAGCATTTGTTTACCATGCGATTTCTTTGAAGAGATACCCAGTTTTAACCTCAATCTGAATTCGTCCAAATACTCAAAGCAACCATCAAAGATTTCAAGCCAATTCCTTTTTCATATCACAGCAAGAAAAAACCTTTTTATTTTCAAACACCTCAAAGATTGTTCTCATGTGTTCACCCGCACTGACAGTGTTCGTGGGAGCCTGCAACCACCATATCATGGACCCTATAAGGTTATCAACCGATCCGTCAAAGTTTTTACACTTTTCACTAAAGATAAAAATGTTAATGTTTCAATAGACAGGTTGAAACCATGTTTTTTCGACAATTTTTCAGAAAGTGACATTGAATCCAGCATTGGAGAATATATATCTAATAAACCTGCAGAAATGCCAGAGAAAAAGATCAGATTTGCTCCATTGCCTCTTCCTCCTTCAACCAGAGTGACAAGAGGTGGATGTGAAGTTCGTTTACCAGTGCGTTATCAGTGAGATACATTTTTGTTACAGTATCTTTCTTGGGGGAGGGGGGGGAGTATTGTGGCGACTTATTACAAACAATATTTGCCCTACGGAGAAAGGACAATAACCACTCAACTTTTGATGTAACGTTTATTGTGTTCTGTTTACATTTTCCGGCAATTAGTCAGCCATTGATATCCGCTCTCTATGAATGCATTATATTTGTTTACCAAGATTCATTTAACCTTTAATATCATACGTTAATAAAAAAAATTTTTTGGTGAGACTTGTTGATGGCCCAGCATTAAAAAATCTGCCTCAATTTGTGGAAGGGTTGCACGTCTGTCGCTTTAATGATTCTTTTCAGTCGTCGTTGGCCCTGTTCTTTTGCATGATCTTTTCTCCAAAGCCGCAATGATGTCTTAGATTTGATGACTTACCGGATCTCAATATTCATGGTAATAATCTCGTGAAATGGTCGTACCGTGAAAATCCAAATTTCTCATCGCTACCTCGGAGATGCTATGTCCCATCTCTCGTGCGCGCCGACTATACAACGTTCAAACCTTCACTTAAATCCTTGATAACCTGCCATTGTAGCAGCACATTGTAAACCTATCTACCAACCCCGTGCCAGACACTCGTTGTCTTATATAGGGTTTTGCCGACCCGCAGCGCCGTACTCTGATTAGTTCAAGTATTTTTGGTTTCTTCAGCAGGCGTAAAGTTTTATAAGCTTCTTCGGAAACTGATATATGAAAACGTTCAAGTTAGGTAACTTGTAAAATCTCTAAGAAATATAAATTTTTTCAAGAAAAATTTATTGATGATTGCAGGACCCACAGTTTTATGTTCGTGTTCCGAAGTATACGCTTCAAAGTGGAACCCATATTTTATTGCCTCTGAAAACAGTAATAAAGTATCGTAAAATTAAACAGTTCAATGCTTAAGGCTTCCGGCTACGTGTCGATCATAATTACAGAGAACTGGATTTTTCAAGCAGAATTGATTTTTTCTATACTTGTATCCTGATATTAAACCGAATGGACAGACTAGGTAAACAGTACACAAAATTATTATTTACTGAACGTCATTTCGAATATTTTAAAAGTACTTTTTGAAGTACTGCGTATGTGCGTTCGAAATAAAATATATCCGTTAGAGTTGCTTTATTACGTTGGCTACTCGTCAACCATCATGAATATACAAAAAGACATTAAATCTCGAATAAATGTACTGCAAGTGAAAGTGCTGCAACTCAAGCTGGGTAGATGGCGACACAATATTACCCTTTTTCCTGTCGTTGACTAGTATCTTATCAGTAGAAGACAGGGCTGGCTTTAGCAGTTTTGCCGCCCGGACAAAAAGTGGAAAATGCCGCCTCTCTCTCTATATATATATTAATATATATATTATTTTGTCTTAAAAAATTCAAAAAAATTTGAAATTAAGGATGTAATCACTTGTTATTATTTCAAACAAATGAAATGGAAGATAAGGAATCGTCAATTTAAGCAGTTGAATTTCTTCGAAAAATAGTCTACTACTGGTGGGGACCACAAGCGTTTGTTTTAATTTATAATAACTACACTCAAGACTAAAATAAAGCATCTCCTGTGGCTCCCTGTATCTACCCAAAGCTCTAATACCTGTCCCCTTTTGGATAGCTGGAACCGGACATCATAAGTGTGAAAGGAATGTCACTTGTGACCTCACCTGAATGGGGAGAAAGTTACTAGTTAAAGATGTGTAAACACATATTAAACTTTTATGCTTTTAACATATACTCCCGCCTCTAAATCCTTCAAGTTTCAACATAAAAGAAACTGTCATTAACATACAGAGTAAAAAGTAAAAAAATTAAGATACGTTAAATGAAATGCCAAATTCAGACCCAATAACATTTCAGAAAATATATCAAATTTTTTGTAACAATAAAAATATATATTTCAAATTTGATAGAAACGCCCTTAAAATTTGCCGCCCCTGGCAAGGGTCCAGCTTGTCTGTTTCCCCAGAGTCACCCCTGGTGAAAAAGAACAATGCATAAATAAAGTTAGGGTATTATATTTTTCAAATCACTTATGTATGTAAGCAGTTTTCTTTGGAGAGGGATTGTTCTTCTGAAGACGAAGTTATGTGTTATAAAATTACCATCACCCAGATATAGAGAGAGAGTGATTTATATTTTGTTTTGAATTCTGGCCAATACCACTCTCTCAGCAGATCTCGTCCCTATTGAAAACTTATGTGCGAAACGGGTTCAAAACCATCATATCTTATTCAAGAAGATGCATGCTGCTAGTATAATCTCCTTTGTGATTTTCATACTCTAGTTTCCAACATCTTAAAAATACATACAGTAGAACCGTCAAGTTTATTTCGAATCAATTGAGACCGAATACCGCTCGACACGCGATTGTTCGGATAACCGAATGCGATCCGCGGGTATACAGAAACCGACCACGCGCACGTGAATATAGAAAATCATCACATGCGGGAAACCTGGCGAAGAAAAAGCAAAATAGTGCGTTTAAGTGCCTGCAATTTTACCTTTGCTATGGTATTAGTCACCTCTATTTTTCATTGCACTGCAGGCGCGCCCAGACGTTTCCCTATAAGATTGAATCTAAATTTGGATTACGGTAACAGAACACCTTCGAAGAAAATCTTTTGAATTAACCTGAATTTTGCCTGTAAATGCAAATTTTATGAACTTATGGGCCTCTAAAATTAGAAAAATACCCAAGGAAAGTTTTGTTAGTGTACATTTTTACTGTCAAAAGGGTATTTTATAAAAAAATAAGCGAAAATATGACTTTTCGCAAAACATAATAACTGAAAAGAAAAGAAATATATTGACATTTTGTAAATCGAATAATATAGCATGCAACCCCTTATCTAGGGAATAAACCCTTATTTTGGTAATATAACCATTATGTGAGAAGTTATTGTGTTTAGAGCTTCTATACGTTGAAATTTTCTTTTAAAAGCTATTGTACTTAATTTTATTGCTATATGCAAATTTCTACTCAACACAAAAATCTTAAGAAAGGTCTATTCCCTGTATAAGTATTTAAAAACATACATATAAAATTTTTATTTCATTCTAAGAGCATAACATTTTGAGATATTGTGTTTTATGGTAGTAAAAAAATGTAAAAACTCCATTTTGAGTAAAAACGACAAAAATAACATTAAATTTGTTCTTGATTCAAGAAAAACACTCTCACTTTCTTATTAAAATGCAATCGTGATTTATAATTTTCCCCATCTTTGGACTTCTAAAACACCATTTTTTCTTTTTTAAGTGCTCCTAAAATTTTTCTGTGCTTCTTTCGTTTTGGGGTCTGCATTTATTTAAGTGTTTATATTCCCAAAGGGCAACCTGTTTCTATATTCATCTTATTGAAAAACCTTTAGATTAATCTATTTAAACTTTCATTGAAGTGTATAATAAAGCATCATACGACCCAAATTTTTAATGGTTTTGAGCGAACAAATACTTTTGGTACTTTTTGCCAAACTATTCCATTAAAACACTTCGTTGAGTATTTTTGCATGCGTCCATCTAAGCAATTTCGGTAATTTAATAACTGTTTGTCGCATAATTTTAAATACTGTTTAATTTTATTTAAAACATCATTTGATAAACCAGCATATTTTGTGGTACATTTTGTTCCATTTGCCACCCCCACTGGAAAATAAATACCAGCTTCTTTTCCCCTATTGGGCATTGACCATATTTTGGGTTTCTTATCACTTGATACACAATAGTGATATAACACAGCAATTACATTTTGCTGCATGGAATTAAGCGTCGACATTGCTGCGAACAGTAATTCCGTAGTAGTTTTAAAGTCTGTCGTGAGAAAAATTATCGGTTAATTTGGTTTCTTACCAGACAGTCCTTTAGTTTTAATTTTCGTGCTTTTCAGACGCGAGCCCACCTTTCGGCACATGGCCACGCACCCAACTTGATCACACTTACTCCATAAGTGTCTTTCACACACATGGCGCTTTTGAGTCACCTGTCCCCATATTATTGGAGGTATTGAAGTCTGCGGGTTTTTCTGATCGAAGAAAATATTCATGAAGCCCCACAATTTCAATTTTTGATGAAGAACCTGTGAAGCGACTAATACATGTATCGGCTTCGGACGACTCATATTCAAGTTTTCTGGTACGAAGCCCCGGAAGTCTCTACATGTAGGACAGTAGGACGACATAACTTCTATGTCTAACAATCTACTAGTATCAACTGATATTGCAACACAGCCATCTTCATAGATGTATAGTCTTTTCGCTACCATGTGCCAACCACCGATATGCCACATTTTGGCCAATATCGCACGAGAGATTCTCTGTTTTTTCTCTCATTACTTCAGTAGCAGCTTTTATCATGGATTCCTCAGCTACTTCCTTGAACCACTTTTAAAGCTTTGTTTCCTGATTTTTGTAAGAAGCCTTGTTAGTCGGAAAGGAAATTTAAATGCTTGGCGGCTAAATTAAAATTCCGTGAAAACCTTTTGCCTATGTGCCATACCATATACTCAGCCTGGTATTTATGACAGGCATTTACAACTTTTTTGATGAAGCAAATGCAAAGAAAAAAGTCACAACACTTACATTTTAGTGTAAAATGGGAGTATAATCCATATCTGAATCCCCTCAAATAGCTCTACTCTTTTCAAAGGCGTAAAACATTTTGGGGCAGGTAAGTTGGAGCAAAAGCTTCCACAATAAGTTCAATGTCAACGATTCTGCCGCCAAACATAGTGGACTGTGGCATTTCATATGCATTTGACTAACTCATTTCCCAACTTTGAAGAGCTTTTGCAAAATATCCCAGGAACCAAGGAAGTGCTGTTATTTTTCGAAGTGTTTGTGAATTTATTACCATAAAGCTGTCGCTTGCGTGCTTTTCTAGCAATACTTTTTCCCATTTTAAGTTAAAAATAAAACAATCAAATAAACTGTTATACTCTGTCAATTCTTTCAGCATGAAAATCAAACGCATAAGCAAACAAAGTCAAAACAACAAACTTGCTGCCAGGTTTACACATAAAAGGAAATGTATTTCCAAAATACATTTATATTTATTTTTTAAATGTTCTATTTTAATTTCTGACTAAATAATTGTATATTAATTATAATATTTCATGTCATATGTACCATGAAAGAGAACGTACCCAAACAACTCGTAGACATCTGTTGTTTAAAACCATTTCCTAGCCCAAGAAATTTATGATTAAGGCCATTTTAAAAAAAACTGTAACTCGGCTTCTAATAAGCATTAGAAACAGTACTCAAACAGATTTACAAAGATGTTATCTAAATTTTTAATATAAGTGACAAAAACGAAAATAGATATTTTGACCAAAATTGAGTTTAAAGGTGTTTTTGTCACCTTAAGGTAGGAGAGAATGATTATTTGGATATTAGGACTTGTAATATTATTAGAATTGAGAGTAGGCAAATTAAATAATTATAGTGGTCTAAGTTACGTGCGATTCGGTTTAACCATTACTGTATGTTTGTTCATTATAGGATTCGCTTACTAATCTTAAATTTGTTAGATATTTTAAGTTCTATTCTTTTAATAAAGTCATATTAAGAATCAAAAATTGCCTATTCCTTTGCAAACCCTGTACCCCAGCTCACGCCGGGATAATCAAACATACGTCACCAAAGGGGTGGTATCACCGGCGCCCAACGCGATTTAATTTGAGTATGACCCCGGGGTAGTAGCCGAGTGGGTTTGCATTATACCAGAAGTGTGCTTTTCCGGCTCCGAAATGTATTGACTTCATGTTTTCGCACAATCAAAATAAAATATTGCCTGTTGCAGGTTGTGACTAATGCTGCAATTCGCCTGACGAAGTCAGATCGAGGATCGCGAACAGTAACGCGCTGGCGCTGAAATTCCTACACCTCGTCGCCAGCTTTCCTGGAAGCTTGGAGCACCATGCAGGTGACAGTAATGATTTTGCTCGGTTACACCGCTAATTTGGAGGAGAAACCCCGGTGGCTCAGCCTCCCCACCTTCTTCTCCCACCAACCTCAATGAGAGGAATTGCGGCGGCTCGACGGCTATTTAGAGTACCCCATGCCGCAAAGGCAATCTATACATTTACAAACATCCATGTCTCCGATTCGAACACAGTCCCTACGGTACAGCAGTCATGTAAGCCGCTAACCACCAGTACCGGTTGGGCGACAATAAAAATTACTAGAAAATACCTAGCGATTCGGCATGTGCTACTTGAAAAGGTCATTCCCGGGGAAGGACCTGAGATTGGTATCAGATATTCGATCAGCGTGTTAGTGCAGGATGCATCACCACGGATTTCCGCGCAGCTAAAAGCAAGAATTATCGCTACCCGCCATATAATAAGAAAGACAGGAGTTCCGGTTTTGCGTGAACCAGCAGAGGAAAAGACCAGGAGCCAACGGATTTTGTTTACGACTGGCCAAAGTTGCATCAAAAACTAGAACTGGGGATTCGCCGCAGGTGTACTTTGATAGATCACATTTTGGTGGCACTCGAAAACCACGTTCAAGACTACGCGTGAGTTCTAGTTTTTACACAAAACACGGTACAGCTTTTTTGGAGATCTTAGCTAAATTTAGCTAGGTGTATTCTCGCAAAGAAACGCGGGGTTCGCGGTGAATGGTGATAATGTGGAAAAGACGAGGTTGGAAATGAGCATAGGATGTCTAATGTTGGCATAATCGCAGAAATTTTGGAGAGACTGCAAAGCCAGCGTAGACCAAGTAATGGCAGTGTTCATTTATAGGGTAAATACGAGAATGGGCCGCTCATGTTCAAGTGGCCTGAGAGTAGGAATAGATTTCCAGAACGATGACCTGCAGATCCAACGATAGGGGATACCAATTTAGAAAAGGGAGATTGAAATGACAGCATTTTAATAGAAGGGGACTGCAGAAATAGGGGTCTGAGTGAGAATCACAGCCTGAGGCGATAGGATACAGTACTATCATTGGGACATCTCTCAGCAGTTTTTCTTCACTTCTTCCATGTACCTTCTACCTTATACCCCTTTGCTATACCTTTCTTAGGCATAAATTCTGGGTTCTTTTGTGGTTGAAAGATTAATGGCAATTCTTTTCCAAATCCAAAACCCAAGAAGGAAATGAAAAAAGAGATGCAAATAAGATAGCTTTTTAAACAACAGAAGTTTCTAGTAAGTGAAAGGGGCAATTTTGGGTACTCTGGTATGGGTGAAAAGAGGATTAAGGGTGGAATTACAGTCAATCGTGGAAGCTACCTGGAAAACAAGCCATTAAAAACAAGGTGCATACCTACGTAGGCGCGCCCAGACGTTTCCCCTATAAGATTGAATCTAAATTTGGATTAAGGTAGAATGATTATTTGATATTAGGACTTGGGCCATATTATTAGAAGTGAGAGTAGGCAAATTAAATAATTATAGTGGTCCAAGTTACGCGATTCGCTTCAACCGTATTATCAGGCAATCTGTTCATTATGGATTCGCCTACTTAATCTAAATTGTTAGATATTGTGCCCCTGGCCTTTGTCAAAGCCTTGCCAGCGAACTCAAAAATGCCTATTCCTTTTTGTAAACCCTACACCTCTTAGCTCACGCTGACAATCGTAAAGATACGGTCACTAAAGGGGTTGTATCCCATCTCAAATGAGTCATCTTTGAAAACAACCCCGGAACATGCAATGTTTGTCCTTTTATGAAGCGTCAAAGTTAAGTGACATCCTTTTCTGAAACTACTTTAATTTTAACTAAACCAGCAAATTTTTTTGTCCGACTTGTGCCTATGATTAATGTACGGCTGTGTAAGATGACGTTAGTCCAAAAAATAATCGTAAAATTGTGAAATTTGTGGGCACAGTAGCTAATGATGTGATGGAGGGTGTCAATTTTCTTCATTTTCAAACTTGTGCTCTTCCTCAACCCAGCGCTAGAGAATTTTTCTTCCCAGAACAGATATGATGCCACCTTTCATCTCGTTCCGGCTTATCGTTAAGTTTCGTAACACTCTGTAGAATTTAGAAGTGAGATGCCATCTAAAGTGTCATTATTTCACTTTGGTGATACCCCATTTCCAATAACTATTATTTATCAATTCATATCAAACCAAATCCAAGTTTTATCCCTAATTAAATTAAAATTCCACCTCTAACTTTTTCATGCTGGGTGGTACATATGTTGTACCACCAATTCTTATTCGTTTATTGTGTGGTGGTACATAAAAAGTACCACTTGTTTGAATGCCTCAGAAACTGATGCTAGATGGTACATTCTCTGAACCACCACAAAGGTCAACTTCTAGCAGTAACTCAAATGTCCAACAGATGTCAGAAGCTCAGTGTATGCAATGGGTTTATACAGTAGTTCATTCTTAGATCAGCTGTAATTCTGTTGAATGGTATTTTTTGGAAGTGACTGTTTTGTGTTTTTGGCGTGTAAATGTGTGATTCTGTGATATTTGGATAATAAATCTGTGTATACATGTATTATGTTACTAAATAGTTTACACATAATAATTAGTATCTGGCGGCTGTACATTGCTAGTATACAAATATGAGAGTTCAAAAAATGTACCACCATGTTACTGAAAGCCAACTTTTTTACAATGCAAAATGCATTCCGCTTATTTTTTCCCAATAATGGACATACTTATTGTGACAGATAGATTTGTTGTAAGTTACATTTTTAAAAAAAAATAGCAATATTTATTGAATAACAGTACATACAAAATTAGGCAAATGTCCTGAATAAGCTATAGCTCGGGTTCTGGAAAAATAATACACTTTTTATGTATGTTGACTAAATAAAAAACTAAGTAAAATAAAAGAATGTATGGAATAGAATATTTGAAATTAAAACCAACACACACACATTAGGTAAGTTAGGACAAAACTAAATTAAGCTTACAACATTAGATTAGGAAAAACTGAAAATATTTTAAAGTATAGGATGAATAACAGTATAAGATGAAGAAGCGAATTTATTTATTTTCCAACTGTAAATAACAGAATGGATGAGTTATGTCTGCAATGTTCCATTGTGCCTAGGGAAGAAAAAATCATATTTCCAGAACTATCATGCTGCTTGAAGCGTAGTGGTACAAAATATGTACCACATAACCACCTATTTTTTAAAACTGTGGACACCTTTTTTTTGAAAGTGTTTGATATTATTAATATGTACTCACTTTTGTTCAATAATGATAGTTTTGTGAAGTTTATCTAAAATAATTGTAATTATTTCCCTCTAGTGCATTATTTTTGTCAAAAATTTAGCGCATGAAAGAGTTAATGGAACAACATGGTCTTTTTTTTTCAACTTTCGCCCTCTACCCTCTCCAAATTAGATCTAGAATAAACCTTGTTAGCTTGATAATTTTCTGTGGAAAATAAAATAATTTTCCTAAATTTTCATTTTATACATAATTCTCACAAAAGATATTGCGAACAGTAAGTCTGCTGTACAAGGTTCATTCAGCAACTGGTATATTTTTTCAGACATAAATGATATTTCTTGATCATCTATAGATATAAATGCAATATGTAGCAAGAATATGAATAAGAGCTCGACTTGATTTTTGAGTTGTACCACGGTAATATGAAATCCACTGTACGAACTACATACTCCATTTTAGAATAAGAATAACTCATCTCAACTAGTACTTTTTTCATTCTCACTAACTATGTTTATAGTATGATAGAAAAAATGTTTTATTATTCCCTCTTTCATTAGTTTTGAGCTATGAAATCGGTATGATTTTAAGCAGTCATACTGAGTTCATAGTGCCTGTTATATCAATATATTAAGAAAAGTATTACTTTAATATCACTTTGTTATTTTCAATAGGTTTATGCTCAGTGTTATTAACGGAAAAGGGGGAAGGTTGGCTGGCCACAAAACATGTTCAACCCTACTTTTATATGAATTATTTTATATATAACAGCTGTTCTAATACAGCAATGTTTAATATACTGTAGTATCCATCCTAATGTATATATTATAAACGCGAAAGTTTGTGAGGATGTTTGGTCGTCTTTCACGCAAAAACAACTGAATGGATTTTAATGAAACTTACTTTACACTAATATAGCTTATAAATCAGAATAACACATAGGCTATAATTTATAAAGATATTGTGTGAAGTTTTCAAAATATAACGACAATTGTCAAGAAAGTAGGAAAAAATTCTGCCATTTGCAAAAAAAACCCGTGACAGCATTCATCTATCTTTTTTATCCCTTTTGTTTTGTCCACGCCATGCCTCAGTGCGCTCTCGCTTTTAATTTATTCCGTTCATCAGTGTAATCACTATATTTTTTTTTTTATTTCATAATAAAACTAGATTTCGAAGGGGGAGGTGGTGGCAAGATTTTAACATAAAATAAATACAACCAAAAGTAATATTACTGTATTACACTTCCTGATATAAATTATTTACACTATTTTAAGCGTTCATTACACAAAATTTTGTAACAATGACAGTGGAAGGAAAAAACTATGAAATTAAAATAAAATATCAAAATGTTTTTACTGCCAGTTTTTTTTCTTTTTGAATGTTTTTTTTTTCAGTAATGTAAATATATATCTAAGCTTTTTCCCCCCATACTGTTTTTTTATAACTTAGATATATATATGTTTTATTCAAGCATTAAAAAAAAAGCAATCGTTCTACTTAGCTATCTGTAAATTTTTCTTTTATTTATTACTTATAGAAAATGGATTTAATTAATATATATATATATATATATATATATATATATATATATATATATATATGTTTTTAAAAGAATTATTTCTATTATTTCATTACTAAATTAATTATTTGTTAATTAAAAAGTACATCGTCTATTATTTTGGATAGAAATACATTTCAGAGACATTTTTAAGCTAACTATATGTAACGATTGATTGATTCATGAAAATCTGAAATTTATTATATTATTTTAGTTTCATAGAAACTAACTATTATTAAAGAAATGATGAAAGTTTTTTGTGTTTTACTCTTAGCACATTAGAATCGTTTTCTTTTTATTGCTTCATATTAATAATTTTTTAACTAATGCAATATTGTTTTTTAAAAGTCATACATCGAAATTTGAAGCTATATCTTATCTGTGAGGGGGAGGGAAGAGGGAACAAAACAATTTTACACTAAAAAAAACCCCGTGTTATGCCGGGCGAGAGAGAGGGGGAAAAAACCTGTCTTAAATCGAAAATATGTGGAACAAATTTCAAAAAAGGGAAATTTAATTAAATAATTTTAGAAATTACTCACATTGCGCGCGTACAAACGCACACACATAATTGCTGGCGTCATGAGAGAAAGAGAAAGCCCGTGCAAAGCCGGGCCATGCAGCTAGTATTTTATATTTTAAATTCTATCATTTTAATTTCTAATCTTTCCTTTCTAAAATCTAATATCTGGTTATCTTGCAATTTCGATTATTTTCAGTTCTGATAATTATTGTTTATTTATCTCTCTTTTGTAGAGTACAATTTTTAATTTTTAGATACATTTGCAGTATAACACGCACCCATACTTTAGAGCTACAATTTTTAATTTTTAGACACATTTGCGTATAATTCGCACCCCCTTTTTTACGAAGAAACTTGGAATGCTCGTATGCAATGCTTGTATGTTTTAGTCATTTATTCAAGGTATTATTGCAGGCTTTTGAAAAAATAGTATACTTCTAGAAATACAACATTTTAAGTTTTAAAGAAATGTCTCTCATTTCTTTCAAATAAACAGTATTTCAATATACAATCTATAAATGTTACAGTATATTTTACCAATAACGAGTTGTCCGATAGAGACAAAAATTGGTGGGTAGAAAGATTATGTACAGAACAGAAAATGATTGAAATTTCAGAAAAATTGAATGATTTATTTCAGAGTTACATAGTTGCAAAGTAATGAGCTCAATAAGGTGTTGACCCCCCTCTAGCCTAGATGCAAGCTGCTACACGACGTGGCATAGAGGAATAAAGCACCATGATGGTCTCCTGCGGTATTTCTTTTCAAATTTGCTCTAATTGTCGGGCCAGGTCATCAACATTCCCTGGTAGATACAGTCACCTTCCCATCATATTCCAGACATGCTCAATTGGAGAGAGATCTGGTGATATGGCTGGTCAAGGAAGTGTTTGGTAAGCTGGTCATAGCAACACATGCCGTATGTGGTCTGGCATTACCTTGCTGAAAAATAAAGCCAGGGTACTGCAAAAGGAACGGTAGTAAAGCAGTTCTCAGAATGTCGTCGACGTACCGCTGTGCTGTAAGTGTGCCTCTACTGACGACCAAAGTGTTCCGGCTGTCAAAAGAAATGGCACCCCAGATCATAACTCCTGGACGAGGGCCTGTGTAGCGTGCAATAGTGAAAGCATTATCTTCATGCTGCCCTAGGCGTCTCCAGACACGTCTTCGATGATCGTCAGGACACAATTGGAAGCGGGATTCATCGCTAAGCACTGTACGCCCCCAGTCAGCATGATTCCAACCTAATCGAACCAAACACCACTGTAATATGGCTCGGCAGTGTGCAGGCGTGAGTAGCAGGTGGCGTAGTGGTCGGTACGAGCGTAAATTTCACCCGTCTGTGAATGGTCATGGTGGACACTCGTGGGCGAGTCACACGTCTGATGGTTGATAACGATGAATCAGGCGCAGTGATAGCTGATCTGAAAGTCAATCTGTCCTCTCGATCTGCTGTGGCCTTAGGTCAACCGCTACCATCATGACGCTGAAATCTGCCACTGTCGACCCATTCTTGCCAGCATCTTCTAATATCCGCATCACTTCGACCTATATGACGAGCGATTCTCCGGTTTGCCCACCCAGCCTCTTTCGGTCCAATGATACGATCTCTTTCAAACTCTGATATTTGCTAGTAATGAGCTCGAATCCTATGGTGAGGCATTTTTTCAGTCGGTGAAAGGTATCCTAAATCGCAATGCAACAGAAATTTTGACCATCAGATTGAGAATCTCTTCTTATAGACACCTGCTGAGTGCGCAGTTCCGATGCGTTGTAGCTCCCGCTATTCATTCATTGCGCACCAAATTTTAATCATTTGCATGTTTGGTACAAATATATCTTTGCGTACGAAATTTCATTACAATCGGGAAACTCCTTCTTGGTGCGTCATTTTTTGTTTGTTTGTTTGTTATAGAGTGTATATAGGTCTAATTTTTTTTCTATGCGCAATTTTTTCATTTTTCAAGCTCTCATTTTTATACCCAGCGTATAACAAGCACCCGTAAATATCGATCTTATTTTTTTGTGTTAAAAGTGCACGTTGTATGCCGGATTTTACGGTATATATATAATTTATAAAGTTTCCGTTTATTACATTTGTGGCGACTGGCTCTGTAGCATTTCATTGTATCTGGCAACCCTACTGGTTCAGTTTCGAGCAGTTACTTCGAGGCTAAGAACCACAGAGGGTCTTGCCGTTCTCGATAGTAATAAATGTGTGTGTATTTGTATTATACACTGGTGTTAACTTAAACGCAAAATACACTAAAATTATAAACCCACACACAAGTCACACTACCATATATTTTTACCTTTAAATAAAGATACTCTGACATATGTTAAAAAACTGACCTTGATTAGCGTAATTATTATATAACATGTAGATTATATATATATATATATATTATATATACTAGCTGGTATACCAGTTCTTCACACGGGTGAATTTAAAAATTAAACAATACAGACTGAAGGATGAAGAAGTTTTTAATGAGTTAATTTTACGTGAATTGTAAATTAAACAAAAAAAAAAAGCTTTTTGCATAACTCAGCTGAACAAAAAAACCATGTTCGCTAAATTTTAAGTCTTTAGATATAATATATAACTGATTTATTATTATATTATTATTTATGACATCCTGTAACTTTCTTGTGGGAGGATTTTTGAAAACACCTACCTGCTCAGCAAAAGTAACACATTGTTACAAATTTTGTGTAATAAACGCTAAAAATAGTGTAAATAATTTGTATCTTGATGTGTAATACGTTAATATTATACTTTCTGATACATTTATTTTATGTCAAATAGCGGTTACCCGCGACTTCGTTCACGTGGAATTTAACAAAAAAATGTTTATTCACTTCGCAGAGAGTTTACGAAAACTTAATAATTATGTATTCTACGTAAAGAAATACCTATGCTATAAGTATAATGTCATTCTTCTGCTTTGGGAATCTATGTTTCTTTTTCTTTTTTTATTTTTTGTTAAGCAAGGGGTGAAAGGGACACATGACCTTTGACACTGTCGATGGGGTGAGGACTAAAATCATTAGGATCAAAATAGGTCTAAGTAGCAGTAGGATGAAACGCGAACCCAACAAAGCCGCAAGGAAGGGGGCGAAAGGGACGCATGACCTTTGACAATGCAGTTAAGGCATGTTAAATCATTAGGATCAAAAAGACATGAACGGGAAATGTCGTGAGTTGCAGCAACCTAATCAAACAAAAAATTTTGATATGACTGCTAGAAATCATTGAGACAGAAGGCTCACGAAATAAAATAATCCCTATTGAATAAAAATAATCCCTATTGAAATAAACAATCCCTATTTGAGTCGGATATTGCTCACTTTCATTGGTTTTAATTTTATTTTCTTGGAACCCTATTTTTTTCTAAAATAAAAGTAGCCCAAGTTACTCCTTATAACATTAGCTATCTGCCAGTGAAAGTTCTGTCAAAATTGGTACATCCGTTTCAGAGATTAGCCGGAACAAACAGACAGACAGATCGACAGACAGACAAAAATTTTAAAAATTGATTTTTTCATATTAGTACCGTATATACTTTTAAATGCATTTAGTAAAAAGCTGTTAATTTCAAATTACAAACAGACACTTCATTTTTATTTATATGTATAGATCAGTGGCACACACAAGGGGGGAGGGGTTCCCCGGGTTCGGACCCCCTGCCTTTAGCCCTTGATTTTTTTTCGATTGTTACAATCCTATGTATGTAGTTCGTAAAATTTAATTAAAAATTGGTCATTAATAATTAATTTTATTAATCAATGCTAATTATTTATTCAATTATTTATTTTTTACTGTTTTTTGTTCCCGACAATCGACAAAATCAAAAGAATATGTTGGGTGGCGTATTGGGGTATGATACGAGAATGCTGAATTTTAGACCTTGGACCCCCCCTCCCTTGAAAAATTCATATGTGCGCCACCGATATACACTGAAGAGCCAAAAAAAAAAACTGGTACACCTGCCTAGTATCGTGAAGAACCCCCATGAGCACATAGAAGTGTTGCAACACGACGTGGCGTGGATTCGATTAATGTCTGAAGTAGTGTTGGAGGTAATTGACACCATAAATCCTGCAGGGCTGTCCATAAATCAGTAGGAGTAAGAGGTTGTGGAGATCTTTTTTGAATAGCACGTTATAAGGCATACCAGATATGTTCATGTCTGAGGATTTTGGTGGATAGCGGAAGTGTCTAAATTCAGAAGAGTGCTCCTGGAGCCACTCTGTAGCAATTCTGGACGTGTGGGGTGTCGCATTGTCCTGCACAGTGGACATGAATGGGTGCAGGTGATCAGGCAGGATGCTTACGTACCTGTCAGAGTCGTATTTACATGTTTCAGGGGTCCCATATCATGTCAACTGCACACGCCCCATAACATCACAGATCCTCCACCAGCTTGAAAGTTTTCTGGTGACATGTAGGGTCCATGGATTCATAAGGGTGTATCCACGTCCATCTGCTCGATTATATTGGAAACAAGACTCGTCAGACCAGGTAACATGTTTCCAGTCATCAACAGTCCAATGTCGATGTTGACGGGCCCAGGCGAGGCGTAGAGCTTTGTATCGTGCAGTCAACAAGGGTACACGAGTGGCCCTTCGGCTCCGAAAGTCCATATCGATGATGTTTCGTTGAATGGTTCACACGGTGAGACTTGTTGATGGCCCAGCATTAAAATCTGCCTCAATTTGTGGAAGGGTTGCACGTCTGTCACGCTTAATGATTCTTTTCAGTCGTCGTTGGCCCTGTTCTTGCATGATCTTTTCCGGCCGCAATGATGTCTTAGATTTGATGACTTACCGGATTCCCAATATTCATGGTACACTCGTGAAATGGTCGTACGTGAAAATCCAAATTTCATCGCTACCTCGGAGATGCTATGTCCCATCTCTCGTGCGCCGACTATAACACCACGTTCAAACTCACTTAAATCTTGATAACCTGCCATTGTAGCAGCACACAGTAACCTATCTAACAACTGTGCCAGACACTCGTTGTCTTATATAGGCTTTGCCGACCGCAGCGTCGTACTCTGATTAGTTCAAGTATTTTTGGCTCTTCAGTGTATATATGTAGCTTTATAAGCTTTTCTGAAACTGATATAAAATCGTTCAATAAGTTGTGGGTAACTTGTAAAATCCTAAGAAATATAAATTTTTTCAAGAAAAATTTATTGGATGATTGCAGAATCTTAATGCACAGTTTTGAGTAAACAACGAAGTATACGTGTTTGGGTGGGAACCATGCAACATGATTATTGTTTCTTGAAACAGTATTGCGATTGTAAATTAAACAGTTCAATGCTTAAGGCTTCAATATGTGTCGATCATAATTACAGAGAACTGATTTTCAAGCAGAATTGATTTTTCTTATACTTGTATCCTGATATTGGAACTGAATGGACAGACTAGGTAAACAGTACAATAAAATGATGATTTATTTTGAACGGGTCATTTTTGACGATTTTTAAAAGTACTCTTTGAAGTACTGCGTATGTGCGTCTGAAATAAAAATATATCCGTTAGAGCGTTTTTATTGACAGCATATCGTCAACCATCATACTATACAAAGACATTGTAACCCTTGAATAAATGTACTGCAAGTGAAAGCGCAACTCGTTGGGTAGATGGCGACACAATATTACGCTTTTTTCCCCTGTCGTTGACTAGTATCTTATCAGTAAAGACAGGGCCGGCTTTAGCAGTTTTGCCGCCTCGGACAAAAAGGGAAAATGCCGCCCCTCTCTCCAATGCCGCCCTTCTCTCTCTATATATATATATTATTTTAAGTCTTAAAAAATTCAAAATAATTTGAAATTAAGGATGTAATCACTTGTTATTATTTCAAACAAATGAAATGGAAGATAAGGAATCGTCAATTTAAGCAGTTGAATTTCTTCGAAAAATAGTCTACTACTGGTGGGGACCACAAGCGTTTGTTTTAATTTATAATAACTACACTCAAGACTAAAATAAAGCATCTCCTGTGGCTCTGTATCTACCCAAAGCTCTAATTACCCTTGTCCCCTTTTGGATAGCTGGAACCGGACATCATAAGTGTGAAAGGAATGTCACTTGTGACCTCACTCCGGAATGGGGAGAAAGTTACTAGTTAAAGATGTGTAAACACATATTAAACTTTATGCTTTAACATATACTCCCGCCTCAAATCCTTCAAGTTTCAACATAAAAGAAAACTGTCATTAAATATACAGAGTAAAAAGTAAAAAAATTAAGATACGTTAAATGAAATGCCAAATTCAGACCCAATAACATTTCAGAAAATATATCAAATTTTTTGTAACAATAAAAAATATATATTTCAAATTTGATAGAAATGCCGCCCTTAAAATTTGCCGCCCCGGGCAAGGGTCCAGTTTGTCCGGCCCTAGAGCCACCCCTGGTAAAGAACAATGCATAAATAAAGTTAGGTATTATATTTTTTCAAATCACTTATGTATGTAAGCAGTTTTCTCTTTTGGAGAGGGATTGTTCACAGAAGACGAGGTTATGTGTGTTATAAAATTAACAATACCCAGATATAGAGAGAGAGTGATTTTATTTTGTTTTGTAGAATTCTACACACACTCTCTCTCAGCAGATCTCGGTCCTATTGAAAACTTATGTGTGAAACGGGTTCAAAACCATCATATCTTATTCAAGAAGATGCATGCTGCTAGTATAATCTCTCAGATTTTTCATACTCTAGTTTCCAACATCTTAAAAAATACATACAGTAGAACGTCGTTTATTCGAATCAATTGAGACCGGACACCGTTCGGATAACGCGATTGTTCGGATAACCGAATGCGATCCATGCAGTATATGAAACCGGACACTATACGAATATAGAAAATCATCACATGCGGGAAACCTGCTTAGAAGAAAAAGCAAAATAGGTGCAATATGTCACAATTTTACCTTTATTATGGAAAATAGTCACTTATTTTTCGTTGTACCATTGTACACCTTCGTTTCTTCGCTGCAAGGTCTCTGAAAAAACTGGTCCAGATATTTGACGCACCGGATAATAATCGTTCGGATAAATGACGTTCTACTGTACTAGTGAATTATTGAAAATATATACTCAGTCACAAAAATATATATATATACACCCAGAAGAAATCTAGTTACTGTTACGAAACTTGGCAGGAATGTGGTCTGGCAGGGCCGGTTTAAGCTCATTTTGGGCCATGGGCGCAGAAGATCTACTGGCTCTCTTCGCACTGGCGGATCGAAATTTATTACCAGAAAACCTGGATAGGTCCAGCTTATCCGGGCCCCTGGGTGCCCGCCCCAAGCGCCCAATGGATAAATCGGCACTGTTGTCTGGTAAGAGATACGCAAATGATAAAAATTTCGTCGCAAACGAGACAAGGGTAAGCGCGTTATGCACATATGAAATGCGCAGGTGGGAGAGTTTAAAAGCATGATTGCTTGAGCCACAGAGTTATTCAAACTAATCTGTTGACTTGGATGGACGGTATTGAGATTAGAGATGCTCGAAGACGTAACCGTTGACAGTACGAATTATTCTTGGACTTTGAGAGGGTTCGTATAGTAGACCTCAGAGAAGCAAGTTGGTAGAACAGACGTATCGGCCGCCACTTTGGTCGGAGCGATATGATAGTTCCTCGGTGCTGGCAACAATGGATCACAGAAGGGATTATTTACCGTCGCGCAGAGTCATGGCGACCCAGAAATACAAATGCGCACGATTATCACGCAATCACAAGAGCGGCCACGTCCTCACCAATAACGTCGCTAGAATTGGTTCGACGCCATTTACCACCTTCCAGACATCCGGTGGTATCGAGGGAAACCATTCGGAGTCGACTGCCCGACGTGCAGGTATAAGGAGCCGACGACCATTGAGACGCCTATCACTGACCCCACATCTTAGGCAGTGCCGATTGGATTTTTACTGACCTCAGGAAGCTGAAGTGTGACGAATGGAGGCGTGGGATCTTCAGCGATAAATCCCGATTCAGTCTCAATGCTGATGACAAGCGCATGCGTATGGGGAGGCAGCCAGGCCATCGGTTTGATCTGGCACTTTTTGTAGAGAGGCATACAACGATTACAAAAGGTGTGACAGTGTGTGGAGCGATTTGTTGGGGGTACACGATCACTTCTAGTCATCTTTCAACGCACTTTGACGGCACGCAGCTACGTGAACGAGATTTCAACGTCAGTTGTACTGCTTATGCTATTAAGTCACCCAAGGGCCATTTATCAGCAAGACAACCCTCATCCACATACTGCACGACTTTTCCAACAATGTATTCAAGGGTATGACGCACTCCCTTAGCTTTCCAGGTCGCCAGATCTCTCACCAATAGAGCATGACTGGGACATGTTTGGAAGATAACTGCAGCCATCCCGGAATACTGGTGGATTAACTGCTCAGTTGCAAAGATTATGGCAGGATCTTTCACAGGTCATAGGTAACTTCATTGAATCAATGCCACACCCTGTTTCGGCTTGTATAGCTGCCAGAGCTGGATTTGCTACCTACTGGTTTGTAACCTTTTTCATACCATATCTCCTGAATAAAACAATCTTTTCTTTTGAATTTGTAAACATTTGCTTATCTCCTCATACACTACATGCATGTTAAGTTTCGTGATAGTAGCTCGTTTCCTTATGGGTGCATATATTTTTTTGCTACAGTATATAATAGATGAAATTTTGAATGCCAGGAATGATCTATCATTAAATAAAAGGGATACATTAATTATGTGATGTAAAATATAATTTAATGCGTGTGAAAATTCGTTAATTATAGATATATAATGAAATAGAACTCACTGATGAGAATCATTTTTTATGAGCCAGTATTTCCAATCATTGCTTCTAAATGTGACGTAAATGAAAAATCCAATCCAATCACTGTTGGGCTGTCATTTGGATAAATTGATTCACAAGGCTATTTCGCAAAAGATGATTTATGATTGGATAGCTGATTCTACTTAAGCCCCCTTTTATATTAGTAGTTAGATGACATTCAATTGCAAATTATTTTTAAAATTTAATTAACATAAATTAACATTTGCTAATAGCAACGCAAGAATTAATGTATGGAAGCAGTAATTGGCAGGAAAGTAAAAGTGAATTTTATTATTACTTCTGTGACGGGCTTTCTGTAACATAACCTCTGGGTTCTTTGACGGCCAAGATTAATGGCAAATCTTTTCCAACCCAAATCCACAAGAAGTGAAATGCAAATAAGACAGCCTTTAAAAGAACAGAAGTTTTAGTAAGCGAAATGGCAATTTAGAGAAAGTTATGTTTAGAGGAGATAGAAGTGTAATTTGACGGCCTACCCAAGATTAACAGATTTCTAGCCATTACTACAAGGTGCATACTATTGCACGCGTGCCTAAAAGTCTCTCTGAAAGTGATTGAACCGTAGCTTGATTCAAGGTAGGACTGATTATTTGATATTAGAACTTGTAATATTATCAGAATTGAAAGTAGGCGGATAATATAATTATTTAGATAAATGATCCAAGTTGCGCGATCAGGTTTAGCTACAGCTACGTGTTTGGTTTATTCTCACTTAATATAAGTTTATCCAATTTATTAGAAATTTAAGTTAAACTCTTAATAAAGTCATATTAAGACTTTTAAAATGCCGATTCATTTCGAGAATCCCACACCCTAATTCACGCTGACAATCAAAGATTCGTAGTACGACATATCACTGGCTATATGAAAGAAATGCATTTATTTTTAGCTTTTCCTGTAATATTGCGTAAAACTAAAGGTGATTCTCCTATAAAGTTTATCTTTATAAAAATCAATTTTATGAATCATCATTAAGTTTTAGTGGAAAAAATTAAAAATACAATCTCAATTCATTGAATTAAATTTGGTTTTAGATTAATATTTTGTGTTGTTAATATTTTTATAATCATTAACACTTACCAAATATGAGTGGTAAATGAAGTTTTGCCGCACTCTTCAGTACCGAGGCTTTTGGTGATGGATCTTTGCGTTTTGCACACGGTCATACGATGAGGAACACATAAGCTGGCTTCCCTAACTTCCCCACTCACGAGGACTGTTTGAGTCTCCAGATTAATGCTTCGCCCACCTTTAAAGCTTTCAGCGGTACTAATAAATACGGCACGCTGGCCACGAATACGTTAGCCTTGATCCTAGGTCCGGGCCAAATTCACAATAAAAGGATTTTAAAATTCCCACGAAAAATCATTCTTTCCCAAATGGTAGATAGCTTCAATATTTAGTAAAACTTGAAATTTAACGATTTATTTCTGAATTAGAAAATTGGTCTGAATATGTGACTATTCCCAAACAATGAAATGTTTTTAATAATTGATTTACCATTTAAAGTGAGTAAGCTTACTTCCAAATTTAAAAAAAGTAATAATTGATCGAATATGAATATTCCAAACAATGTATATTTTTAATTAATAACTTGAAATTTTAAACGTGAGAAAATTACTTCCGTAAGAATTAAAAAATTGGACTCGAATATGTGATTAATATTCCACAAAAACAACTGAAATATTTTTAATTAACAATTGATTTATCCATTTTATATATGTGTGTAAGCTTACTTCCTTAAGAATTAAAAAAAATGTGCATCTGAAGCAAAGTTATACAGATTTTATCTGTTTATGCTACCATACTAAATACAATCTAAATAATAGAAGAATAATGCAAATATCTTTGTATGAACACAACTTTTATTTTGATGTTATCACAGAACCAATATTATAAATATGAAATTACAAAAATGATAATGAGATACACTATATACAAAGTAAAGAGACAGATGATGTAGACTAGCGATGGGGACGGTTTCCGTAAGAATTTCATAATACTAACTGTTCTCTATTGTCATAAATCGGAGACCTGCAATGACAAAATATTATAAACATGTTTAGAAATCACTCAATAGAGAAATTAAATGAACAGTGGGACCTCGTTTAACGAGCATAATTTGTCGAAATCAAAGTTTTAAGTTTAATTTTTCCAAGGTTATTTATCTTCTGTTATGACTATCTTCTTGTAGCTTTTTCTTCGGTGACATTTTTGTAAAGATTACTAAACTTTTTGCTAAAATAAAATCAAAAATACTATGCCTGAACACAAGTTTGGGAAAATTTATAATAACAAGCGACACTAAGATGATAGAGGAGGAGCGAGAGCTAAACACGGACTGTTGTTCGGACTGGCACACAATCCGAAAATTCCCCTTCCCACGTCAGTCAACTGCCGAAAGAACGTTAAAATTCCCAGAATCATCACGGATGTCCCATGGCATGCTAAAAACAGACATTAGTTCCAATCTGAAAAGCGAACCAAAAACTTCTTTTTGTCAATACATGTACATTTTAACCTTTCTTGCTACTGCTTCTGACAGTGCATTGTCAAAGTTGGACATTTTTCAATATAAAGCACTTAGATTTATCACTGTAGCCGAGTGGTAGTGTGTCGCGCTTCCACACCACATGTCTGGGGCTCAATCCTCGGGCTGGGCAAGGTCGACTCAGCCTTTCATCCCTTCAGTGGGTCGATAAATGAGTACCAAGGTTGCTTGGGGACTGAACACTGGGGATTTCGCTTCAGAATAACCGTCTGATCGGGACATCTGCTCAAGTACTTCAGCGCCCAATGGTCACGTATACTGAGATGGCCAAAGTAGGCCTTGGCCCTCATGGGCTGTTGCGCCATCTCGACCCCTATCGCCGCTATGCAACTGCAGACTGAAATCTCTGGTCCATCTTAAAGACGTCATTACTCTGCTCTTTCTCTCGGTGAGCGATTATTGAGAAAGGAGCATTTCTGGCCTAACTATATACCTTCCAAACAAGACATAAAACTCAACATATTCTCTTGCTGGAATTCCAGAGACTTTTAAAAGTTTTTAATGTTTCCGATATAATAAGCTTCCCATCTTTAAACCGACTACCGTCCCGGGTAATTTGAGATATGCTTCTGCTAAACTGGGTTTGGTTCTGACTTTTCGTAAGCATAATTCACTCCTGGCTGAGTTAGGTCTTCAGTCCTGACCACTATCCCTGAAAGATATCCAGATCAAGACTGGTTACATGTATTTACTGATGGCTGTGCCACAGCTTCCTTTGGTAGGGCTGGAGCTGGTGCTTACTCCAACTCATTTAATCCTAAAGAACCTCTTAGTGCCTGGTTAGACAATTTTGATGGTGAGGTTTTTGCAATATTTATGGATCTTGGAGGTGTTAATGTTACTCCTGGCCAAAACATTGTCATCTTTATAGATTCTCAAGCCGTAATTATGACCTTTCTTGACCAAAATCTATACCCATCAGAACTTGAATTCCAATGTAAACAACTTATAGACTCGTTTCTTAGCACTGGAAGAGAGGTCGTCCTTCAATGGATCCCTTCCCATTGTGGCATTCATGGAATTGAACAAGCTAACAAGATGGCCAAAGAGGCTTCGACGGAACATCCATCTTGTCTACCGATTCCTCTTAGAAATGTCAAGCGACTTATCAGGGATAAATAAGGTCAGAAAAGAATATCCATGCATAAAAAGCTGGCTGATGTAAATCCTGGTCTTGTCAACTAGATGGCCAGAGACGTGCTCAACTTTCTGTCCTCCCTAGAGTGGAGGGAGTGGTTTGTTTTAGAATCATCACCGGACATGATCATTTGCAGGTCTATCTGCTTAAAATTGGCCTGGCTCATTCTCCTCTCTGCCCTCTCGGTAATTCTATGCCAATGACTGGGGAGCATCTATTTGATTGCTCCTCCCTACTCCATGTTCTCTCGCAATATAACTATAGAGTTCTCCCTACTTCTGTTTTCTACTGGACTGCAAGACGCTGTATGTCCAAAAGGACGCCGGCAGGTGTTATTTAAAAAAACATTTCAACCTCATCACAATATAGGACGATACTAGAACAGTGTTATGCAACAACTAAATAACTCCTTCCTTAGAAACCACCATGACACTCTTATAATATAAGCCCATTCTCGGATTGCCCAGCTAATTGCTACGTTATCCCTGTAAATTTCCCTCAGTCCTATTTTGTCGATTCCCAGTTCGATATAGTTTTAAGGGTCAGTCAAATGGATTGAGGGTTATTTCCCCTCTGAATCCTTATTTTCATTTGCCACGCCTATGTACTTTGGCTTCTAGTTCTTTGATTCTGAGTACCCCTTTTTCTTTAATGGAACGTAGCATATGTTCAATGTGAATTGTTTGTTTAAACGCACCTTGTAGATGGAGAAATAGAGGCTTACCCACTATATACACGCCAAGCATTTATACCCATTTTGCGTAACATTGCTCGTTTTGCGAGATTCCGCTGTACGTAAATAATCTCATAGCAATAAATGAAACTAACCTTGTAGTGTGACAGAGTTCAGAATGATGAAATGTACCCATTTGGAATTCCAATTCTGGAGTTGTTACTGAAATGTAAAAAAGAATCAATTAGTAAAACTATGAATTACAATTTAATTATGTGTTGTGTGAATTATCTGAAAAGTAAATCACATGCAATAACTGTTAAATTAATAACTACGCAAAACACCTACTTTAAAAATAAATTTTATCAACTAGTCAAAAAATCCTATCATTTTTTAATTTTTCCATAACATCATACATTGCATTTTACCAAAAAGCCATATTGATTGGCGATGGGAGTTTCAGTTTTCAAATATTTTCAGACTCCCCATAAAATAGCTTACAAATTAAATTTTGAGTACTAAAAATTGGAATGTTATGCATACTCCCGTATACAATCTGAAAGTTAAAACACAGAGATTTAGTGTAAGGTCTTTCAGATGTTAAATTTTGAAAATAATATTTAATGATCTTTATAATAAGTTTGGTGTTTTCTGAATATCTAAGACCCCATTTTAAGCACAAAAAATGTTCTTAAATTTGATATTTTATGAACTTATATCATTTAAAACATAAAAAAAATTATATAAATATATCAGTTAATTTATGATAAATTCCAATATAAATAGTTTATGAAGTATAATTTTGTATAAAATTAAGAAAAACCAAAATCACAAATAATGATGAGAAAAGAGATTATACCTCTTATGTGATTTTGAGAGAATATAATTTTGAGAGATTGTCAGAATTAATTGCTGATTAAAAATGGATTGTAGTATACTCGTATATGCAGTGTGCTTGTTCAAGTCTGTTGTCACCCCAATAATTTATGAATGATATGAGCTATTGTCATAAAAGTAGGGTCTAGGTATGGTAAAGTTGCCAAGAGCTACACAAAAAAGTGCTTGCAGCGTCACCTGGCAGATAATTTTAGAGTTAGCGTTCTTATCTCAAAAACAGTACAAGATACAACAAAAATGTTAATTACAAAGCTGTTCAGCATCATCGATTTATTATTTTTTTATAAAAAAAACCATCTTACGCACAAAAATGACACAAATGAAATCAGAAAGCACACACGTGTTCGGTCGTGTTGAACAAAACTGTAATTTCCTGAAATGAAGCTCAACTATATCCCATGCTCAAAAGGGTGTCCCTCAACAACAATAAGCATCTGGACACAGATTTGCATTTCCCGCTGCACTTTTTTCAACATGGTACGTGGCACAAGCATCCGAAAAATGTTTCAAAGGTCCTGCAGTATTGATGGAAGGGCTACATACACTCTTTGTTTGATGTATCCCCACAGAAAAAAAGACTAATGGGTTAAGGTCAGATGACTGTGCAGGCCCTTCAACTCAACCACTAGTTGCTGCAAAGTGTCTCGAATGTACTGTGTAACGGGTGATATTTTGTGAGGCGGGGAGCTGTCATGTTGGAATCATACATTTCGAAGGTCATGCAATGGCAAATCTTCTAGAAAATCGGAAAGCATACCCTTAGTAATGACAACTGTTAACGTGCCCTCGTAAAATACTGGGCCAATAATCCATTTTTTGAATATTCCGCAGCAAACATTTATCGACCAGCGAATTTGATGTTAAATTAAGATACATCTAGAATTATTCAACGACTAGAAATGCTTGTTCTGCTTATTGTGCATAGAATTATGCGCAAACTATGCCTCATCGGTTCATTTGATGTCGGCAGGAAACGTTGGCTGGACTACCAAACGGTTCATAATAAAGTTGCACCATTCATAGCGTCTCTGATCATTCCCTGCCATTAGACCCTGCAACCACTTTTAGGAGTTACGAACCAAATAGATTTACATTTTACGCATCCTATTTTTAAGATTACCTTACGAAAGGTGTCTTTTATTACTAAATAGATGATGTTGAATAACTTTGTAATTGACTTTTTTCATGTATCTTGAACTGTTTTTGTGATAAGAATGCAAACTCTTAAATTATCCCCCAGGTGGAGCTGTAAGCACTTTTATTGGATAGCGCATGGCAACTTTATTCTACATGACCCACTTTTATGACTACAGTTCTTGTTGTTCATAAATTATTTGGGTGAGAACGGACTTTAGCTGGCACCCTGTGTATAAGCTCTTAAATATGAAATTCACCTTTACACAACACAAAATAAAAAATATAAGTTCATATCACCCATGAAACTGAAAAGAAAAGTTATAAACAAAGATAAACCCAAAGAAAAAGTAACAGCTTCGAAAAATCTTATACTTTATTATGCAAGGTAATTATTGCATACCAATTATAACTTCACTAAATAGTGAAAGCAGAAGAGGGGGAGCAGTAGTTAGTATAAGCATGATTATAATTTACGTCATACTCAGAAGCAACATGAGGGTTTTGGCGATAGATCTCGTAATTTTGAACCTCGGACAAGTAAGGATGAGGCCACCTAAGTCAGCATCCCACTCTCCACATTGCACCACTATGAAAATTTTGCACCTCGAAAGATTTAGCCCATCTATATGGAAAGCCTTCGGTGGAACTAGCACTCAAACCTGTAACTCCATAACGCGAGCAGCTAGTTCGCAACCATGACCAGTGGCGTAACGTACACCCTTACATTGTAGGGGGCCCAGGTCTCTATGAGGCCCAAATCCTAACTGACGTACGTTAAGTATATAAGATCCGGCTTGGGGCCCAAAACCTGACTTTGCAGGGGGTCCTAATCATTTCCATTACACCACTGGTAACGTACACCCTCGTATCGGGTGGTGGCCCATGAGTCTAGGAGGCCCAAAGCCTATATTATATTATGGTTTTGGACATCCTTTGAAAGATCCGGCTTTGGGCCCGAAATCTGACTTTGCAGAGGGGGTCCTAATCATCTCCGTTATGCCACTGGTAACGTATACCCTCGCATCGGGTGGTGGCCCAAAGCCTATACTATGTTATGGTTTTGCAATCCTGTGAAAGATCCAGCTTTGGGCCCAAAATCTGACTTTGCAGGGGGGCCCTAATATTCTCCGTTACGCCATTGACCATAACAATTCGGGTACCAAGGCCACTTATATCAATCTTAATCTCTGCAAAAGTATCTGAACAATTAGGAACAAAATACAGCTTTGTTAGGATTAAAAATATCATGGGTCGTAAAAGAGGTTACCAAAATTGGAGTTTAAATGTGATCATATTCATTCTATTTTAGCTAGGTATGATTCATTTATTTTTTAATTATTTTTTTACTATGGGAAAAATGAATCTTTAAAGGGTTTTTTCATTAACAGCTAAAGGAAAAAGATTTCAGAGCTAATTGTAGTATACTAACAATAATTAAAAGTATGTACTGATGAAGAGTAGTTTTTACCAGTGGAAAGAGACGAAACAGTAGTAGATGGTTGCATGTATGGCGCTTCTACATTATGTGTACTAGATGTATTAGATAAAGGAAATGGACTTCTAGTAGCTTTCGGTTGATGGGAAGATCCTTCTCTCCATTTACAATAAGCCTTTTGTACCTAAAAGAAAAAAAATTGAGTTACTATAAGCATGAGCCTGAGAAAATTGGATAATTACTGTCAAATTCATATAGAGAAAAATCACTAAAATTCTTCAAAGCTTGACAATCTCAATAATAATTTCAAGATGAATTTTCAAATTCACCTTTATAAAAAATACTATTCTAATGTAAATGAAATTTCTGTTTGAAAGTAATCATTTTTGTTTATAGAATTCAATTAAGAGGTAAAATTTAAATGAAAGTAAAAATTATTTAACATTTAAAATAATGTGTATAATGCCTGCAAGCTTTGTAGAACAGTCAGTTTCAGGAGTTTTATCGTCGTAAAGATTAATTCACTTAGTTATAATTTGGTATAAATGCAATGAAGAAAAGCAAATTTAAAAAATAAGAAGATGACATTCCATGTTTTTGATAGTAAATCAGTAGTGAACAACTAAATTCATATATTTTATTCCATGAAAAACAATTGAGTCATGCATTAATAAATCTGAATCTTTTATTAACTTAGTTACTTTATTCCTTCAACTAAAGGCTACTGTTACCAGCAACTATAATTTAAAAATAGATTTTGTGAATTATACCTCAAAGCAGAACAAATTCAAAAATAAATATATAAAATAAAATAAAAAATAAATAAATCCGAATAAATACCTCGCTGTCATGTAAGCCAAGAAATATGAAAATGGAAAGTCCTTGCAGACAGTTGAGAGCAGCAAATATGTAAGCTAATATTGGTAGTTTCTGTACCATGTATAACAGTAAGAATGCCCAGCTACTTCCAGTACTGAATATAACAAGCCACGATTCCCGATTTCGAACCCTAAAAATTTTTTAATGGACCAGCAAAGATTTTATTACACAAAGCAACAAAACATTTTTTGATATTTTTTATTCCTGAAATTTTCATAAATAAAACTTTGCTTACCTAACAGTATTGATTTTTGCTATTTCTTTGTTCTTCCTTGAAGACCAGCATGTTTTACAGATGGTTAATGTCAAAAATATAAATGCGCCCTAGAACAAAAAATAAAAATAATAAAATTTAAAAACTTTAAAATTATTATTTTTTTGAAAATTCAAGCAATATTAATAAAGAAAATTACCAAAACACAAGCGGAAGCAGGTCCCACAAAACTGAAGATGTAATAATTATCGAACCGTAAGAAACAGTATTCTGGAGTTCCATAGCTTCGTGCATTGACTAATGCTGATATACATACTATTAAAGCAGGCATACCATATGAAACAACTGAGAAATAACTCATTCGGCTACTGTATGTATTTTCTACTAATAACAAATAAAGCTGAAAAGCCGAGAGAAAGATCCACATAAAAGTAGCTTGTAGAAGAAAATGCAAAGAGCCAGCTAAAATGGAGCATATAATGCCGATTTGGTCAGCACTTCCCATATATACAATTTCTGCTAATAATAAGCAAATGCACAAATGTTTATGTATAGTTGCATCATCTGTCGGAAGACTCCTGTAAAATCAAATAAGTACACAAAATAAATATGTGTTAAACAAATATCATACAGAAATCGATGTTTTTCTTACTTTAATTATATTGCAAAACTAATACTAATGAAATAATCATGTACAACATTTAATCGTTTATAATATATAACCGGGGTAGGCATTACGTCGATCGCGATCGACCGCCAAGATATTTTGGGGTGACTGCCTGAAGATTTTAGCAGTTAGTAATTATGTAGGGAAGTATTCAAGATTGGTTGAAGTACGAGGACTGCAAGACTTCTACTGATTATATAACAGCAAAAACTAACTTTCGATAAAAATAATTTATTTTTTTATGTATTTTTAATTGTTTCATAACAGACGCATCATTTCATATTATTATATTTGGGGCTATTATTGTTATGTATATGTCTTGCTTTTTGCTTTAAACGCTATTTTTAAAAGTGTAAGTTTTTTTTTTATTATTATTTTAGTTCTGTAGGTAAATACATATTTCGTATTTATTATATTAAGTTATGAAATAAATATCGTAGACCTTTTCCAACCTCACCACACCTATGACGCTGGGCATTGGCATGCACAAGAATTTTTCAAAAAGGAAGGGGGGCGAGGGTTGAAAGTCTACCATTCTCGTATCATACCGCAATAAGCAGCCAGACATATTTTTTGATTTTGTAGACTGTTGGGAGCAAAAAAACAGTAAAAAATAAATTACTAAATGAATAATGAGCATTAATTAATAAAAAATTATTAATAACAAATAATTACTTTTGCGTACTATATACTTGGGATTAAAATCAATCGGTAAAAAATCAAGGGAGGGACTGGACCTGTGGACCCCAATACCTTGAAAAAATTAGAAGTAGCTCGTACCCTGGAAAAGTCTGCCCACCCCTTATATATAGGGTATCACAAAATTCCCGCAAGAAGTAATTTTCAAAAAAAACACAGGTTTATAAAAAAATGTAAATTTTTTATTGATTCATAAAGTATAGGGTTGCATATAGAATAGCATATTGGGTATAGCTATGGTTTTGCTGACCCGATACGCATTCTTTAGTTGAAGTTTTGCATAAATGTGGTTGTATTTCGTTGATACAGGGATCAGTTTTTTTCTTTAAAGCGTGAATGATCGTAACACTGGCGTAGCTAGTTCTGAGTGTGCCCTGTATCAAAATTCCTTCGGGGTCCTTTTCCTTAGGTATGAGAACTCTGTTAGTGGGGATGTAGTTACACATGTAGGGGCCCCTGTAGCTTAGGGGTCTCGTATCATTGATACGGCTGATACGGCGTTAGCTACGCCCCTGGATCGTAGGCTTTTTGAGATGAACTTTCGCTTCAAAAATCCCCAAAATAAAAAAACCCATTGTTGCGTGTGACAACCAAAACGGGAAATTACACGATTCGTACGTTTTAAAATATTGTTCGACGATGGAAACGCATTGTTCATTCGTATAGTGCACCATTTTTAATAACCCTGAACTGTCAGCTATCACGAGGTCTTTTTTTTTCCCATTGGCAGCACTTTACCGCACAAATGGCGCTAAATTCAAATCTTGCGTGAATTTTGGGACACCCTGTATAAATATTTTCCACAAGTATAAAATTAAAATATTTGATATGCATTAAACTGAAATTGTACTTAAATAAATTACTATTTTACTTGCTTATGAAAATTAATAAAAAATTAAATATTATGACAGATTTTAGTCATATATTATTTATAAATATAAAAAGAAATAATACCTAAAAACATGTAGTAAAACAGCTGTAATTAAAAAAAACACTATTGCCAATCCGCAACTAATAAATACAATCATCTTTGAAAAAACTCTGTTTTCTGTTGATTCCTGAAAAAATAATATGAAATATTTATATTATTCATCATAAAGATTTAAGAAATTGAATTTAAAGATATTGAAGAGTCTTTGAAGACATTTCAACTCACTAAGTCATATTAATAATATATCAAAGACTAAAAATAAAAGTTACCTTACAAAAAACACAAAAATTAAAAATAAAAATGAAACTGAATGAAATCATAATAAAACTTATAATTTCTACTTATATTATGCATTAAATAATGAAATATATATAATTTTTGTTTTACTTTTAGTTTGTAATTTCATACTATTTAATACACTCTTTAATTTATTAAGTAAAAGTGGAATCACTTATTATGATTTCTACTTATATTATGCATTAAATAATGAAATATATATAATTTTTGTTTTACTTTTAGTTGTAATTTCATACTATTTAATACACTTTAAGTTATTAAGAAAAAGTGGAATCACTTAAAATCTGGAATTGTGTGTGTCGGAAATGTTATATGTTAAAAGAAGTAATCACAGAAATCAATCCTCTCAAAAGTGTAAGCAAAAATTAATATCAAATTGAAACACCAAAGTTATGTATTTTATATATATAGCATTCTAAATATACCATCTGAAATGCTATTTATTTTTTCATTCCTAAAATGGCGATTCTTTGAATGAATATAACTGTACCATGTTACAATTAATAAATTTGCTTTTACGAAAGGATTATCAATAAAAAGTTCTTATTGCGAACATCGCACCTGTGGTTTTATCCGAATTAATTACGTAAATATAATAAATTAAATATATTACATAATTGCTTAATGCAATGCTATATATTTTGGAAATGTGTGTGTCTCCCACACACAGTTTATTTTTTTAACTATATATATATGTGTGTGTGTGTGTATCAGGCAATGACAAACACAAGGGGAGGATTTGTGGGTTTAAGCACCTCCCCTCCCCTAGACCATAGATATTACCCCTTCGTGCTTATGTCTACGTGTTTTTAGAATGTCACCCCACTGGTGTCAGGTTTGGAAAAATAAACTTAAATTTTAAGGGAGTAATCAATAAAAATAGAGTGGAACTCTTTACAATGTGTAGGAATTTTGGAGTAAGTCGAGCTAATTTAAAGGTAGAGGGCGTCAAGTTTTAGGTTACTTCAGGGCATCCAGTTATGACTACCAGCCAATGGCAGTGCACTTACTCCAACCAATTCTTTCCGCCAAAATTCTCAGGAGTTTTTTTCACCAAGACCACGTCGTCACCTCTTTGCCTCCCCCTGCCAACCAATCAGAATGCCTCTACCCATCAAACAATCAGGAAGCTCAGTTCTTCCACCCAGGACTCTCCACCGAAATCAGGCATCATTCGATAGGGGGTGGAGGATCACAAGTGATCCATATCCCTGTGACGTTAAGCGAACGAAAGTTTTCGGCTGACAGCAACTTTAAGATATATATATTCAAAAATTGGCAATTAAATTTTTTGATGATCTACCAAATTCTGATAACCTTAATACCTTAAATCTTGAAAATTACAACCCCAATGTCAATACTAAGAGGCCTAGAAGAATTCTTCTGGACTCGTATAATCCCCCTAGTATTTAATTTCGCCATTCCCTATGTGGAGAATGACCCATTCTAAATTCTCATTTTAATTTTCTTTCATGTTTCTTTTCTTATTTTTATTTTAAATTCTCAATCTGCAACCCACACAGGCAAGCACTTTTTTCTATCCAATTTCTATTCCATAACTTCAGGACAGCCAATAGAGTGTTAGTTCACTGATTCCTGTCGACCAATAGCAGACGAGTCTTTCGTCCGCTTACTCCGAAGCAGTCACCGTAGCCGCACTCCCTTGCTCCTTCCAGTCCATCAACCAGGAAGCTCCCTCTCAATTCAGGCCTCTCCATCTCAAGGCCTCTAATACATTCCGATATGGGATGGAGGAACGCATCGCGTTCCATTTCCCAAAGATGTCGAGCATTCGAACTGACTAGCAGTCGATCTTCACTTAGCCTGCGTTCCACCTAGCAGTTTTTAGCATCACCCATTTGCCAACTCCTCAACAGCTAATCAGGAAGCTCGTTCGGCCACCAAGGACTAGCCACACAATCCAGTCTACCAAAAACTTTCTCGATATGGGGTGGAGGATCGCTTCTCGATCTATTTTCCGAACGACGTCAAGCGTATTAAGTTTTAGGCTGAGAATAATAAAATGTGGTGAGCTGGTGTCTCCTTGCTGCATCAGTGTTCTTTATTGGAATGATTTAGGCGTCAATGGGTAGTCATCTTGGAAAAATATGAAAACATTTTGACGATGATGCAATAAAGCTTTGGTGTTTAGAAAATATGACTGATATTCATTCCATGTGCAGGCACTGATATGTGTATGTGTGTCTGCGTAACAACTTAAATTATAATATTTACCCAGAATTCAAAACTTTTTTTTCTTTGTCTAATTCATTAATCCGAACACCCTATTTCGAAACTCGTCTCATTTTATCTTTCTCTAAAGGATTAAAACATTATTTTGATAGATTTATTAGTGATCCTCATTAAAAAGATTAGACCTTGAATTTTGGATAGATATATTGTCGATTCAAAGTAATAGAATATCATAATTGCTTGTACGTGCCCTACTAACCGATTTAAAATATTCCCTAAGCAATTATGTAATTTCTATAAATAACAAATAACTCCCTTTATTTGTGCATGTGATTATATTTTTTAAATTACGTTTTCCCTGTTCTTTTTGTGTGTAAAAATGTGTAATTTGAATAATTCCCTCTCTTGTATTTTTACTCTATGAGCGTAGCACGAGCTCAAATAAATGCCCTGATGCTGAAATGAACTAAATGATGCCATCTATATCAAAAAGCCTTTTTTTTTCTGCCGCAACTATAAATTAAACAAAATGAGTACCATCTTAGCGATTTGTTTCATTTATATGTAACAATATTTGAAATTATAATTTTTATCCATTCAAATGACAGTATTACATATATACGTGGAATAGTTGCGGACCACCTGTTTCCCGCAGGGAAACTTCACCTCCTATCTTTGAAACTTTGGGTGAGCATTGCATCGGCTTTACCTTAGCCAAGAACTGCATTAAAGTATTGAAGTATTACATTAAAAAAAAATTCTCGATATGGGACGTATTCTTTATTTTTAAAAAGTTCTGTTAAAAGTTTAACTTGAAAGTCTTTTTAATACTAAAAAAAGAGATAGATTAAAAACATTAGCAAGACTTATAGGTTATACATAATATAATAACTAAACACTAACTTTGGGTGCTTTCATTTCCATGAGCAGAGCAAAATTTGTAAGATGATCACATTCACAAGTAGCATGAGTTTTGTTTGATTTCTTCAACCAGCAGCCTTCTTGTGACCAAAGTCTAAGAATTGAAGCGGAAAAAAGTTTGTGAAATATGGTAAAGAGTAACTTTTAGACACTCAATAAAAATTACTTAAACGAATATGAAATTAAATGTAACTTGGACAATGTAAAAAAAGACCACAGAACATTTTTTTAAACCGAAAAATATCCAATATTTTCCTTCTTAAGCACTACAGCCTGTTGCAAGCCAAGGCTGCCCAGAAAAGTCCTTTCCATCTGGCCCTATCTGTCGCAAAAGCCTTCCATCGGTTTACTTTAATTACCCTAAAGTCATTTTCAATGTTGTCCACCCATCTAGTAGATGGTCTTCCTTTCTTTCGTTTTCCATTGATTCTTGAAAAGGTTATCTTTTTAGTTGCAAATACGTCAACGTATCTAAATATGTAACCCAACCACATCTAATGCGGGATGTTTTGGCTCTTTTTTACAATGTTAGGTTCTCCGGGGGTTTTATTATTTTTATAAAATAAATTTCATAATTGTATAGTATTTTATACACGTCATTGTGCCTTACAAGTCCAAACATCATCCTCAGGACTTTCTTGATCAACAGCATGTCCGTTTCTGCTTTGCTGAGGGTTCAACATTCACTTCCGTGAATGGCAACTGGCCCTATCAAAGTTTAGTAAAGGATTATTTGGGTTTTTAAAAGGAGTAATTTTGATTTCAGTTGATTTCTAAGGCCATAGAAATATCTACTAGCCATACATAACCTTTTTTTTTTTTTTTTCAATCTTTATATCATTGCTGCTTGAAATCTAGATATTTAAACTGATTCACAGTCTCAAAAGTATATTTACTTATCTTTAAGGGGGGACGTATCAAGGAAACTTTACTCAAAGGAAACTTTTGTATCGACGACTTTGATTTATAAAAACTATTACACTCTAACGGTAATTTAAAGTAATATATATATTATTCTCTCATAATTTACTAATTTTACTTTTTTGCGGCACTGCTTTTACTCTTGTTGTATTTGGCGGGAAACATAACATGTTGCTATACTCACGAAGTAAGTCTTACTATCTACTTTATTGCATCGACTTTAAATACTAGTAAATACTAGCATGCTATAATTTTACCGTTATATTTTAATGGTATAGTGTATTTTATTTGTAATATTTAAATTTCTCCTAATATTATTCTTTCCTTTCCCTTTGACTCAGTAATATAGGCAATTACAGGTGAAGGTTGGCTAGCCCTAAAACTTGTTTAAACCTGCAATCTTGGTTTCTAAGACCAGGAGTTTGTTATTGTACTACTGAGGCTAACATTTCCTACTATCTTCACTAGTTATACGTAGGTTTTATAGCTGTTTATATATATATAGTAACATACAAGAAATGCAAGTCGGAAAAGCGTAAATTTTACGCATACAGCATGAAGGTTGGCAAGTATGCTTATTCTTTGACATGAAATGAATACTGCTTTGAAAAAAAAATGTATCATGATTTATATTATTACCTTGCATTTAAATCCCAATAAACACAGCGAGGATTAGTAACATTTTCTTCCTGTAAAAAAAAAGAACCAGTTAATTATATAAACTGAATCGCTTAACTACATAGATTTAACATAAAAATATAAAGTTAAAAAGAAATGAAAATGTACAAATTTTCAAATTACTCTTGGAGATCGAGATGCCTTAAAAATACTTACAAATACACTGGTGTGCAAAACTTAAGCAACAATGTAAAAATTTAGCAGATAGCCATGAAATTGCAGAAAAGGAGGGCTGGAGATCAGTAGAAGGAACACGTAAGTCAGTAGAAACGTCATGGGGGTAGAAATATCAGGAACAAAACGTCGAAGCGATCTGAGCGTACGCAAAACGCGGGGATGTCGGCGCGCGCTGCCAACAGTAGAAATGAAATGAAGGACGAAGACACAATTCACCATATTCTCTGCAAGTGCCAGTGAGGGCAGTTCGTGAAATATGGCTAGAAGAAATCACCTGGACGACTTCACACGTGGAAGAATGATCGGAAAGCTGGAGAAGGGGCGTACTGTCACCAGTGAAGCTGCACGGGCGGGAAACAACAAAGTGTCGTTTCGCGCGCGGAAAGCGTTGCAAACCACAGGTCAGCTGTTAGAAAGGTTGGTGGTAGCCGCCGAGGACGACAACTGCAGGGGATGACCTATATATCATCCTGCAGGTGAAAAGAGGTTGACAGAAGTCAGCAAGCGCCATTGCTCAGAAACTCTGTACAGCAACGGGTTGACAAGTGGTGGCCAGACGCCTTCACAAAGGGAGCCTGTTCGCCCGCCGTCCTGAACGCTGCCTTCCGTTGAAAGTTGGCCACCAAAGCCACCGTTTACAGTGGGCCAGAGAGCACAAAAACTGGACAACTGATCAATGGGGTCATGTCCTTTTACGGATGAGAGTCGGTTCAGTACCAGAAGCGATTCTCAACGCGTTTTGATTTGGAAGAGATCGGGACCCGGTTTTATCCCAGTAACATCAAGGAAAGACACCGTTACGGTGGTCCTGGAGTTCTGTCTGGGGAGGCATTATGCTGAACGGGTGAACTGAGCCCATTTTCAAGTAACTGGAAATAAAAAGAAGAGAAAGAAACTGAAAAAAAAAGATCATTCATAAAAAATCTATCAGACTAATTTATATATATATATAATTTTTCTCAAAACACAGTTCAAATGTAGAATATCTTGCATGTTTTCGGTTTGTTTTTTTAAGATAAAGAAATTTAAAATGAAAGATGTGAAAATTGAACAAACCATTTACTGGTACTAGGTTGAGCAATTGGTCCTTTCGAACCTTTAGTTCTATCATCAGATTTTGGATGACTTTAAAATGCTTTCAAATGGCCCTTTTAAAATTTAATTATTAAGTTAATTAAATGTAGATAATGTAGATTATAATAAAAGTTATATATTTATAAGTCTTATAAAAGTTATATAAGACTTATATATTTGTGTGAAAAAACTACTTGTGTAGCGAGAGTTTAAAATTGGGCGAAAAAATTAGTGAGCCTAGCGGTTATAGCACAGAAATCCGAGTGTGAGATGGGAAAATTTTGGATGGAAAAAGGCATAGGAGTCGAAAAGAGCTTCTATGATTGGCTGACCAGAATGGTCAGCTATTTTAATTTGGAAGAGAAGTTCGACCAATGATTGAGTTGTTTGAGCAAGTCGAACAGCAAAATTATGGAAGAAATTGGGTGAATAAGATTTTAGACATAATTAAGTAGATGAACTAAAATAATAAAATTTTTTATAGAAATTAGAGATGAAATCAGGGTGAACAAACCATTTGAAGCTGTTCCTAACAATGCTTGCATAGGAAGATATAAGGAATCTTTGACTTCCTCCCATGAAGCATCATTGGCTTCTTCTTCTGAAGGAAAAGTGACATGTGATACCGACCAGACATCTAGAACACGAACTGACAAAACTAAAAAAAGAGCAAAAATTAATTACATTTTGCTTGAAATAACCCTTCTTCACACATATGATTTATCTTAAACTGAAATTGACACTTTAATTTGTAAGCATAATCAAGAAATATAAGAAATTTTTGTTATTATAATTATTAAGTAAAAATAAAAATAAAATTTTAATTTTTGATTATTAAGTCACTTATCAAAATAGTATTAAGCTGTATAAAAAGATAAATGTACAGTTTTAAGAAACTATGGTAAAAATTTAAATAGGATATTTTGTTTTCGAAAAGAAATTTTTCGCACAGTTATAAAAACATATGTATAATAAACAAAATAATTTTTTTAAATTTCATTTTTTACACTGAAAAGTGAACTAATTCCCCTCCCCATTCCAAATGCATGCATAAAATAGAGTCAATCAAAAAATTGCATTCATGAATTGAAAAATATTTTTTAGAAACAAGCATATAAAATAAGATGTATCTATTACAAAACAATTACATTTTTTAGAATTACTTGTTAACATTAACAAGTTTTATTGTTAGGGTATTAAAAGCACAGATAAATATGACACTAAGTGTTTTAAAACGGAAAGCTAAAGTTAAAAATATAATAGGAAATGAAGGTCAAGGATAACAAGTATAATGTTTTTTGAAATTATATCTCGTTTAAAAAATAAAATAATCGCTATATATATATATATATGTGTGTGTGTGGGTGGGTGGGTGTGTCAGGCCTGCTGGTAAAATGAGGAGGGCATCATCTCTAAAATACTTTATTTTGCTTCAATCACATAAAATCCAACATGGCGGCCCTTTGGCGCGCAACCGAGTAGAACAATAAACAACACTTCGGCGAGGAGTCACCAGCTAAGCCTTTTCGAGTATGCGTTCTCCCTCGTTAGAGCTCGCTTCCATCTTTAAATAGGTTTATTTACCTACAAATCCTTACGCGATGGTAAAGAGTTCGCTTTATTTTCATTTATTACTTACTTAATTTTAAAGCTAAACTTTTCAAACTTGACATATATATATAAAGAAGAGATCATTAAAACTAGATATATATATGTAAACTCGTTAGCAAAATTAAAATGTCGAATTTCCGAAAGACTAGGGGACAGATTTTAACGAGATTCGGTATGAAAATGCATTTACAACAAAGATAAGATGTACCATTCAAAAGACGTTTTATGTAGGCTTAATTATCAAAAAAGCTTATAGTACAGGGATGTCCAAATTGCACGATGTGATATCAAAATGAAAATGAGTCTATACAGGATATGGTTTTTTCTCAAAGTACGACAGGTTGCACTGAGTGACAGGACATCAGTCAGAAGGCAGTCGAAGAGTTTAATTTTGTAATATAAATTGAACATCAGAATTTCTTTTAAAACTCATAAAAAAAGGGGTACGTATCCAAATTTATTAAAAGTGCAAAGAATGAATAAGAGAAATACTAGCGTAGTCATGTAGAAAGGTATTAATACAATATATATGTTTGATATATACAAAACGATCATCAAAAACAGTAAGATGAAACAGAAAATTAAATTTTTTCAGAAATTGAAAAAAAAAATCAAAACATATATGAAGAACTATTAATATAAATAAGAAGTAATTATCTTTAATTAATTATTTACATTCATATTAACGTTGTATATCCAGCAGCTAAAAAAAATTGCTAAAGAATTAGAAAACTTTTAAAAATATAAACCTGCTATATATATATATATATAATTTTTAATTAATGATTAAAAATCCAAAATGAAAAGTAATCATTTCTTTCGCGTTTCAAGTATTCTTTATAAAGATATTTTTTTATAGAATTTTAAAAGAGTAATTTTGTTCCAAGCCATATTTTAAGAATTTATCGCAATTTTTATCTTTATGATTCCTCTCTGTGCATTGTATACAATTTACTATGTTTTTACAAAAAGAAATATTTATTCTAGAAATATTAATAATTGAAATAGAAATATTTGTTCCAGTAAAGGCCAACAAGAAAATAATATAATATGCTAATTAAAAATTATGTCTTTTATCATAGATGCTAATGTATATACGGTAAAGGATCTATTATTTGTAGCTTAATATCAAGAAAATTTGCATCATTAAGGTAGTTTTCTGTTTAAATATTAAAATATTCAGGATAGAAAGTAACATTAGATTTGAACTTCTTATTTTTACCAAAAATCACATTAGATCATCATACACCAATATAAATATTATGAAGTATTGTCTGTAAAGCTTGATTTATGAGGTTGCAAATAGATTTACGATAGACAGCTAAATACTTGCTGGGCCAACTTATGGTAACCCTTTAGCATGGTTATACTGATTTCTATTGTAAAAAAATATAATTTTTCCTGTTATTTGTCTAGCAATATAGTTAAATGTTTAATCACCTATGACATCATCAAAATTATTTTATCAGTAAATCAATAATTCATATATATATATACAGTCGACCAACCAAAATGCAAAGCTTCAAAGGAATGATCTAATAGGTGCAAAACTTGTGCGCTAGTAGTACCACCTACAAATTCTAATATAAAGATAATTCAGAAAATTATTTTATGTATTGGACGTGTTTTCCTGGCTTTTTCTATTTTTATTTATTTGCATGAGGAGCTTCAGAGTGCCTCGAAGAAATGGAAATGGAGTCGAGTAGGATTCCAAGTTTGACCTTAAGAAGAATTGGGGATCCACCTCCTGAGAAAGTTGACAAAATCAAGCGATTGTGATGTGAATAAGGAATTGGTGTGCATAGGAATTTCGGATCGACCAGAAGAAAGGATTGTACCATCCTCTCTCTCATCTCACCATCAAACATGAGAACAAACATTTCATGCACATGACAATGATGATTCTCTCTATGACATTATGAAACCTAGTATTGAGCAATAGAAGGGAACATCAAAGGACATTCATTGCTGCAATTACCTTTGGATGTATACCACAGGCATATGCGATAATAATGGGGCATTGAATGCCAGGTATGGACAGGTGAATTTCAGGACATTCTCTTTTCAAACAAATCATGATTTTGCAAACACTACAACAGTCATATCCGCGGCACTGCGGCGAGAAATTCCATGACTTTTGCTTTATGCATCACAATACCAATCTTTCACCGAATGTTTTGGATTAGGGTGCCATTGGTTATTACTCTTGCACACACACGCATACCCTTCTCCAATTTGCTTTTCCAGTACACTTAACAAATACCGCTTTACCTTCAAGACTTGTCTGTAACCATGTTTCAACAAGGCAATACAAGAGACCACATGTGACATCCAACTCTCAATTAATTCTTCATTTTTCATCAGGTTGTACTACTTCCTTGACCTGCGCATTCTCCTGATCTGTCCCCTTACGAACATAAGTGGCGATTATTGGTAAACATACACTACCCTCTTCTTCACTGTATGAACTTATGCAGTATGCGTAAAGTGCATAGACAGATATGCCTCAAGAATTCCTCAAAATTTTTAATGATGAGGAGTGTCACAGTAGTAATTGCCAGACATAGCAATAAGTACTTCAAGGAGGAAAAGGACAATACATACCACAAAGCAAAATATTGGTTAATTTGTTATTTCATTTGCTTTACCATTGCATTCTATGTTTTTTGTCCAATAAGATCGGCCTTGATATATCTTGTCCATCAAAGTAGTGCATTTTGGATGGTTAACACTGTGTGTGGACGCGTTTATATGTGTGTGTAGTTAAAGTATTACTGGACTCTTTATGGATACTCACATAAGTTATGTAAAGCTTTACGAAAAAGGAACTTAGAGTTGTGAGCAGAAGCAAGAAGCCAACCACTTTGTTCCAGAGCTTCAAGAAGTGTTGAAGCAATATTTCTCCTTTCCCTGATTCCCAACTCTTTCCATGATGAAGATACTTCTAACAGATTACTTGTTACATCACTGGCACTCTAAAGTGGAAAAAATCCATAGAATAATTTTTTAAATTAATTTACTCATAATATATTTTCATGTAGAAATGCCTGAATATATATATATATATATATATATATATGTTTGCGGCAATAATAAAGATAGAAAAAATATATCACACACAATACTGAAACGATTCAAAGATCCTACTTGCAATAGTCAGTTTCAAGAACTGTTGGAAATTTCCTTAATTCCATACGCATATTTTGTATAGTATTGACAGTTACATCAGAAAAGTTCTAATTATTAAGTATGGATTTTAAAAATGTAGCTTAAAACGGTTCTTAGAGAAATGAAAGGAGTAAATATCACTAAAAATTTGTATTGTCCTTAAGCAAAAAAATAAAGCATGGAAACTTAATAACCTCAAAGAGCTCTTGAAGCAGTTGATGTCGTTGTTTATCGTCTCCAATATCTTTCATTTTATCACCCATTTTAGTCACAAGACGATGTAGTATCTCAGACGCATGTCTTACATCTCCACCATACAATGGTTTTCGATGTGTCATCACAGACAATTCAGCTGCTATATTTACAACAGAGTCTCCTCCATCCACCTATTCATTTAAAGAAAAATGAATGTCTTATATTCTATACTTAATAACTTTATAGAATTAAAAAAGCATTTTAAAGACTATATTTTTATTATTAGTGAGATACATTTAAAATAATATATACGGAATTATATCTATAGTGATATATGAACAATTCGCTATTTTTTAAACAAGCAAGAAATAAGACTATAGAAAATAACAGATCTAGAAATAAGTGAGTAAAGTGAAGTGATTAATTAGCAATTTAATCAATACTAATGAAAATACAAATATAAGATAAATTTAATCGAGAAATCAGTCAATAATTTTTCTTATCAATATTACGTAAAATTTAATTTTTTTTATCAACCTTTAATACATAAACATCTTTTAAGTTCTATTAGCAGCTCAATGAATGAGTCGTCAATTATTATAGTGTGTACTACGAAGTAGTGTTATTTTATCCAATATTTTGTGACTCATATCTATTTCAATTTATTAAAAAAAATTCTTTACATGTGATAATTTAAGGAGTGTTGGAAAGCTAAAATCTTATTTTATTGACATTTTTACATTTTTAAATTGTATAGATTTTAACCTTTCTAAAAATAAATTTTTAACCCTAGGTAATTAGAAGCCCAAAAAACCTATTTTAAATAATCTTGAAAACTGGGGACGCCCATTTCAATGGCGAAAAAAGTCGAAGTACTTCGTTTTTGTTAAAAGTTGTGTGAACGTCTGATATAAACTTAAACATGTATCTTTTATTGTAAATTGGTTTTATTTTTTTTTTCCCAGCAGATTAAAAGTCTCACGTATGCATTAAAATCAATTTATCTCAAAATGTAAATTTTGATGTGATGTACCTTTTTTGAGAAACTACTGTTCACAGGTGTGTAAATTTTTTATGATATATTTATACTAATGTCTAATATATACTGAAATGAGCTCTTTGAAAAAACTCACAAATTTATTTTTTACAAATTTTTTATGAAGAAAATGGGTCAAATTTCGCAATGTTTGATAAAATATTTCATAAATTATTAAAAAATTCAAAATTATCTAAAAGCTCATTTCAATGTAATGAGAAATGTGTATTTTAATTTATGAAAAATTGCAAGCATGTACATATAACAGATTTTGAGAAAAGGTACATCGAAAACAGCCAATTTAACATTGTCAGTATATATATAAAGAGAGGTTTCCAACTCCCCTTAAATTCATGAAATTTATTAGCTTCCCAATGATTCGGACAAGCTGTTACTTACTCTATTTCTGAGATTATCAACCCATAAAGAACTGCATTCACTAAGATCTGGACTATCAGGAATCCACTGAACAGGATCTGTTCCACACCGCCATCGAGCTTCCCCTGATTGAAAAACATTAAATATTTTTAAGAAAAAGGAATGGAGAAAAAGATAAAGTATGTACACAAAAAGTTAAAAAAGAAATAGCTTTTTATATGACGAGAAAACAAGCAAATACTATATGTCCCAAAAGTAAACAATTCCATCTGATATTATAATGTGAAATAGATTTCATAAAATAAACTCAATATATAATGAAAATGTTTTCTCATTAAGATTAATACTTAGTATTAAGTACTAAAGAGATGGAAGAAAACGAAAAATAAGCATGTAAAAGGTTAGAAATCATCTCCTTGTGCAAGGTTTTCGTTTTTCTTTCATTACATGATGGATCTTCTTAAGCACTACAGCCTGTTACAGACCAAGGCTGTCTCGTAAAGTCTTCTCCATTTGGCCCTATCTGTCGCAATAGCCATCCATCGGTTTACTCCAATTATGCTTAAGTCATTTTCATCATTATCCAGCCACTTAGTTGATGTGCTCTTCCTTTCTTTCGTTTTCCATCGATTCTTGAAAAAGTTATCTTTACAGTCGTATAACAACCCACTTTGGGTTGTTGGTGTTTGGAGGTGAGAGCAAAGATCAGCCACTGAGTTTTAAACGCAATTTTATTTATCCCTTTTACTTAATCAACACAACTAAAGGTAGGAAAGGCACTTAGTAAATCACCGGAAGAGCAATCGCAGAGGTTTAAAGTTAACAACATATCATTAATATTTTACTTAACTTACTCCAAGAGCACTCTTGATTCCTACGCTTTAATTCGCTGTAAATATCTTGCATAAATATATGATCGCCGGTCGTAAATCGTGTTCACAGTTAAATCACTTTTCATCTTCGATTATCAACTATCGACCATCTATCGACTATCATCGTGTACTCAAATGCCAACGCTTAAATAGAAGAGATCATTTAACTAAGCCCCGTCTTCTTCTTCGAGGGAACGTTTTCAGCAGAACTTACAGTTAAAACGAATAATTTTACCCAAGAGGATTAGTGGGAGATTCGCGGATAGACCCACTACAGTTGAAAATAAGCCATTATATCTAAATTATATCTACCCAGTCATCTAATGCGGGATATTTTGGCTATTTTTACAATGTTGGGCTCTCCATATATATATTTTCTTTAAAAAATTCATAATTGCATAGTATTTTCCATACGTCATTATGTTTTGCTGGACATGACGGATCAGATGCGATACAAATTCTCCAGAGAAACAACAACGAAAAAAAGAATAAGCAATTATGTGTGAGTGTGTGAGAGAGAGAGAGAACAACTACAAAAACTGAGATACTAACCAAAAGTACCTCCAGGACATTTCTGTACAACATTAGTTCCAGCTTTAGTCCAATCCCACGAAAGATTTCTTGACTGAACAGGTTGACAATAATCTTCCCTGTTAAATGATGATACAGTAGTTGTGGATTTGGCAGTAAAAGGTTCTGCAAAAGAAATGCAATAATAAGTAAAATACAAGAAAACTGCAACAACATTAAGATAGAAAACTTTTACTTACTATTGGTAGATAAAAGAACGACAATGGGAGAATGAGTAGAAGTAGTTGTAGGTTTCTGCGTTGATGTGGACACAGTATATGGTTTGAATGGTGTTGTTAGAACAGTTGGCCTAACAGATCTTGTCAAAGGAATGATAATAGGAGGACGCGTAGTAGTAGTAGAAGAAGTACTTGAGATCACAGAACTTGATGAGCGAGCTGTTGTCATGGATTCTATAAAATTATATTACCATCATATTTATATGTAAATTATTTAATAATTAATAGTCAATAATTTACTAAGAATATATGTAATTAATTAATAAAATTAAAGCTATTCTTGTACTTAAAACATATAACTAATAGAGTTAGAAGCATTTTAAGAGAGAGGGAAATTTATCAAGTCTACATTCGGTGTTCTTTCACACACACACTATTATTTTAATTAATCATAAAAAAAACCTAATATTTAAATAATTAAAATTTTTGTATCTTTGCATTTGCATGTATTTCATTAAATACATTCAAATTGAATGGGGGAGGGAGGAGGAATGCATGTCTGAGAAGAAGTATTCAGTATTATCAAAGACGGAATATATTTACATACCTTAAATTCATTATTACCAATAAAAATAATAATACTTAAATCTGGTAAAAATATCTTAGTATCAGAAAATATTTCAATCTGTAAATAATCAGAATAAAGCTCCGACTTCAAAATAAAACTTAAAAATGACAAGATATTTAAGGAATAAACAAAATTTTCAATTCACTACAAAAGTTTGAAAAGGCAAATATTTTTTTAAAAAAACTGTTATCTTGTACATTTTTCTAGTTAAAGATAACTTACAAACGGTGAACAGCTAATGCAACTAACCTGGTTTACATTGATACTGCACTTCTAAGTACTTATAAGTACCTGGACATGGATCAGCAAATGTTTCACTAGTGGCACTCACAATACAACTTGACATTAGATTACATCTGAAAAAAAAATCAACAGTTAACTATCGTTTCGCTCTTTATTTTAAAAACTCGAAAGTCCCGAAAACTCGACCTAACGTGGACCGAGAGGTGGCCGAGTTATCGAGAACGGTTATTAAAAAAGATTAAGTACAAGTGTTTCTTCAGAAGATATTGTACTGCACTTGTGTGTGTATGTATTGTTGCTTGAGAATACAACAGAAAATAAATTGCTCAAATACTCTTAAGCAAAACAAAAGTATGCACTTTATGAAGGGATACAACATTTACTGCATGAAAATGAAAATTAATGAATACATAGCATATAGCAATTTACCTCATCAGACACACCTCAGAAAAATACTTTTTGAAGGCATAAGGCTGTCTGTAATGAAACTTAAGCAACCGACTTTGCAAAAACTGGCTACTTTTTTAAAGGAAATGCGTAATGTCCTGTTGTCTTCCGTATTGCACTCTCCTTTTTGCTGCTTTATCACGAAGACGACGAAGGAAGTCCATTACCAACGCACCTTGTTCAAAATACTGAAGGGAAAGAGGTTTCGACAGCCTTTACTCCCTTACTGTGATATCTTAGGGGTTTGTACGGTGTTTTCAATCTTAACGATTTCCTCATTTCATGCATTTTTTCATTAACAGGGACAGAGAATTTGGGGCCTTGAATGGGTCTGCACGTGAGGTTTTTCCAACTGCAAAGATGTGGCCGAGTTATCCAGACTGCCGGGTTTTCGGGACTCTACTGTACTATATTGCTCTACTTCTAAAGTTATTTTATAAAATAGAATATTTACAGTGTAATATAAATTTTTGTAGACAAAAAAGTTGACTCATGACTGATAGGCAAAAACAAAAAGTAATATCAGTTTTCAGCACTTTCAAAAGTATTACTTACTAACACAATTTTAAAACCATTATTAATTTTGCATGATGCCGAAGCATGAAATGATGCTTGAAGCATAAGATGTGATGTCAATATGAAATACGAAATCAAATCGCAATATGCATTCAATGAATACATAATACAATAATGTTTTTAAGTATTTTTGTTTCGAGAAGAACAGTCTAGATCAGGGGTCCCCAAACATTTTTGATTAAAAAGTACCCTTAAAGTTAAACTGATTGTAAGAAATACTCCATTACATATATATATGTACAGTGCCGTAACCGAAAATATTAGGGGCAGCCTGCGGGCCCCAAGTTGAATCTTAGAAAGGACTGCAGAACCATAACATTAGGCTTTGGGCAGGGGCGTAGCTATCGCCGTATCAATGATACGGGGTCTCCAAGCTTCAAGGATCCCAAAAAATTTGCAAGAATAAATCTTAAAATACTGAGAGCCCACCAAAAGGGGCCTTCAAGGAATTTTGATAGGGGCCCACTCAGGCCTAGCTACGCCAAAGGCTTTGGGCCCCTTAGAATCCTGACAACTCTCTGCGATGCGGGGGTGTATGTTACGCCCCTGTATATGTAATTCACTTAAATCTTCCCTCAATGGATTTTAAATCAGAGTGGTCTTGAACCTTCCGAGATTTCACGTGATAGTAAATTTTTATCTTACCCACCTAACAGGAAATGACCACAATTGTATTTCCCCAAAAAACTGAAAGGTTAGCGCGCGCACACACACATGTATATATATATTCAATTTCAGTATTTTTCGGTTTTGATCGATAAATGTTCATCTCTCTCATTTGTAGAGAATTTAGACTATATCTTAATATATAAAAATCTTCTGTGCGTGTGTATGTGACTAAACTCCTCCTAAGCGACTGGACCGATTTTGACGAAATTTTTTGCGTCTGTTCCAGTGGGCTCGAGAATGGTTTAGATTCACAATTCGGTCCGATATTGCAATTAGTTAAAAAGATATTAATTAAAAACCTTAAAACGCATAATTTTTTTACCCCTGTGTGCTATTTAATTTGCTAATGCGTGGCATGAAAAGCCCCGACTCGGTATATCTTTATATATAAAAATCTTTCATGCGTGTGTATGTGACTAAACTCCTCCTAAACAGCTGGACCGATTTTGAGGAAATTTTTTTGTGTGGGTTCAAGTGGATTCGAGAATGGTTTAGATTCACAATTCGGTCTGATATCACAATTAATTAAAAATGCGCCAAAATTATGTAAAGGGGCGCGATTGTTCATAAAAAAATCATGGGCAATATTCTTGAGGCCACTATTTTGAGCGGCAAACTTCAAGGTGAAGTTGTACTTCTACCACATATCCCAATGATTCTTTCTGACTCGCCTACCCATTCAAATGTTTGCAATTTCCAATTCGCTTGGCATTTACTATCACCATTAATAAGTCACAAGGTCAAACAATGACAATTTGTGGCCTAGATTTAGAAAACCCTTGCTTTTCGCACGGCCAATTATATGTTGCATGTCTGAAGGTTTGGCAAACCATCGCATTTGTTTGTTTATACCCCTCAAGGATTAACCAAAAACTCTGTACATTCAATGGCATTTAGATAAATTTATTTTTTGTGCATTAAAAAAATATACCTAATGAAAATAGCTCGAATTTTATCTTTTTTACCCTTTAATCAAAACAAGTTCAAGTTTCTATTCAGAATAGCTTCTATATTCAACTTAGTTCATAGTAAATACATACTCACACGCAATCGATAAATCGAATTGCGGTAGCTGTACATGTGATGATGTCAGGTATTGTAATAACTTTCTTTATAAGAAATTTCATCAAAACGGTCCAGATTGTTACAACTTATTCAAAAAGTTTGTAATTTTTGGATTTAAGACGTGTGTACAGGACAACGTCTGTCGGGACAGCTAGTATATATATATATATATATATATATATATATATATACTAATATATATATATATAATAAATATATATATATATATATATATATATATATATATATATATATATATATATATAAACTCTACTTGAGAAACTAAAATTATTTGAATACTAAAAAATGATGAAGTGACTTGACATGTGGATGCCTCAGTATTACATAAACAATGCAGGCTGAGGATTGCTTTGTAAAAAATTGGGGTTTAATTAATTTTATGGCTAGCCACCTTTTCCCTCTATCTATTTATAATATTGACTAAAATCCTATGGAATATATCGATATAGAAGTTCTCAATCCTTAATTAATAAAAACTGACACACACACATACCTAAAGAAGCATTCGAAAATACTTCGATCATACTCAAAATCAAAGAACATTAAACCAGTTTTTTGCCAGATTCAGTGATCCTAATGCAAATTCATAGCTTGCAAAATAAAGAACATTTACTAGCATTATTTGTAAGCACACACATACATACATACATATATGAAGAAGTAGGCTCATGTTATATATCTTTCATGAGTCCACTTATTTCGCGAATCCTCAAATGTTTCTTTGCGTACCCCCGGAGTATGCATACTACACTTTGAAGTGTGAGTGTTCATTAAGGTCGTACTTTAAAGCAACACGAGGGCTATACAACACTATGGAAATCACTGGTCTACAGAATAATGTTTGCTTAAGAACCACAACCTAATGTTATAATTGAAGCCAATTCGCAATACAGTAGATAACTGCTTAAAGGATGCACAAATTTCGCGCAGAATAATCAACAATCAGCATGAACAACAAATAGGAGGCAAAATGAAAACAAGAAAGTGTACATTACCTTTCATGAATGACATAATAGGAACGATGAGAAGTACAATCAACACTCCAGTCTAAACTGCCATGTTCATTGCATATGCTAATGCTAAAACGACCATAATTGGCACGGAGTAGGTGAATGAGATAACCTTCTTCACAACTTATGTGAAGCTGTCCTCCTTCACATGCATAGGATGTCCGGTAATCTGAAGGGAAAAATGTGTTTTTACTTAATGAATCCGCTGTCAATATTTAAAAATACAATAAATAAATGAAGAAAACTTTCATAATGGCACCATTCTTGTCATTTTAAATGCATCATAAAAAGTAAAAAAAGAGTATTTATCATATAATTTTTTTGAATGAACTGATGAAAAAGTTTTTATTAAAGAAAAAAAAAAAAAAATAAAAATTCAATGAAATATTTATTACGATGAACTGAAACGTTTTTAAGCTTCTTTTGTTAATGTTTTCATTATTCTACAGAGTATTATGTAAACTTTTATATGTAAGCGTGAAAGTATATTAAAATAAACTCATAGAGGCCCAAAACTTCTCATTTCACTATCACTGTTATCGCTACACTTTACATCATGTCTATAAATTTTCATTTTTCTTTTTTTTCAACATTGTGAAAACATACTTTTCAAAAATCCAGTGTATCTCCATATAATGTTTTAACATTATCCCCCTTCAAATGAGCTGCACTTTGCCAGTCAAGCCTTTGCATACAAGGCAAGTCCCCAAGTGTGGGAGCCAATTCAATAGTGGCACCATCTAGAGGCGGCCAGCGCAACCAAACTTTTAGGTTACCAAACTGTAGGATGCTAAATATTGTCATGATTTAATTTTGCCTTGAGTACCAGAGCCATACTGATACTCAAAAGATCTTTTATGTGCCATATAATCATATGACATGCGTGCCTACGTTTTCGCATCCAATCTAATGACTCCAACCGGGATCGAACCCGCGACGTTGGGCTTACGTGGTGGGCACACGACCTCCAAGCCACCGAATCGTCTCTGAACAGTCTTTAAAGTATCACGTATTGGTTAAGAGTTTTAAAAAAGAATATCGACGTTTCACATTCACTTTTAATGTCTCATATTGTTGTGTAACAAGTACATCGACCTTCTCACAGATCAGCTGAATTCAAGAAACAAATTACACAAACAATTTATTTCAGTTTTTCGATAAGTTAAAAGAAACTTTTTATTAAAATGTAACTTATTTCGCGCTCATTAAGATTATTATCCGTATTTAGTCATATAAACAAAACAAAACAAAAAACATGTGAAGTTTACATTTAGAGTAAAATTTTAAAAATCACTTACCCGATCTTCTGGCAGTTGCAACAGAAAGCAGCAACCCCAAAAGAAGACCGACTTCCATTTCTGTAAAATAGAAAAGTATTATTAGTCTACACAGTGTGTGTGTGAATAACGCGACAATAGTTACCAACTAACTCGGGGTAAAAAAGTTAGCTATGAAAAAAACTATAACACGGTGTAGTTCTTGTGAATGAATGCATTTATATAAAATGGTCTAAAAAATTACTATAAGGGATATAGGAGGGATGCCATGTGGAGAACTATTTATAGTATACACTAAAATTTCAATACATATGTTGAGTTGAAATCTTGGTATAAAATAAAATATAGTTGTTATAATATATTTTAAAAAAGTAGAATTGCATTAAGTTATACAATAAAAGGATAAGAAAGAAGAGTGGTTGATTTTGCATAAAATTGGATGAAGTAAGCAAAATTGTATCAAACAAATAATATATACTTTTCAGATACAATTCACCTAGTTAAAAATGACTATCTAAAAGATATCAGAAATGGTAATTCTAAAGTTGTTTCATGCCCAAAAAAAAATATATGTATGTTACCAGTATGCTTCTAGTATAAATTAGGATCTATAATTATATCCATAACTATAAAAATAAATTAAAATATTTATATTCAATGACACAGAGTTGGAATATCATACTCCGCATTGTAAATCACTACATATTTAAATTATTTTTTTCCCTCGTAAATAAGCTGAACACTACCGTATTTTTTCACACAAAAGAAATCTTCAATTTTTTATTATTTCAAAATACATATAACATTCCCAATTAAGATAACTGCTCGCGGTAACCAAGAGGTCATTGGCACGAACTCGTGGGTGGCGTTATGAAGTTGCGGGTTCGAGTCCTGTTCCAAGACCCACTATGCAGAGGGGCTGAAATCTGTCAAGGTTCAGAGTCCTCCCACTTCTTCATTTATAAAAATAATTGCATGAAACTTTTTCCCGTGTATCGAATATTTCAAAAAATGCTCACAATTTGAATTCAACATTTAATATAGTTGTGAAATTTTGTAATTATAAAAATTTCTACTTTTTTCAACATACAACTATTTTTAAAAAGGTACATTTTCGTTTCCAAGACCTAAGACAAAGTGAGTGAGTGAATATTAAAATCTCACTGTGTTCACTTACTCGAGAGCTTTTGGTGACGCACCTCGACATTTTGAACCATTGTCAGGTGACGAGGATGAGACTTGAGCTGGCACCCATCTGTCTTAGCTACCATACCACACCAACGCTAGGACGTTTAAACTCTCGACAGATTCAACAGCGGGTCTTCAGCGGTACCCAAAATTTTAAAGGGCAGTAATAATTCATTGTGGAAAATTACCACACGAATTTTGTAATGACATATAGAAATCACATACACATACCAGAAACAGCTGATAGCGAGAGGGGAAGGGGAATTTCCATGACAATACGTTATGCATTTAAAAATGTTCGTGCAACGCCGGGGGAAAGTGAACCTGTCTGACAAAGAAAAGAAGAAAAAATTTCGAAACAGGAAATTTAAAGTTATACACTCGGTAAAAGCCCGAGCAACACCGGGCTAAGCGGAGGGGGGGTCATTTTAAAAAAGAGTATTAGAAGTGCTGATTTTGCGAAGGAAAAGAAAAATTTATAAAAGCTGAAAAAGCCCGTGCAACGCCGAACCATGCAGGTAGTATTTACTTAAGATAAGATAATACTTTTTTGGTCATAAGACATGTCAAGAAAGCAGGTCCCAAGCAAAATATTTAGCAGTGATCTACACATATATATTTCTTCTTAATAACCTATTTCGAAAGTTGAAACCCAGTACCACTAAAGACCCGCCGTGTAGGGCAGCGATGCACGTTAAATCTGTCGAGAGCTGAAACGTCCTCCCGTTGGTGTGGTGTGGTAGTTAGAGGGGGGTGCCAGCTCAGGTGTCGTCCACGTCACTTGACCATGGTTCAAAATTACGTGGTCCGTGGCCAAAAGCCCTCGTGTAGCTAAACAGTGCGACGTTAATAATCAATCAATCAATCAATCGAAAGTTGAAAAGCTTTTTGTTTTTGTTATAAATGCTAGACGTAATTATTCTATCTATATTTAAGCTCAGTACTAAGAAAAGCCAGGTTTACTTTGACTTTATGACTGCTTAAAAAAAAACGATTTTAAATATCTAGACAGTGAGGAGAAAGAAACTTAAGTGTAAAACTAATAAGTCCCTCATTTTGCATTTTGGATACTATCTCAATTAGAAGAAACTTAAGAACTTCGAAGTTATTAAAATATATATCAAAATAGCCAATTTTCATAAATTGGAGATATCTATTGTATCTTGATATTACTTTTTTTTTTGTTTGTTATTTTGGTCTTTAAAATCAAATAAATTGCTTACTGTACAAAGCCCTATCTATAAATTATGGTGAATTATCTTTTCAAATTCATCTATACGATCAAAAAAACATATGAGATACATAAATGAATTACATATAACGGATTCATTTTTTTAACCAACAGAATGAGCATTTTTCATATATTTGATAAGTATTTGATTTTTCTCGTTTTAACATTAAACAAAATCGGACCATGTTAGAAACGTATTATAAATTAAGGGCCAAAATTTTCATACTTTTTGTACTCCCAGGAAATTATACTTGGTTCCTGGAATTCCCGGGAATAACACATGGCCGAAATAATCAATGCTTGAAACATTTTTAGAGATAAAACAAGCGATTTCAAAAGCATTAATTGACATTAAAGAAAAAATAATGGGTAATGTAGAATTTATATAAAACGAACTACAACTGTAACAAGCTTGATGCCAGAAAAAAATCTAGAAAACTATGAGTCGAAACGCGACTTTGCTACTACCAAAGAAATATTAACTTTCCTTTTTGGAGAATTGAACAAATAAAACTCAGAATTAGCTAAAAATATGAAATGTTCTCCAGCTCAAAAGATTAGAGAGCAAGGGAGGCTTTAGGGCCAGACAAACCAGACCCCTGCCCGGGGCGGCATTTGGACCGAATTAGAAAAATATATTATGTTTTTGTTAAAAAAATTGATATGTTTTCTGAAATATTATTAGGTGGAAATTTGGTATATTCATTCAAAGTATCAATTTTCTTATTTTGAACTCTATATGTTTAACGTCTGCTTTCTTTTTCGTTGAAACTTAAAGGGCTTGAGGTGGGAGCATATGTTGCATCATGAAATTTGATATGTTTACTCATCTTTCACTATTAACTTTCTTCTTATACCAGAGAGGGGTCACAACGAACATTCCTTTCACCCACACGATGTTAGTTATAAGCTATCCAAAAAAGGAACAGCGGTAATAAAGAGTTTTGGGTAGATAGAAAGCCACAGGAGATATTTTATTTTAGTCTTGAATGTAGTTACTGTACGTTAAAAAACAAGCTCTTGTAACGTCCATCTACAGTAGACTCTTTTTCGAAAAAATTGGCCTGCTGAAATGGGTGATTCCTTTTTTACATTTTACTCGTTTGAAATAATAAAAGGTAATTATGTCCTTAATTTCGTATTATTTTGCATTTCTTAAGAATTAAAATTATGTATATAATTGTTATGCTGCCTTTCTGTTCGAAAGAATTATTCAAGTTTTACAGGTGTACATCTATATGAACAATTTCTTTTTTAACTGCAATATAATTTTTGGTTTGGAGAGAGGAGCAGCATTTTTCATTTTGTCCGGGGCGGCAAAACTGCTAGAGCCGGCCCTGTAGTGAGAGACGCTATGTTAGTTTAGTTGGATTAATGCAATATCTAAATTTTGGAAGAAATTATGCAGCTACTGCATAATTGTTGATATTTCCCGTTTATCGAATATAAACTTTCTGATTAGAGGATCTAAAATAATAATGATAAGTCTTTTGTGAGGAAGAAGAATCACTCTTCAAAATTTCGCAATAAGAAGAGAGCATGGAAACCGGAAAAAATAGCTTTAATGATGAACGAAATGATCCCCTCAAAGACAAAGGTCCTATTTATTTCAACTAGAAATATCTTCGACAAAAGACAGTGGAACAAGAAATGCAGTTATTTTACTCAACACAAAACTGATCATCAAATATTATGAAACTACATAAGGTTGAATAAAAACTCCTCCAGAATCAGGTGAATCTGAAAGAGCATTTTTGCTGTCGGGTTGTTCATAACAAATGTAAGAACTAGGCTGAATCATAAAAGCCTAATTGCTTAGGTTTTCTCTAAAATCATACTTTAAAAATGAATAATAAACATATTTTATTTGTGTACTTTTTAGCTCAATATATAAATGAGAATAAATTTTGGAATTTATATATGTACCTTATTTTATATAACTTCTTTCCTTCCTCAGTGCCACGACAGCCCAAAGAGGGCCTTGGCCTTCTCCAGAAGCCTTTTCCAGGCCAGCCTTCTTCCTGCTAGTGTTCTCCAATCCTAGTTCTCAAAACTAGGAGATCTTTTTCTAGGCCATCAATCCATCTAAGATTTGGCCTGCCCTTTCTTCGTGTGCCAGTTGGTTGAGCATTGAAGACTTTTTTGGTGATGTGTACTTCGTTCATTCTGATAATGTGGCCTACCCATTTAATTCGTTGTATTTTGATGACGTTTACAATGTCAGATTCCTTATATGATTGATAGAGCTCTAAATTTTACATTCTTTGCCATGTTCCATTTTCCTGAATTCCTCCAAAAATGAATCCTAAAACCTTCCTTCGTAGATACTTATCATGTTCTCATCTGTTCAAGACATGGACCAAGTTTCTCATGCAAAATTTTATATAACTATTGGTACCAATTAAAAATATCTTGTTTTAGATTTTTCAAAATTTTGATGCATTCCCGGGAATGACTGTTACTTTCCCGGAAAATCGTGGGGAAGGAAAATTACCTAGAAATCAGAAACCCTGCTCAAAATTCATGCTATTGGCAGATCATCTTTATGTTACATGATTAAAAAAAGATAAACCGATACAATATTATTCCCAAGCAGCTTAATGTACTTTATCCGTCTGCAGCCAGCTCAATCGGAAGGGCACTGAACGATTTTTCTTTTCTTTTGTAAGCATTGTGCATACGTTGCACCTGTTCAACCTCTCTCTCTCAAAGCGCTTTATTTTTAAACTATCTGCAATCACAAATTAATAAAAAATTAAGATAGGATAGTTCATTTAACCTCTAAAAAAAGGAAAGAAAATGACAGATTTGCATGATGACCGGTTATAGATTGCAAAATATGGGTAAAAAATAGTCTGGGCAGGTTTCGACTAGGTGCATATTATCTAAAATATTTCATATTTTCTTTTTCTTTCTTTACTTTCAAGTGAACATAAATTTTTCGGAATCATACATGAAACCATGCAATTTCACACATCGCTTGTTACACAGTTATGATTTTAAATCTTTTTTGCTTTAAAATCTTATGAAAAAGTTTCTGTGACAGTCAAACGACTTAAAGCCTTGACGTTTTTGTTATTATTATAAATTTTTAAATAATAACTCTTAATAAAAATATATCCGAATCTTTTTAAATTATTTTTATTGTTTTTTTCTACTTATTTTTGTAAAATACAACCTTAGTTTTTGGCATTCTATAAGGAGTTCTAAGAAAATTCTAAAGATGCAACTTGATATTGTATTACACATTAAAATAAAATTTCAAAAAAAATTCACTTTTTTTTTCAAATTTTAAGCATAACCAACCTTAAAGGCCATACTACGCAACTTCTTACAAAAACTTATGCACCCTTCAATTTCTTATTCCTTTAAATTAAAAATACATTGTATCTGCAAAAAAGAATAATTTATACACAACTCCAAATATCAATTAATTTCAATTGCTTAACTCTGAAACTTTTTTTGGGAAACACTTACCTAGAAAGTGGACCACAGGGTTCAGAAGGCATGCGGCTAATCAACAAGTGAAAAATCTATACAAGGGGAAAAAATTGCATTAATATCACTGACATTACATTAAATAAAGATATAAGGCAAACATAATTTTAAAAAAAAATGGGCTGCATTTTGGCAATTACGGAAGCCTTTACACACACACACATAGTAAATTCCAAGTGTGGAGGCCATTTCTATTAGTGTGTGGCAGAATTTAGTCGTTGAATTTATTCAATTCAAGCTCTCGTCGGAGCCAAATTGATACTCAAGGGATCTTAAACATGCCACATAATCATACGACATGAGTGTTTACGATTTTCGCATCCAGAAAATCTATCGACTCTAGCCGGGAGCGAACACGCAACCTTAGGCTTAGGAAGCGGGAACGCTACCTCTAACCATTTCTCCCCAACCTTCGTATTGGCGACCAGCGGTCTACGTTTGATAGTTTCACCGTGGCCCGCTGAGGATGAAACTTTGCTTGTTTGTATTGTGTATTGTTTTGAATTTAATAGTTTAATTGTATTTTTTAAGTATGCCTTCAGAATATAATACAGTTGTCCAAAAAATAAAGTGATTTTCATGAAAAGTCATATATAAACCCGAGTAAAATAAACCACAATAAAAAAAAAAAATATAATAATTTAATGTTCCTTGAGCGGACCGGTAACATTTGATCCATGAACCTGTACCGGTCTGCGGCCCGGGGGAGGGGGGGGGCACACGAAGCAAACATAATTATCCCATCATCCCATAATTATTGCACATCCCATGAACACAATTTGTTTCTTAGTCTATTTTAAATTAAAATTGGGGGATATATTAAAAACTCATACTGTACAGATTCAAGGATTTAAGTAGTTTGTCTAATTTTTAAAGTTATATATATATATATATATATATATATATATATAAATCTGGCGTATAACGCGCACCTATACTTTTAAGCTGCATTTTTTAACTTTTTAGGTATGTTCGCCATATAACGCGCACCCCGTTTTATGAAGAAATCAAATATAGATAAAACTTCTTATGTTTTGAAGTCATTTATTCGAGATATTATTCCAGACTTTTGAAATAATATAGTATATTTCTAGAACTAGAACTCTTTTAGTTCATAAGATAAGTCATTTCTTTTAAATAAACAGTATTTAGATATGTGTAGAAGTAAAAAAAAATTATGATCATCTCTTTTGTTGTTTTTAAAGCTATCGTTTTTTACCCGGCGTATAACGCGCACCCTTATATTTCAATCTCATTTTTGTGTTCAAAGTGCGCGTTATACGCTGGATTTTACGGTATATATAAAGATTAATTTTTTAAAAAACAACTAGAATTTTTGCTTTTATTTATAACAAATATAATATAATTTTCACTTTATTATGTATTTTTCACACACTTTGAAAACACTCATCTTCAATATTTTTAAGACTGAAAATTCTATATTTATATGATGTAGCATCAGGTAACGAAAATTTTTTGAATGAAGATGCTCCAATTCTACGTAGAATGTATTTCTTATTAGAATGTATTGCATTGAAGCATCAGTTTATAAATGAAGCTAGAAAAACCACCATTTTTGCAGCCCCACTTTTGTGGCCTTGCAATACCATTGAAATATATGACCAGTCATTGTCTTTCGATATCCAGCCGCAAACATCCGCAAGTCAATGGTTCTTGACAAAGGTTGAGAAAATCCGAAAGGAGACTTGTTATTTCTTTGCGGTTAAAACAGTGTTGTCATTTCTATGAATGTAAACCATTAGCATATCAAACAAAGATAACTGTCTACATAACTTTCCTACGGTACAATTTCGATGGAATCAGATATCAAATTCATAAACATCAAATTGAATAGGGATATTGTTTAATATACTTACATACTATAGTCTTCTAAATGTTCACATACTATGAGCTTAAATTCAATAATCGAATTTTCATTTTATTTTTTTATTTTAGGAATTGCTTGAACTTTCAGAGATGTAACACATTAAGAGTGGGGGGAAAAAGTACGCTTCTGGAAAATTTATTAAAAGATTAAATGCTTAGTATCAGTGGCGCGTACAGGAATTTTTCAAAAGGGAGGTTGAAAGTCCACCATTGTGGTATCATACCCCAATACACCGCCCAACATATTCTTTTTATTTTGTCGATTGTCGAGAACAAAAAACAGTAAAAATAAATTATTGAATAAATAATTAGCATTATTTCTAAAGTAAATTATTAATAACAAATATATAATTAAATTTTATGTACTATATACAAAGGTTTGTAATCAAGGGCAATGGGTGGGCTGGCTCCACCCCCCCCCTTTGTGCACCCTATATACAGTTCGTATAGAAAAGCATCGAAAAGTTCGAGCATCGAATTAAGTAAGAATTTTAATTTCAATACGGAATTTATCTTTCAGAAAAGATTTTCGAGATATTTACGAAAACATGGGATATTTTAAATTTTCTTCATGAAATTATTGTGATAAATGTTACAATAATAATAACAATAAAACATTTCCTGGTAAACAGAACGTGAGCATTAAAGTGTTAAATTTCGTATTTTAATGCGATTATTTCAATTAAAGTTATCATCAATAAAAATTTCTGAAATTTATTCAGACACCATCAAATTTTTGCATAAATAGAAACAAATATAAATGTGAAAAAGTATCTGGAAAATCAAGTAACATGTTCTGATAACTTATTAACCAATAATATTAAGATATTCTGATATATATCAGAGTGTAAAATATATCAAAACAAAATTTTTAAAAAACGAAGAAAATTTAAGTTATCGCCAGTTATACGGTATAATAATGCTATTAGTATCTCAAACAGAATCATTAGTGTTAGATTTATGCTGAGTAACACCTCTTCATAAAATTCAGAAAAGGGCTTTCTAAGACAAAGTTTTCTTACAGCAAACAAATAGGCCAGACTTCTTTCTAAATAACATTATTCTTTTAACGGCCGTAACTGAAAATTTTCAAGTACTCTACAACAGACTGATGCACAAAATCATTACAAAAACTTTTTCGTTTTTAGAAACAAGGCAAAAGACCTTATTTTTCATTCATCAGAAGCAACTACAATAACCATTAGCTAAATGACTATCGTTTCACTCGCTTTAACAAACGAGGTATTTCAAGAATAAAAGGAATGCTTTTGGAATATCTGTTGAGTAAATGACTCATTTGGCATGATGACTGTTCTTTAACACTAGAAAGACTGAAACTTAGTATATACCTATATTGCCCAAAAGCAATCAAAATGACTGCATTGTGAAAGAATGATCAATGTGTAAAGAAATTTGTTTGAAATTGACTTTTAATATTTTTTATATTAATTACAGTCATATAACAAGTTATTAGTAAATATTAACAACATAAAAAAATTTACTTCACTTGGAAAAAAAAAATTATATTCTAAAAAGTTCTAAGAAATTGTGCATTATAACGTAATTGTTTTTCTAATTGAAATTAAAAAGCAGTCAAAATGACTTCCTTTGACAATCTAGTGTTAAGTCCCAGGATGACTCTTAACGTTATGTTATATGAATATTTTAAATTATTTTTCTTTAAAAAAATCAGTATAGAATAATATATAATATTTTTTAATGTTACGTTTGTCAAGTTTTTTTTTCTTAAATTGAAAACAGTCCAAATATATATATTTTATTGTTATTATTATTATTCCATCAGCATTTGGTTACTAAATTTTTACTCCAGTTAAATTTATTTGCTAAAAGTAAATTTTTGTTCGGTGATACAGAAGACAAAGAAATGCCGAAAGGGTTAAACAAGGAGATGTGATTAAAACAAAAAGAGAATAACTCTGTGATAAAATATTTTTTTAAAAATAATGTTCGTGTGAGTAAAGGTGAAAAAAAATTGAAATTTTAATTATTGATTTTAACAATCGAAAAAGATTCTTAATGTGGAAATTTAATTAACTAATAATTAATTTAACTGCCAAAGAACAAACAATATTTTCTGAATTTCATTTCAATCCGTTTTACAATTGTTGACAATTTAAAAAACTGTCTTTTTCCGTGATTGAGGTAGTATCATAAATTCTGGCTTCGTATTCTGAAGTACCTTTAATTAAAACACATTTTGTCTGAATAACAGATTTTTTTTTAGTTATCAATTTTTAATTATTATTTCCAGAGGAGGAAAATCAACTAAAAAAGGAAGCTATTTTTTCTTCTATAAAATTTCATTGTAGATACATCTGAATTTTTTAGACTACAAATCTAAAATATATTTTTTTTATTTATCTATTTTTTTAAAATCCAACAGAGAAAACTACTTATTTTTGGAAAATCGGCTAACCAAATAATAACAAATTAAGTTTGGAAAGTATTTCAAAATCCCTTTTATACATGTACAAATATTTAAAATATTTCAAGATTCCTTAAATTTAAAGAAACAAAAAAATAATGAAAAGTTAAGATCAAACATACTATACAGGGGAAATAAATTGGTTTTTGTTACGAAAAAAAATAAGAGTAAGAAGAATAAACAGTTAAATTTGGTACTCAATTTGAGAGAAAATGACCAGAAAAAAACTCATGGTTTACCTCGTCTACAAACATGAAGACAAAGTTGTGTCTTCAAGGCTGCAAAAATTGCTCGAAGACCAATTTTGTTCAACTGGTTTTCATGCTTGTTACCATTCAAGCATGCATGAAAAGAGAACCTACCACATTTTAAAGTAAAAAAAAGTCTGATGTTATTGGAAGTATTTCTACGTAAGACTAGACGTAGAGAAAAAATACAAACGTGAATACACAAAATCAATACACTGTGTTTTTGTATTATATTCAAGTTCCACAACAGTATCCTTTTCTGAAGCAGGCAGGTATGCAGATGCTTGTGTTGTTTCTACTGTACTAAATTGGTTTCGGATGACTCTTTGAAATAAATGGTTCTTCGTCTATTAAAAATAAAGTTTGGCTTGAATTTTTTTTATGGCATATTTACATAAAGTACTTTTTTCGATTAAGCAGAATAAAATTTGTTTTTGGCTTTAATGGTTGCAAATAAGCGCACTAGATTTTTAAAATCTGTAATCATTAAGGCTGGAATTCAATTATGTTGCAGATTATTATTTTTGTCTTTTATTATAGTAAAGAAAAATCACTTCAATGAAATAGCAATAAAACTTCTTATTTTTGCTAATAATGAACGAAAAATATGAGACTAGTCCAAAACTCGGAAGAGTGTCTTTTTTCCCTTTACTCTTAGTCTACTCTTGAACAAGACGAACCAACTTTTAATTACTTCGATGGAAGCAGAATGAAATTTAAACATCTGGTGTACAGGTATGATTCTAAAACATCTTATAGATCGCTGTGTACCCTTATGTGATTCTTGATGGTATGAATGTTTTATAGATGAAACTGTAGAATAGTGATTATGTATTAAGTGGCAGCATTTCTGAATATTTGAAATGAATTGGGCCTAAAAGTGAGTTTTCAACAGTATTACGTCTATCGTAAATAAAAAAATTTGACTTTCTGGTTATTTTTCTCAAATTCAGTGCAAGGAAAGAGTAAGAATTTTTTTAAAAACAAATACAAAATGTTATATATCTATTAATGTTTGTCTTTAAAAATAATTAACATTTTAAAATAACATAAGACGTATGCTCTGATTCATCGATATTATTTTGGTAAAAGATCAGAATGTTATTAAAATCGGTACAAGTTGAAAGAAATCCGGATGTGTATGGACACATTTAATGGAAAGACGATGAATAAAAATTGCCTTTTCATCCAGGCATGAAGTTATAATATTTTATAATATTCCAGGCTTAATTCACGCGCTCAATACATATTTCTTACTTCATCTTTACCTTTCACACGCGTTTCTTGTTTTGTGCTAAATCTAGTATATCATATTTCCCACAAAACTCTCTTTTCAAAATGCAAAAAAATCACCTAAATATGCATAAATCTTCAGTTACTTCATAAAATAATGGATTTCTTCCTTATGCAGTGACGTCTTAAGATTTCTTGAGGACCTGGGTCCCTACCTGCACCTTTTAAGTAGACAGTATAAAGCATATGTTATCAAATACTCTGCAAACGGTAACCGTTACCAATAAATGTTCGTGACTCATATATAATTTCACTAACCTATGTATAGACCGACACGACCGAATGCCACCTTTCGACTTAATTAAGGTGTATGATGATAGGTCTAGGCTTAGATACAGATGGCGAACATGACATAATAGTGCCGTTTTAGTTGCCGGTTGGACAACAGTTTGATATGCCCAGTTTTTCGGAGAATATATCGGGGAATAACATTTTAGGATTGGAATTATTCATATTGTGATCTTATTGAAATGTAGTAGAGAACAAGGCAAGGTCTCCTGTCGAGGATGAGGTCCTGGGCCCAATTGGCCCATACCTTAAAACGTTCCTGTCTTTATGACATATTTTAAACTTTTTATCACAATATTTTTGCTCTGTAGAAAGTGAGTGTTAGGAAAATTTAATTGTCTCCCGTACTTTCACTATTTTTAGGTGCAAGCCTACCCCTTTTAGGTAGTCAAACACTAACCACTCTGGTCTTGAGCCGGCACTTCACTTGACGACTATATTGGCATTTAATTTTAATCGAAATCAAGCGATTTCGTCATTGCCGTGACTATGTTGGTGGAGTATAAATTGGGGGTGAAACGCGTTATAACATCGGTATGGTTAGTAAATAAGTTCGTTGTGTTGTCAATAAATTTTATAAAAGCTCTTACTGCTGCGTCAGCGTTTTTACGACTGTTGCCCTCTGCTTTTCACAACAATGAGAAACTATTTTTACAAGTAAAGTAATTCTCTTTTTAATTTTACAAAGTATTGCGATTCCAAGTCCATTTTACTAATTTTGTAAGAAGAAGGATTACATAAAGAAAGAAAAAAGTTATATTTACTACGAAAATACACAATTTCAATCATATATAAATTATTGTCAATGCAACCGTGAAATTCATTTTAATTAAATCTTGATTTTTTAAACGGCATTTATAAGTGAATAAATACTCACTGTACTTATTAATATTAGCAAAGGGGAAAAGGTGAAAAAAATAAATAAACGTCAATAATTATATGGTTTTACGATATTGACACCATTTTTATTAAAATTTCTTATACATCAGAAATCGGATATGTGGCGCATACAGAATATATCAGATGCGTCCTAAAATGTACATTTTAGTTAACTCCCTGTTCTTCCCCACTTTTATAATTTTTTTCAGTTCTAAGGAATAATACTTTGCTGTATTTCAAGCTGGTTAGTTGCAGTTGACAGACCTATTTAGTTGATTTTTCATTGATCTAAGGAGAAATCCTTTTATTTGTTTTTACAACATTTGATAAACTTTTTATTTTCATTTGCTGTAAGGATTATTAAAATTTAATGTACTCATTAAATGTTATTTGTATTGTTGCGATATTTTTCGCATTTATAAAAGCAACTGCTAAAAATGAATTAAGAAATTTTAAATTGATGTTAGTGTGCTTAGTATTAATGTAAAAAAATATTCATACATAAATATTTAGATAATTGTTTAAGAGGAAATAATATCACCTATGATCACAATAAATTAAGGAAAAACTATGCCAAAAATTTTTTCATTGAATTTATGTATGTATTTAAGTTGCTAGCAATTTTTAGTTTTACTAAAATATCGGACACTAATAAATTTTAGTTTCTGTGCAAGGCGTTTATAAATAGAGAGTAACAATATTAAAAAACCAACTGTTCTAATTATTTTAAACTAAAGCAATAATGCCTTCGAAAATTTTCAAGATTTTGAAAAAGGAAGAACTGCTGAAAATTCAAATCATACTAACTCACAATCTAGCTCAGTTCGTGATAACCTATTAGTAGGGAAGTTTCTACGTTAAAAATAACTAAGTAAATGTTACGAGATTCATACTCATAAAATAATTAAAAAGGGGAAACGTGGGTAGAGTGTATTGCAGTGTCAAATTCCAGTTCCAAATTTCATAATCCAAAAATACACAAGTCGAAAGTAAAAAAAGCCACAGTTTTACAAATGTTGCATGGGATGTATTGTTGACATGTTGTTGAGACTGAGATAAATTCCTCTTTGAAAAGAAACATTTCTTTCTCCTTTTCGAAAGCAAAACTTTGATCCTTTTATTCAAAAAAGGTCGAAAATTTAAAAAATAGCATAGAAAATAAAAAAGGTCAAAATGAAAAAAATAAAAAAACCCGACAACGAACACATTCCTAACAATTTTACACAATATTCGACGAAACTGTTACGAAGCAGCAACATTCGAAAGTCCAAGGATCTTTGTGGATAAGTGGTAAGCGCTTAAAATGCAGTAAAGATAAAATGAGATTTTTTAAAAGTGTTTCTGTCGATTTACATGCTGCACAAATCTTGAGCACAGAAGCTGCTGCAGCTGCAAATGCGAAAAGCAGCTGTTACCCCACTTTGCAATTCTGATGGCAGTCCTCTCGCTCACTTTCGATTTTTCAACTTCGATCTAGGAATGCTGATGGAAAGATGGTATTCTTAACATGTTCGATTTCGCCATTAAGAATGAAATCTGAAAGGCCTCGAAAATAGCATATAGTAAAGAAAGAATAAAATACAATAAAATCTAACTAAAATACTGAAATAACGTTATAATAAAATATTCTATCTTTTAAAATTCATTTTTAGGATGCATACCTTGTATGAAATCATAAGGAATAGAGAGAGAGAGAACAGATTTAGGAGGTTTTAGATATAAATCGATAAGAAATGTGACTAAGAATAATGCTGCTGCTGTTGCTAACCTAAGAACGAATAAACTTAATTATTACTCAAAATTCTAATCCTATATAATTTTTCTCTAAATCATAATCATAATAATTGTTATTATTACCCTACTTTCGCGTCTCGTTGTTCACTTATCAAAGAATTAAAACCGATAGTTTGACAGATTTATTAGTAATATTATTATTACTAATAAATTATTCAGATTTATTAGATTTATCAGTAATTCTTCGTCAAAAAGATTAAACCATGAATTTTTGTAAACTTATTCGCTATTCTTACAGGGAGAGGGCACGACTAAGAAAATTCATTTGGGGTCGAGACTTGGTGTAATAGTAGTACTCCTTTAGGGTGTTCAACCCTCAATGTAATTCCGCCGAATGACCAGTCCATTCGGAGAAAAAAGAATTCGAAATTCATGCTTAGCTTTTATACAATTAAATTTCAATTTCCTCCAACGATTTCGAGCTTGGTTGATATATCGTCTGCATAATATGCGCGAGATCTGGGCTCGATTCATCGGTTAATTTATTTTTTCATTTCATTTAATTATTTTTAAAATTAAATAAACTTATATATGAAAGGTTTATTAAATATTAAATGATATTTTATGTAATTATTTTGGATTTTATAAAGTAAAAAAAAATACTGTAACTATATAAATATTTATACTAAATTTTATATAAATATATTTTTATATTAATAAATAATATTTATAATAAAATATATAATAAATATATTAAATGCTATTATACATAAAAATTAGTTACAAATAGTTTTATAATGTGAAATGAAATAAACTATAAATAAAATATTATATATAATATAAAGTAATTTATAAAGTATATTACTATTAAATTAATTATTTTGTAATTAATATAATAAAAAATATGTCTTTCTTATATATTATTTTTTCAATTATTTTATAATTTTATAAAACATTTAATAAGTCCTTTCTAAATAAATTTAAGTAATTTTAAAAAGTTTATTTTTAAATAATTTTAAAAAAATTAGTAATTATTTCAATAACAAATAATAAATTTAATAATAAATAGATAACAATTTTAAAAGTAAATTAATAATATTCTTAATAAATTAATAATAATTATAATAATAAATTAATAATAATTTTAAAAATAAATTAATAATCATTTAAATAATAAATTAATAATATTTTCAATAATAAATTAATAATTTCAAAAATAAATTAATAATTTCAAAAATAAATTAATACTTTCAATAATAAATTAATAATTTTAATAATAAATTAATATTTTTAAAAATAAACTAATAATTTTAATAATAAACTAAAATAATTTTAATAATAATTCTTATTAATAATAATTCTTATTAATAATAATTCTTATTAATTATTTTAATTAAAAATTATTTTAAATAATAATTATTTTAAATAATTTTAATCAATAATTATTTTAAATAATTTTAACTAATAATAATTTTAAATATTTTTATTAATAATAATTTTAAATATTTTTTACTTTATAAAATACAAAATAATTACATAAAATATCATTTAATATTTAATAAACCTTTCATAAATAAGTTTATTTAATTTTAAAAATTTTAAATGAAATAAAAAAAAATTGACCGATGAATTGAACCCAGACCTCGCGCATAGTATGCAGACGATATATCAACCAAGCTTCGAAATCGTTGGAGGAAATTGAAATTTAATTGTATAAAAAGCTAAGCATGAATTTCGAATTCTTTTTTCTCCGAATGGACTGGCCATTCTGCCGAATTACATTGAGGGTTGAACACCCTAAAGGAGTACTACTATTACACCAAGTCTCGACCCCAAATGAATTTCCTTAATCGTGCCCTCTTCTTGTTAGTAAAAGAATAATTTAATAGTTTGCACGTGCCTTACTGAGCAGTTGAAACTTTTCCCTAAAACACTCTGATGGAATATCTAAAATCTAAAAATAACCTATATTTCCCTCCACTCTTGAATACGTGATTATGTTTTTCTCCCATTATATTTTCTTTGTATTTAAATGTATAAAGGGAATTATATTTCCTCTCTTGCTGGTTTGGCACTTGATCATAGAAAATGTACAATTTTCTCATCCGATATTAAAATTACCGAAATAAAAAATGATTTGATCAATATGAAGAAGCTTCTCAATTGCCACGACTACGTCATTACATTTAACAAAATGAGTTCATATTAGCATTACACACACACACAAACCTAACACTAATTTTTATCCACAATATCTTAATTTAATTCAGACAAATAGCACAAACTATGAAGCAAATTTTCTTGATATAGAAATTAAATTAAAAGATATTGTTATAGTAACTAATATTTATGACAAAAGAGAAGAATTTAAATTTAATATTATAAAAGTACCTCATTGGGAGAGTAATGTACATGTTTCTATATATTCAGAAATATTATTATCAATTATATACAATGCAATAAATTTCTAATTTTAAAAAAATCAGAAATTTTTTTTTAAAAAAACTATGAACATTTTGCTAAATATTGCTTAATTCAAAAATACCCAATTAATTTTATTAATAATTTATTATAATAAATTTATCATTTTTCCTAGATATAGTTACCTCCATATTCTAATATTAAATAAAATTACTTATTCTCTTAGTTTTATTTTAACCGTCGTAATTTTTTAAATTCATGTATAATCCTAATGTCCCTAAAGTAACAGTGGTGTGTATACATTCTTTTTAATTTTAATTTCTCTTCTTTTCATACTTTTGTTGAGAGCTGAGATTTTTAATTTCTCATGTATCCTCCTAAATCTTATGTCTGGTTATCTTGCAATTTCATTTTTTTTTCAGTTTTCATTATTCATTATTCATTTCTCTTTAGTAGAGAATTTTGACTATATATATATATATATATATGTGCGTGTGTGTTAGGGTTTTGTGAAGTTCCTACAGTACTCCGCCCTCTATGCACTCTCACTAATTAAACTCTATTAAATATGTATTTACTTCACTAAAAAGTAAGAATGTAACAAATAGAAGCTATATGCAAATTAGTTTTATAGATTTCTTCTGATTATTGCCCTGACTTCATAGTATTTCTGCTTCGTATACAACGATAAATCGAATTTTTAATTTTCAAAAAATTGAGCTGCTTCATATTGTGAAATACATTACTGCACATCATGAAAAAAAAATAAATAAATAATCAAACCAAACTATTTGTTTTAGATTTGAGTAACGCTTGACCTGAAACCTTGTTTTGAGTGATTTGAGTACAAGAAAACAAAATATATTTTTCGCTAGAAAAAATTAAAAACTTTCGTCATAAAAGAGTACTGCAATATTTTCTTTAAAATAACTTATGGTCTCCAAGTAAATAAAATTATTCGAATCAATTGAGTGGAACCAAAATTATTCTTGAAATATTTTCATTTTCTACGTAAATTTCAGTGGTAGTGGAGACAGAATTATCCTATAATTTGGAAAATTATGATACTGCATTGCGTCTAAAATCTTAATACCCATAGAGAAGAAAAATAATGTTTAAATCAACAGAAAAAGAACTAAAATTAAAGGAATACTTTCAGATTTCTTTTTAACTCCAGTTATTGTGGATTAATACAAAGCAGATTTATATATACACTCATGGACAAAAAAATAAGCGCACCAAGAAGGATTCGTCAAAATGAAAAGAAATTTTACATACGTAATGACTACTTTGATATAAGTAAATGATTAAAAAAATCAAAGAAAAAGGATAATTTATTTCATAGAAAAAGGCAAAAGAACAGAGGTTTGAATACCTTGTTGAACCCCTTCTAGCGCGGATGCACGATGCGATACGATCAGGCATTGAGGCATACATGTTCTGTATAATGTCTTGAAACATTTCGTTCCATATTTGCTGTAACCTTGACTCTAGTTCGTTCAAACTCGCCAGATGCCCAACTCGCCGTCCCAAATGATCCCAGATATGCTCGATTGGAGACAAATCTGGGGATCGGGCAGGTCAAGGAAGGGTAGTAACAGTGCGGAGACAGTCTTGCAATACCCTTACTGTGTGAGGCCGAGCATTGTCTTGTTGAAAAATGGCTCCTGGGAGCCGTTGCATGAGTGGCAACACATGTGGTTGAAGGATGTCATGGACAAACCACAGGTTATCATAGTGCCACGAATCAATACTAGGGGTGACCATGTATTGTAGGAAATGGCACCCCATACCATCACACCAGCTGTGGGAGCGGTGTGTCCCTGTAAAGCAAAGACAGGATCTCCACGGGGTCTCCACACACGAACACGATTGTCATCACTGCTGAGATTGAATCTGGATTCGTCGCTAAAGACGTCCTGGTTCTATTCCGCTGCAGTCCAGTTTCCTCGTGTGCGGCACCACTCCAAACGGAGGCGTCAAGGGCAGCACACGCAATGGGCGCCGCGATCCCAAATGTCCTTCAACCAGGCGCCATCTTATGGTTCGAGAAGACACAGGAGCTGTGCCTGGATGGCGGCCAATGAAGCAGTTGGCTGTACGCGTGCATTTCTTACGATGTGGCGGTCTTCTCGACGACTGGTTAATCGAGGGCGTCCTGAGATGGTCTTCGTGTAAATGACATCTCTAGGGTCCACTGATCCCAACACCTCTTCACAACACAATCAGAACGGCCTAATTAACGAGCTACTCGCTTAGCTGACCACCCAGCTTCCATCGTGCCAATGATTCTCCCCCTCTCAAACTGCGACAGCTGCTCATATTGTCTTCGAAAACGGCGTAATGGCATGTCTACCTCAGCTCTTCTTTTGTAAACGATTCAGCACACTCAAACAAGCTTTGGTTACCTGTTTTATACTCCACGGAGAATGACGTTAAACGTCCTCTACCGGCCATACGTAATGCGCAATCACGCTGCATTTCTAATCATTTGCATATTTCCCCGACATGTAACCTTCATGTCAAGTTTCGTTACGATCCCGCAATTATTTCTGCGCTAATTTTTTTGTCCATGAATGTATATCTACTGAAAGGAACAATGTAGTTAATAAAATTAAAGTTATTGCCCCACAAATTCCCTTAGTTCAGACAGAATTCATACTATATATTTAAGCCACTATAAAGTATATAAAAGCTTCTTCAGCGGCTAAACGCAATTAAAAAATAGTTCGAACATTTTAAAAAGTACTTGGGAAGTGAAAGTTGAAAAAAAAAAAGCGAAATTAAGTGAGTCAAAACACGCACAAATAAATATTACTTAGGTAATACTTGTTTTTTCGTTATTTTTTCATTGTATTACTTGATGGTTCTCTTAAGTAAGAAAAGTAAAGGAACTCACCTTATCAAAGCACAGCGCGCCATAGGGAACATTCTGAAAAAAAGAAAAAGAAAAAGAATATAATCATAAATAATAATGAAAATAAACTATGTACAGAAAAAGTTTTCTATTACATATTTTTTACTTAGATTCAATTGCTTAAAATTCTCAACAATGAGGAACATCAATGAAAATAAACAATGTATTCCAGCTGTTCATGATAGAAAAAAACTGAACAGGAAAAACACGATGCATAATCCATCCAGCACCACATAATCATTTATTATTTCATTTGTAACATATAGCGAGATTTACATTTTCTCACAAGAACCTCTTGTTTTCTCACTTCTATTACACAATACCGTAATTTCTATAGTTCTGAGTTTCTTATTAATTCGAGCTAGTAACATAAAAAAACAAGTAATATAAAAAAAATTAACGTCAATTCCTACATTGTTAGAAAAACGTACTGGCACCATCTGTTGCAGTTAGTTGTAACTAAGATAGAAATAACGTAGGATAAATTTAAAACTCAAAAATAAATTTAATTAATGAATAATATTTGGAAAAACTGTATTAACATCAAGTGCCATCCATTACAAGTTAAAAAACTATTTGAACTTAAATGGATGAATAGAAAGTATTTTATTGACGATTGAAAATTTGAACAAGATATATATAGGAAGAGAGTGGAACCAATAGTAGGAATTGAATAAATAAAATCGTATATTTTACAAAAGAAATGCCCTGAAACCATTTAATACAATACTCGTACCTCCCCATTTTAATTTCCACTTACAGATTAATAGTTCAGTTCAGTGGCACACACAAAGGGGGGAGGGGTCCCCTGGTCCAGACCCCCATAACCCTTGATTTTTTTCCAATTGTTTACAATCCTATGTATATAGTTCGTAAATTTAATTAAATATTGGTTATTATAATCAATTTTATTAATTAGTGCTAATTATTTATTCAATAAATTATTTTTTACTACATTTTGTTCCCGACAATCGACAAAATAAAAAGAAGTTGGGCGACGCATTGGGGTATGATAGAAAAATGGAGTACCTTGATGTGTATCCTTTAAAAAATTCCCTTGTACGCACTGGCATTCCATATTAGTGTTGACTAATTTCGACTTATTTCAATATTTCTTTGTGGAATCCATAGCCAGAGCATTTTGATAGTTCGAAGTATCAAATTTTATTTGTGAGTTTGAAGTGACCCCAGTAACAAATGGTGTTATGGTCGTGAACTCGTGGCTAGCGTTGTCTCTGTCGAGTTCTGGTACCACTGAAAATCTGCTGTATAGTACAGCCTCTTACGAAAAGCTGGCGACGCGGTCCGTTGCTAAAAAGCTTCGTTATGTTAAGTTAATAAATAATCAATTAATCGTTTAATAATCAATTAATCGAAGGAAGGAGTTTAATGGATTTTAGAAAAGAATCACAGCGAAGAAATATTTTTCAAAACTTTCTCCTGGTATATATAATAGAAATAGAATTTTAATTGACCTGTTACACTCTAAAGATAATTTATCAATAATAATAATAACCAGAGAGATTGACATAAAGATATATGAAAGATAATATATTTCTTTTTCTGTGTAGTATTTGTCTATTATTTTCACTTTTAAAAAGTACCGTGAATAGATTGACTAATTTTTAATCCAACAGATTAAGAATGTAACATTATCTAACAGCATACATAATTTTTTAAATGAATGCAGATGAAAAAAAGTATTGATTCTTAGTTTTGAAATTCAAGGTGAAGCGGCTTTTATGCTATTAAATACATCATTAAAATTAAAATAAAAGAAATTTATAATGATCTAAATAAATAAAAGCATAAAACATAGTTAATGATTAGCCAAATATGAAATTATTTAAAATTTTAGTTAGTATGTTTTCGAAACAATGCTAAGAAAGGAAAAAAGAAAATTAAGGCATAGATATGTAATATTGCAACAAAAAGTAATATCTCTGTTTAAAAATTTCAGGAAAGTTATAAGAATAAAAACTACAAGAACCGGTTTGGTTGGTGTTAGAAGGAGTTTTACTAACTACGATTGTTATATATAGATCTTCTCTTTAACAAAATGTGCATTAGCAGTTTGAGACAAGATTTCAACAACTTGTAAAAGCCAAACAGTGGTTAGCTAATGAAAATTTCCTCATCATAAGGATTTATGACGAGGAAATTTTTTTTTCTGAAAGGGGAAGATTTAAGTTAAAAGACAATTTCTTAAAGAAATCATTTGTATTTGATTCTGAATTTGAGAACTTACAAGCATCTAATCTTTTTGATCAGATACTTGTAATTTATGAATTCATTCAGATAATTATTTATGCCTTAAGAGAATATCTAACACCCTTAACAGATTTTTGAAACCTAAGTATGCTGTATTTCTACTATTAAAATCAAAAATAATTTTTAGAGAACACTAATATATGCTTATACGTTTTTTAGCTTATATAATATGTAGCTTTCAATATTGAGTTATCTAATATAGAGCCGTTTGTGGCGTGTTTTGATAAAATCAAATACAACTATGTATATCAGATTCTATTTATTCGTTACGGACGAAACTTAACACATATAAAGAACAAACTTAAGTACATATACGGTACATTGGTATCTCATAAACCACAACATTTACATAGACTATAAGAAAATACAATGAATGTCAGTTCCATAAAATGTGAAAGATTAATTAAAATACAAAAATTTTACACAAAAAGGTAACTCAAAAGATAGTTAAAACAAACTATTAAAAATCTATAAATTATTGTTATTCAAAGTTTTTCTTAATTTTATTTTTACTTTTAACAGGGAATTAATAACAAATTTTTTCAATGATGTGTTTGATTATCAAATATGACTCACACAAAAGGTATTTACATTTCGCCCTAAGGATATACTTATAAAATCAGAACATGGTTACGTGTGTTTGAATGAAAATATTTTGAATATTACAGAAAATTTTTTTTCAGAATGAAGAAGAATCAGAATGCAGCCTCAATCATGACATCTAAAAATGATATATTAAATTTTGTCTGATTTGATTTTTTTTTCTTTGCACTAAGTTTAAATTATGATTTAAAATCTGTCATACTTAGTAAACTTGTAAAGTAAAAATTAGGGCAAATTAAAGTAAATTGAAAGGGAGATTCCTTCCCGGAAGAATTTCTTACAGTTCCAGCGCAATCAGTTCCCAGATTATGAAGCAGTATTTGAAAAACAAGTTACTCTTTATTACATTAAATTTTATTTGTCTTATTACTTTACTTATTAACCAAGCCGAATATTGGATGTTGAACGACATCATTTTTAAATATCATTTCATTATACTCTCAAATGTAAATTTCTGATTCATTTAGCTTATCTTTGGAAAGTACTAAAACTAAAATGATTAACTCAAGAAAAACTAAATTTTTGAAAATAAAATTTACAATTTATATGAGTAATACCTCTGACAATAAAAGTTAATAATTGTAATCAAGAAGAACTGAGGGTACAGTCTGTAAATTTCTCCTCGCAGTGCCAATTCCGATGGAGTCTCCACTTTGCTTATTTTTAATACTCTTTAAAACTTATTTTAACAATAAGTCTCATTATTGTTTCCGTTCTGAAAAGAATGTTTTCTGGATGGATTATTGTAAAAATTGACTTATTAAAGTGAAAATTACGTAGATTTTTAACCAAGTGTTTTTATCAGATTAATAAAATAGATTAGAAAATTAGAAAATGGAATGTATCTGTACATTCATTGAACGCGAACACTTTTAAAATATTAAATCAAATAACAACTTTAAGGAATAGTAATATTCACATCATGAGGGATTTCATACACATATTATATGTCCATACAAGATATATATTAATATTCATTTGTGATATTTATTTATATCTGCTTATCCATAGATGGAATATTACAGGTTGAAGGGGCTTATTTTATCGAACAAATTTATACATCATATGTGTGTTTGTATGGAAAAGTTTAAAATACAAACCTAGTAAAATATATATGGTGCGTTTGACAAAACACACTTGAGGTTCGTTTATAAAAAATTATAATGTCAAAAAACTCCCATGTATTCCTTATCCATTTCTGTTAGAAGTCTCGTTCGTTTTAAGCAATCTATAGAAGAGATGATGGGAAGTGGTTCGTTTTTTCATACATACTCAGTCAGAAGATCAATAAATCCGTTGAAAATAAGCGTCTATCTGAATGTCTCCCACACTCATTTAGTTCATACTGTCAGCATTTGCGTCAAAAAATACCATTTTCACAAAAGAATTATAAACTCCTGCACGAGATAAGAATTTTCATACCAAGAAATTACGTCATTCATTTGAGCTGGAACTATTAACTATTTTTGTTATTACACTGAATAATCATAATAGACCGGATCAAAATAATTTTTTGCAAAGTAGTTGGTCTCTTTTCAAGTTGATGTCCAACTGCTAAATTGAAAAGGACTGTCTTGCTCCCTCCAAGTAAATCCATTACAGTCATTTTACATGCAATAACGGATATGCTTGAAGTGAACATGAACAGAAGCAACTAACAGAAATGCCTTGAAATTCTTACAATATTTTCTTCTCCCTTTTTGCTATTTATTTTGCTAGAAGTTACTTTTTTTTTATAAAAAATAAAAGAGTTTCCTAAAGAAGGAGTTATACATTAAACTCTGCCTAACGTGGACCGAAATGTGGCCGAGTTTGTGAAAATGCCGGGTTATCAAAAACGAGATTAAAAAAGAATAAGTACGAGTGTTTCCTCAGAAAATATTGTACTTCATTCGCATGTATTGTTTGCTTGAGAATAAGACAGAAAATAAACTGCCTGAATACTCTTAAACAAAGGAATAGTTCGTACTTTTGAAGGCATAGAGCACACATGACTACATGAAAATGAAAATTAATGAATGCGTAGCATACAGTAATTTACGTGATCAGACACAACTCAGAAAAATACTTTTTGAAGGCATAAGGCTGTCTGTAATGAAACTTAAGTAACTAGCCGTTTCAAAAACTGGCTACTTTTTTTAAAGAAAAGCACAATGTCCTGTTGTTTTCCGTACTGTACTCTGCGTTTTCCTGCTTCATCACGAAGACGACGAAGGAACAGTAAGTCCATCACCGACGCACCTTGTTGTTCAAAATACTGAAGGGCGATTTCGACAGCCTTTAGTTCCAGAGTATGCAATATTTTAGGATGTATGGTGTCCTCAATGTTAACGTCTTCATCATTTTCCGGCTTTTTTCCTCTTTTTTTTCATTAACGAGGGGTTTTTTCTATCTGCAAAGGTGTGGCCGAGTTACCAGGACTGCCGAGTTTTCGGAAATCTCGTTTGTAGTGTTTGAAGGAATGTTAAATATAAGAACTGTCATTGAATAGAATTTTTGATTAAAAAAATTAAATAAAGGGATAGGATTTGTGAGGGGGAAGAAAATAACATGTTTGAAAAAATTTGCACAAATAAAACAAAGATCATTTCTCCTTTTTCATATAATTTTTACCTAGCGTAAAAAGACGGTTTTGATTTTTCAGTTATTGACTACAGATAGCCCATAATTTAATTTTCATTAGTGTATCGCAATAAAGTGAAAAATAATTTTAAGGAAATAACAATCACTTTGTTGGTATTTTAAAAAAATCAGTACAAATTATTTTTTTTATAATTTGGAAAGCTTGGTATATTTTATTATAATTGCATTATTATAAACATTTTTAAACTAATCAAACATTTACATACAATTGTTGTTTAAGTAACCGTAACATTTTAATAATTAAAATGTTAATGTGTAAATTTTTATAAAGAATTCAAGCATATCTTAATCAACATTTTCATCTGTAATTAGAATAAATTTATTATGAAAGTTGCTTACTCAGTTGCAGGAAGCAGTTTATAGTTCCATCGGTTTAATGTTTGGTACATCATCCCAGATTTTAGCAATTTTTTAATTATTTTATTTTATTCATTTATTTATTTTCCTTTTTTTTTAAACTGTTTTTTGCAAAACTTTATTTTTGCACTTTCAATCGTACTTTTCTTAATTTTCCTTGATGGATTTTTTTTAAGGTCTTACAAGTAACTATTAGTTAATAAAACGATAGTAAATAAATTTAGATCTAGTAACGGTAATTTATAAAATAAGGTAGAATATTTATATTTAAAATTTAAATATACGTTTTTTGGATTTCCGGTTTTTTTTTTTTTCTTTCTAAGTATGTAAGAAAATGAAAAAAAGGAAAAGGAAATTTGTGGACACTTATTTAATGAAATGAAACATTGGGCAAATTCAAGTTTAGTACAAAACATTTTGTAGTTGTACACTAATGCGCTGAAATTTGTTTTACCTACTAAAAAAAAAATAGGGGATACTTCCCCTAACGGTGGACCAACCCCCATTATACAAATTATACAATTGTTTACACTTATTGCTCAAATTGTAAAACTTTAATTTGCATGGATTACGTAATTATATTTTTTTTTCAATATATTGCAAGCAGAAAAAAAATAAATAAATAAACAAATTTCAAGTCTTCATCTTCCCATTTTAATTTTTAACCATAATATTGAACTGAACTTATTGTCCTTTTATTATTGTTCTCAGGAGTGAGATAAATAAATAAATTTATTACGTCATCATGAAAAACTTTTTTTGTAAATAGGGAAAGAGGTTTTTATATGCATAAAAATGAAATAAAATAGCATAATGTCCCCCTCGCTCTCTTTCATTTAATTATAGTTTTAAAAAAACTAAAAAAAACACACTGTTATGGTTAATCGAACTAAAAAGTAAAAAAAATACTTCTTAATATAGAAATAAAATGATTTAAGAGAAAATTGATGTCTCGTAAATCGTTTTATTCTTATACTAAGAAGTATTTTTTTACTTTTTAGCTCAATTAACCATAAAAGTGTGTTTTTTAGTTTTTTTAAAACTATAATTTATTTTTCATTTTTTAGTTCGATCTACAGTAATAGCTTTTTTTTTAAACTATCATTGATTCATACACTTTTTTTTAATTTTTGGCCTGCTACCAAAAAAGTTTGCCCATCCCTGAGTTAGAATAAATTTTTTTTTCACATGCACGAGTCTTTTTTAATTTCCATTTTAAGAAAGACTGGACAGTTGTTTATATTATGGTAAGAAATTGCTGATGCAAAAAAACGTTTTCACTCTTAAGGTTACTCTTAATTTTTAGTCGCCAAATCTGGAAATGATATAAGGAATTAGTTGCCAAATCTGGAAATCATTATTCCTGATTATTCTATTCTGGACAATGGAACAAAATTATGAAATTATTGTAGTGTCATCGGCCCTTGACAAGTGTGCAAAATTTCGAATTAATCTGACCTTTTAAAGTGGTTAAAAATCGAGTTCAGAGATTCCGTTATATACAATTGAAAGTTATAATAGCGTGTTAAAAAGAAAACAACATCATGTTTAGTTTTGAATAAATACATTAATAATAGTCAAACTAGTACTTAAATGAAAATGCATTTAAAGCAATTAACACACATTTTTGAAATTATACTCGATATTTTAAGACGCAACTAGTCTTTTTAAAACTATACCATGTTTTAAATGATAATTAATGTTAATACATGTACGTATAACTTTTAAACATTTAATACAAAAATTAATGAAAAAATAGAATTTTTATTAAAAGATACTTTTTTTCTCAAGTTAAAGAAGGGTAAAAAAACAAGCATGCAAAAAACGTATATGTAACCGTTTTCGAGAATAGTAGGTTTCTGAATGTAAATGAAAAATCATCGAATATTTTGCTAACGAAGCATTTTCAAAAAAGAATATGATAATAAAAATTAAGAGATTAACAATATTTTTTAAGAATCTAAAAGGAGCATTTGCTTTATTACAGTTGATAATAACAGTTTTAAAGTTCAAAAAAAAAAAAAAGGAGATTAACAAGTACCATAAAAGAAAAGAGAGAGATCACTTTTAGGACGACAAAGTATACCACATGTGATAAATAAAAATATAAGCATCTACAGTTAAATCATTAACAATCAGATCATTATAACAGAAATATATCAGTTTATGCAAGAGAAATTCCGTTAACACATAACATTTTGTGTATCTCTTACGAGTTATAACCAATGCATAACTATCTCTTACATAATGCGAAATTTAAAAGCTGAACTATCACATTATAAGTACAAGTCATTCGAGTAATTTGGTAAAGAAAGGAATATTCTAGTACTTAAAAACTGTTATATAATTCTTTGTACTATCTCATTTACTTAACTATTTTCATCATTTATTCTAGGTCATAATGATACATAAGTTGAAGAAGAAACGGAGGGCATTTTGTATTGCAAACAATAGTTTCGTCCAATGATGAATAAAAATCGACAAAAACTGAATATTTGTATTAATATACTGTGTAGAAAAACCCTTACATCTTGCCTAAATAAAATAAAATACATAAAAAGCAAATTAATATAAAATTTTAGAAATATTGATTGAAGCTGTTTTTTATATGTGCACAGAATAATATTTATAGTTTTTTGAAGAGGAAAGGAGGATTGTGTGATCAATATCACGTGAACAGAAAACTAATCAATCTAAATGATTCCCTCTTCTTCGAACGATTTCAAGTCAACAAAAAACGTGAAACTTTTTTCATTTAAAAAAATTAACTTCGTTCATTTTAAAATGAAGTTAAGTCTTAAAAAACGAAAAATGTATTCATTTCCTGGTAAATTTATAAATTGCAAGCCCATGTGCTATACTGTAATTTGCCAAAATGTACCAATTTTGTGTTCATTAAGATGATTATATAAACGCCTGAATATTAGACTAGCTGGTATACCCGTTCCTCGCATGGGTGAAATAAAAAATTAAACAATACAGATTGAAGGATAAAGAAATTTTTAATGAGTTAATTTTGAGTGAATTGCAAATTAAACAAAAAAAGCTTTATGTATATCTCACAATTGAACAAAAGAAAACCCTTAGTTGTTAAATTTAAAGTCTATGGATCAAAGCTGATAAAAAGGATTTTTTTTTATTTATAACGCCCCGTAACTCACTTATGGATCGATTTTTCAAAACACCTTCCTAAGCTCATCTCTGCTCAGCAAAAGTAACACAGTGTTACAAATTTTGTGTAATGAACACTTAAAATAGAGTAAATAATTTATATCTGGATGTGTAATACGTTAATATTACTTTATGTTGTACTTATTTAATGTTAAAATTGTAATATTCGCAAGCAACGCCGTTCCTTACATTATAATGGCGATTTAGTAGAAACATAGGGAAATGTTTGCGATAGAGCCAAGTTGGCATCATTTTTGGTGACCCTGTTGGCAACTTGGCGATTGATTGAATGGTGCAGAAGTTTATATGCTGCAGCGCCATATGGTAGGGAGCTGTAACAAAGAGGATACACAAAAACCTTCTCCACAAAAAAATACACATGCATGCCAGTTTTCATAGTCATCGGTTGAACGGTGTTGGAGTGATGCGATTTCATATAAACAAACATCAATTTATATATATATAGATATTCTTTTCCATAAATATCTTAATCAAAATTTCGTACGCTTTAAACAGAAACAATAGTAGCTGTACAGGAGAGTAGCTACCGCCGTATCAATGATACGGGGCCCCAACTATAAGGGCCCCACCATGAGTAAGCAAAAAATCGTAAATTGTTAAGGGACCACAAGGAATTTCGCTACAGGGCCCACTCAAGACTAGCTACGCCAGAGTATATCTGTTCTAGATTATAACCTAACGTTGATGGGAAAACAATGTATTCAATATCAACTTGTTAGTTTGGAATGCTCAGTTCTTTTACCATTACTTCTTGTTTTAAAATGACCGGTTGCGTAAGAAATTTCAAATAATCAAAATAACAGAAGTATGTTAAAACAAATTTGACGAGGAGTATTTGATTACCAATTTTCCATCGATCGTACATTCAAGTGTGTATATAGCACAAAAAAGAAACTTTAAACACCTACAAGAGCCAAAGAGCACAATGAACGCTTTTCATTGCCACCTAAAACAACACTCTTCTTATCAAATATCAAAAGCAAACAAAAGCTCATTAAGTTCCAACAGTCAAAAAGTTTTCTCACAGCTTTATACATTCTGTAGCGTACTTTACATTTTTAGAGTATTTTGCAAATTTTAAATACGTAAATGACATTTGCGAAATTTCTTTGAACCATCTATAATATTGACATATAAATTAGTCACAATTATTAGCTTAAAAAGAACTTCACGTAGTACATCTGAGAAGAAGCGAGTTTCTCGTGAAAAGTAGGTGGCCGCCGTAGCCTAGTGGTTATGGTCACTGAAAATCCGCAGTGTAGAGGAGGCCAATGCATGCATTAATTCAGTAGGGGCTCAAAGTCCTCCCGTTGGCTTGGTGGGGTAGTGTTTGGAAAGGGGGTGCCAGCTCAGGTGTCGTCTTCGTCATGTGACCAAAGTTTAAAATTAAGAGGTCCGTTGCCAATATCCCACGTGTTGCTTTATGATGCGACGTAAAGAAAACCTTCACTCATAGCATGTCAACAGAATCACTCAAATTAAAGACAAAATACAAATCATTAATAGGATTTTAAAATAAGAAACAAAAAAAAAATATTAGAGGCAACTTGCTCGCACTGATTTGCTTTTGACAACGAATATTTTCTTAAAGTATAAGAGAAAGCGTATATATTTTATATAATTATTCCTCGTGATTTCACCAATGTGTTCATGGAAAAGCAATATGTTCATCATAAAGTAAAAAAAAAAAAAAAAATGGAAATAAAATGAGCAAAATGGTGGAAAACTCTATATTTTAAGAGGCTAATTTTCAATTGACAATGCAGGATATGATAAAATGTGTTGATATTGTAAAAAAATCAAGAAAAAAAAAAATAAATTATATATATATATATAAAAGTAATATAAATAAAGTGAGAAGATATATATATATATCTTCTTCACACTTATATATATATCAAACTATATATATATATATATATAGTTTCTTAGAAATTTTATTTTTGAAAGTCTTAATGTTTTTAAAGAAAATATCCTCTGTAATTTATCATGATTAAAGTTCATATTTTCTATCTTATATAGTTCGATTTTGCGATTATTTTAATACATTATTGAAAGCTGCTCTTGTTTACGATTAAGCCTTGAATATAAATAAGTGTTAATTTCATTATTAATTTTTTTCTTTAAAAATAAAACTTTAATGTATTGAAATATATATATATATATAAATATTGCATCTTATAAAAAACATTATATTTTAGAATTTTGTAAATTTACCCTGACCTCTGAAGCTGGATTTCTTAAATATATATTATGGATATAAAATAAAATATTTTTCCTTTAATTTTCTTGTGTCAAATGATTTGTGTTTACCTTATAATTACTGAATGCAACAATAAATATCACCCAAAATTACATTCATAAATTTTATTCTACTACAAAATTTTAAAGAATCAAAAAAATTTTTTTGTCTGACATATTTGACGTAAGTAGTTAAATGTTAAAGAAAAATACCAAACTAAAATATCGTCATTTAACAGCACGATTTTAGCTTATCTCCATTTCCATCAATTATAAATCACTTTGTGAAAACGTAATCGTCAGTGTACAATGTCTATGTCAGCAAAAACAACAAAAAAGAGCCAGACTTCCGTTTTTATGCCAGACATCAATCAAATCCTTCGCTTGTCCATCTTCCCAGCAGAACTTTAAGCGTCAGCGTGCCTCTTCTGTTTTTTTTTCAAAAAGAATGGGGAGATCTTCTAAGAAAGAACAACTCCTGCTCTCACGATTATATTTAAATAATGTGCGAAACTGAAAATGAGTAACGAAGGGAACACTAGCTTACCTTTCGGCTAAACTATTGAAAGAAAAGAAACGTGGAACTTGTTTCACTTCAAAAGAGGATTTTGATCTTTGATACTCTCTGCAGCTTCATTCAAATAGAATCGGGTGCGGCTCGAACGGAATTATCGGAATAAGAATCACATTTCGCACACCTCATTCATATAAAGTTTTTTTATTACAGTTGTAACATTTGAGACGGAAGCAAATAAGTTTTCTTCTCAATCAAGAATACAACCGAAGCTTTACTGCCGTGAAACACGGCTAAAAAAACTGTTTTATAAATAGATATTATCAACAGAAAAATAAAATATTTTCTGACTTTGATGATTGAAAATTTATCTCAAAGAACTAATTTTCTCTCTTGTTCACATCATTTTCAAAAACATGTTTGTATTTGTAAAAATCTTTTGCATGTTATATTTTTATAATTCTTCCTACCCACTTCTTTCAACTCTTCTTACACTCGTAAGAGTCGGGGCTGCTTTACTTTATTCCAGTGATTCCCAATGTGGTCTACATCGACCCCCAGGGGTCTATGATGACCTGTAAGGGGTCCACGTCAGCGAAAAAAATAATTTGTGGGTCCATGAGACGTAAAGGCTCGTCTAAGGTAATGGCTCTCATTAAACCAGATTACGACTTTAAAAGAAAATTTAATCAAGTGGAAACCAAATTTATCTATTTAATAGATTTATTTACAAATTTAATGACAGTTTAATTTGCAGTTAGAAGGACTATCATTTCAGCGTTCCTTGCCAAAGTTAAGCTAAAGGATTATAATATTGGAAGACTTGAATTTTCCAGTTTTTCAATTTGTCACTGACAATATGCCAGGAAAATGACGTTTTAACATACTTCCATCATTTAAATGCCCTTTATTTAGATTTTAGGACTAGGTTTGAGAATGCTTTAACTATTGCAATACCACAGTAGGCAATGAATCAATATGGTCAGATTAAAAAAAATGTCAAGATTACAAGAGCAACTGATCGGAATAGGCACTAAAGAAAATCTTAAAAGTAAAGTTTAGAAACGGATACCACAGCACCTTAGATGAAGCACACACACACACCAGATTCAGCCATCTCATTAAAAGCACTTGTTTGCTGCTCAGTTACTTTATGTATTAATTAAATTTTAATTTAATTAATTAACATGTTTGTCTTAAGTTTTAAACACTATACTTCACTACAGTTAGAAATTTAAATCTTTTTAAGTAAGTAGCTCTATACCAGCTGTCAAAAAGATATTTAAATTGATTAATTTGCAAAAATTATATATTAGGTAAGTAGGAGACCGAAAACCGAAATGCATGGCAAGGGGTCTATGAGAAAAAAGAGTTTGGGAACCACTGCTTTATTCAATCCCTTCCCCTCACGGAGGTGATTTAGTCTAATTCTCGACTTCTGGTCATACTTTTACGTCAGTCTGAACATAAGCCGTAGGCTAGAGAGTTCGTCCTTTATCTGATTTTTCATCAGTTTTTAAAATATAAATATTTGATCCTATTAAGTGAAATACATTTAACAATAATACAATGGAAATTCTCCTAGGATGTATTTTATCAGTTATTTATTGTTCTGTTTTATTGTAATCTTAATTCCTAATGCTAAGAGTTTGATATTATACCACAGTGACTATTTTGCTTTTGACCTTTACTGTCTCGGTATATTTCTATTTATTACTTTACACTTTAAAAATTTATGGCAATTTAGTATATGATTATACATATATAATGCTGTTCTCGACGACAATCGAAATTTTTAACTAGTTTTCGGGTTCTTTTTAACATTCTTTTTCAATTAATATGATATATATAGACCTTGCTACTTTTTACTTAAATCCTGATAACATGTTCCAGATTTTTTTTTTAAAAAAAAATTGTAGACCATTTTACAGTTATTTTTGGAATTCTTAAGAATTTTTGTGACTATTGCAGCAATTGGGAATATTTGTGAATACATTTTCTGAGTCATAACACTAGAAACTTTTAATTTTATTTCTAGCTGCGTTCCACATTTGTGGTTTTGTGTAAATACAAATGCTTGGATTTATTATAATGAGCCCAAAAATGGATGTTTAACATTTAATTAGCTCTGTTTATTAATAAATTTTCTCATAATTGCAAGTTTTATGTAATTTTACTAAACTTCAAAGTCGCATTTTTATTCGTAAAAGCTTTTTATATGCCATTTTATGAGATTTTTGTTATTATTACTCAGGCTTAGGTCATAAAGATACAGAAACTACACAGTTTCAAATATTCGTAAAACTTTTTTTCTTAAAAAAAATGGCTATATCATAATATTCATCTGCGAAAGTTATTTTGGAAAAGTAGAAAGCATGAAGGGTGAAACTACTTTTTTGTTTCACGCATACTTATTTTACTTAATTTTTTAAAATCCATTTTCCAAAAGTTGGAGATGACATACTTGCTTACTCAGAGAATATATTAAACTTAAATTAAAAATATCTAATACCTATAATCTAATTAAGTATATTTATAACGTTTGTGTGGCACAGAATGATAATAAACTCTATATTTTTTCCTTTATTTTTAATATTTTCTTTCTTTATTTATTTATTCATTCATATCAAATGCATCATTCATTTTAAATAGTAAAATCGTCATATATTTTAGCTAATATAGAGGGAAAAAAACTCTCATAAACAGTTTTCAAAAGGATTTCATTTACTCTCCAAGAAATTATGGACCTTTTCGCTTAGTATTTTGAACAATAGTGCTATCTAATCAACTCATGATGATTATTATACTTAAGTCGTATTTCTCGTCTTATGCTGAGCTTATTTACTATGTAACAGTTTTGCTACTATTCACAAATATGACTAATGTCTAAGAGAGTTGAAAAAAACTATTAACAGCTACTATATTTAGCATTTTTAAAACAACAAATAATAAATATTAAAAAAAAAAACCTTCGTAAAGAAATTAAGCTATTTCCTTTCACGATAAAATAAATATATTTCAAAGGGATATAAAAATGTTTTCTAATATTAAAAAAGTCCGGGTATTGATATAAGTTTATGCACTGCTCAAATTAGCTTTAAGAATACCCTGCATATTTTAAACGACAGTATTTTTTTGGAAATTTTTAAAAGCCAGTTCTACAGCAAAACGAAAAAAAAAAATGTATCCTGTTCTTTCACAATACGACGAAACACGTCTTGAGGCAAAAGAATTTTTTTTCCTGCAAAAATTTTAAGAGAGATGTGAAGGTTTAATTATATTCTTTAGATAATATTCTGCAGTTTCAGTAGGATGTTTGCTGTCATGTAATCATTTTGGTATAAACAAAAAAGTGATTTCAAGTTTAGTAATAGAAGGTTATATTAATCATTAAAAAACAATGCCCTTGAAATGGCATTTTGTATGTATGCGTTCTATGTTCGATGGAATGGAAAAATATAAAACAGTAATAAATGAAATTGTGTGCATTTAAAAATTGATGTCTTAAGTTACATAACACAGCAAATCATTTCCTTATTTCTAATTGTTTTAAAAGCATATGAAGATGGTTTCTCTAATCATAAATCTACAAAAAATATCGGTTTCGATTGAATTTTTGGTATATTGTTTTTAACCAGGCATTTTAATGAAATATTTTACTGTTCATTGACTATTTCTTACCCGTTACGTTTTTGTATTACCTTTAAGGTATCCGACTACGTTCGGAACCATAATTATAAAAAAGAGCATAAATAGATAATTTTTATGATATTTAGTGTCACTTAGATTAGAATACATGTATAAAATTGTTTTAAGATTACATTTTGACAAAAAAAAAAAAAAATTATTTAAATACAATATTTTAGCTAAAAAGGAAATTAGAATAACCTTTTTTCAAAATGTTCTCCTTTTATAAAAAATGCTTCTAAAATAATAATATTTTGCTTATATAAAGTAAAGACTTCTCCAGAGAGTCTGAAATATTTTTTTAAAAAATTCACATTATTTTCAGAGTTACAACCAATTGAAATAATTATCGGAGTTTTTTTCTTAAAATTTCTCTCCTCTGTTGTCGTAAAACATGGATAAACCCACTTCTAAGTTATAATATTTCAAAAATTCTACTTGAGCCTCTGTACATATACAGCCTCTGAGCTATATACAGGCAAGATATTATTATAATAGAAGCATTTTTCACAAAAGGAGAATATTTTGAAAATGGGTCATTCTATGTTCACTTTTTGACAAAATATTGTACTTAAATAATTTTTTATTGTAATACTATTTTTAAAACAATTTTCTATACATTTTCTAATCTAAGTGACACTAAATATCATAAATATTATCCAGTTATACGCTTTTACAAAATCATGGTTCCGAACGTAGTCGGATACCTTAATGATTTGCATGGATTTTTAACAAATGCTATAACAGCTATACAACCATTTTCTTCTGAAACATGTTCAAGCGGAGGTGGGTCTAGGCGATCACACATTTTTTTATAGTGAAATATACTTTATAATGAAACTACTAATGGAAGACTTTTTAGAATTATTCGAAATCAGATACTTTGTGAAATATCTTTTTCGGCTAGTTATTATTAGAACATATAGATTAGATTATTTTCAAATGAAATACATTGTATTGAAATGTGCCAAAAACTTAATTTTCTTATTTTCCTGAAATAGCAATAGATATTTAAAAGATAAAAAGAGACACAAGTAGATATATTATTATGATTAAAAATGTATGTTTACGGAAGTTAGAAAGTAATATATATCTGGTTACGTTACGAATTTTCTGTCTGTCTCATTGGGCCAGAAATGTCTAGATCAAGGGTGGCCAACCCAAATGACCTCGTGGGCCACTTCGGAAAAACTTTACAATCCCGCGGGCCGCATATAAAAATATCTATCTTTATATTCGATTTGGATCCATTACAAACATTTGTTGGAGTGAAAATTTAAAACAGACTGATATATTATTATTGTTTTCATTGTTTTTCATGTATACAAACATAAATAGTATAATAATAATAATGCAATGGTTAAATAACGTTTGATTTATTTAATTAGTAAGATATCTGTTTCTCAACTCTTTCACTTAATTTTTGCAAGTCGATCTCGATGCATGCGTATTTGTGTATCGTAATTGATGTTGCAAATTTTCGTGCGTTAAGTTTGAGCACGATTTATATTTAATAAATATCAATTTAGGAAAAAAAAAAAAATTCGCAGTAGTAGAAGCAGCGTGATAAAATAATAACAGTTATGTGGGATTTATTTTTTAAAAAAAAAAATCTTTTTAAACAAAAATAGAAAAAAGTCGTTTTGAAAATTTTAAAAAGAATCTCGCGGGCCACATGTGGCCCCCGGGCCATGGGTTGGACACCCCTGGTCTAGATCACTAGTCTTTAAACTGTATTTTACAGAACCCAGGGGTTTCAAAAGTTAAAATAAAAATTCGAAAAGAAAACTATAAATACGCATGCAAAATAGAATGTTAAAATCTAAATTTAAGCAGGAATAGATCCTAAAGTTTAGGTTATAAATTTGCAGAATATGCACATTTTTTCACATAGTTATAAACATTTTAATGCCATTCTAAAAATATTTCTCAACATATGTGGTAACAAAAACAAAACTTAGAAACAAATTAAAGCAGAATATGAAATGCGACTGTAGACAGCTTCAATAGATCTAGAATTCGTCATTTTGTGTAAAAAAAAATACAAAAACATATCCCCGTTACTAAATATAATGTAAGGTAGATGTAAAACCTGGAGCACGATTTAATGCTATTATTATGTTAACATGTTAAAAAAATTTAATTAAAAAAATATAGTATTTTCTTTAATTGTCTTCACTTAAAGAGCCTTACCATAGTGTTGATTTATTTTAAATTTATTTTAAGATGGATTTTTCCAAAGCTTTTAAGTTTCCCTAAAATACCTTATAGCAGAGTTCCGCAACCTTTTTATCGTTGCGGACCAGTCAACGTTTGATAATTTTACAGCGGCCCCCCGGGGGGGAAAAGGTTGTTTTATTTTAGATTGTTTTGGCTTAACAATTTTAATTTAGTTACAGTTATAAATTCTTCAGAATAAAACATAGTTACACCAAAATGAATAAAAAGTGATTTAACATGGAATATAAAGTGATTTTTTGGGGAAAAATTTCCTCCGGGGGAAATGACACTTTAAATTGGGGGGTTTAAAGTTCTTTGGCGACCCGGCACCATTTGATCCACGGACCGGGGGTTGCGGATCACTGCCTAATAGGTTTAAGGGTTCTGTGAATCGACCAAAGTTGAAGACCACAGATCTAGATTAACGAAATTTTTTCCGTTAATTTGTTTCTGTTGATTGAAATTTTAGCATAATTTTCATTTTGAAACTTTGGAATAAATTTATCGATGCGCCTGATTGAGTCATCACATATACGTTATTTAAATGAAGTTATCTATTAAATGTAATAAGTCTATTAAATGTAATAGATTACTTATGTAAACATATCGCATAACTGCAATCCAGAATTATTTTTGTTCATTCGAAACTAAAACATCCGCTTGCATCGAACGAATAAACAAAGTCTACTATTATTAGAATCTTTCTAGAAAAGGAGTTAACGATGTATTTGACTAAAGCTTCATGCGGGTAAGTAATGTAATGTAAATGTAAACTCCCATTTACATTTACATTACTCAAGTTATGTAAACTCTGCGGACAGAGCATGAAATTTAGATTTACAGCAATGGATATCCACCAGGGATGTGACGTATTACTAAAAAAACAAATAAAAAAAATGTATTAAAAAAATGGGCTTCAAATTTTCGAAGTTATTTTTGAAATTTAAAACACGGAATGAGATTAACGAACTGTAATGTTCTTGAATTCTCACTAAGAGATTTCTTATTAACGTAATGTATATCGAAAATGTAAGATTTTTAAAATAATAAAGGATTTTCAGTCCTATTTAATGTGTCATAATTACAACACATCTTTCTGCAGTTAGAAAGGCCTCGGTTCGAATTCATACCCACAGAGGGAGCTCGTAATCATGAGTTTAAAATTCTTATAATATGAAATTATTTTAAAAAATAAAAAGAAAAGTATAGATTTTCATTTTGAAAGATGAATCTTTTTCAGAATTTAAAGCGAGCTTAACTTGTAATTTTAAAAGTTTAACAAAATTGTTTAAATTTTGTAATAAGAAGTTCTAATTTTTTATCAGTCTATCACTGAATATTGTTTTTCATAAAATAAATTTGAAAATGGACATCATTTTATCTATGGAAATTTAGATCTCAATTGTATGGAAATTCATGTTTAAAAGGCTACAACTTTAAATTTTTGATGTATATACTTTATAGGAAGAAATTCTTAAGTGTAATATTTTGTATTGAATACTCAATATCTTCTTGATATATAATATAAACATTCAAGAAAATTGTATTCTATAATAATGAAGTCAGTTATATTTTTAATTAATTAATGACAAAATATTAATGTACATTTTAAAAATTACTTTATTATAGTGATCGTTATTAAAAATATTTTCAGATAAAGTGAATTAAGTACAATTCAATAAAAGCAAGGTTTATAATAGTAAATATTAAAGCTATAGGATCTAATACTGACAACAGACTAAACATGGTCGCTCTTAGTATTTCCTCCCTTTTCTAAATTGTAAATTTTCTGTTTATTGTTACAAATAGGGCTCGCTATTAGTAGGCTTGTAAAGAACTAAATCAGAGTAACAAGTTAATCAGAAAAATAATTCTAAATGATATTTATTGATTGTGAATCAAATTTGAAAGTAAATAAATATTAGTATAAATATTACTAAATTTAATTTAAAACTGACAGTTAATCAATTTAATTTTTGTTTTGAAGAGCAAAATCACTTTTGAGACCATGTGAGAAAAAAAGCTAAGCCATCTGAATCGAAACGGAACAAGATGGATTCGACCACAGTACTTTTTTGATTTTGAACCCATCTCCAAAAAACCCTTCTTTTCAATGCTTCGATTGATAATAAATAAATACGCAATCTAGCAATAAGAAAATGTACTGAATATTTAAATTTTTATAAAAGTTTTTATCATTTTATCAAGAAAAATATCATTTTTCCCCCTCCGTTGAAACACAGTAATCACAATTCGTGTCCAGGAAGACATACGAGTTCAAGCGTAAAAAAAATGAATTTAGCTATCGCCTTTGACATTGGGTGATATGTCATCATATTTCTAACACTATTAATCTCACATCAGCACTTTTATTCGCATGCTCATTTCTCATATGTCAAAAAGTTGACATAATTCTTGGTCCATTTCCGCGATTACCATTTCTTTATTTACATTAGATAGAAATCGCAGCAGTGGATTCTTGAGACATCTTGCATATCACTTGTAAATGAAAGCATTCTTTTCACAGAGGAAAAAAAATCGAAGTTCAGTGCTCTTTTAAATCGGAAACCCGTCCTGATCATCGAACACGGAAATCTCCAATAAATCCTTCACGGATATATAAAATCTTTACAATAAAATCTGCTACATTTACAGGCGTGGTGCTTGCTACTTAAAAGCATCCCTTCCTTTTTCAACTGAAAGAAATTACGTCCTAAGGCAGAGAATGAGAGAGGAAATAATTAACATTTCGAAAAAAAAAGTTACATAATTACAAATATATTTATGGGCTACGGGGACTACTTTAAAATCCGCAGAGAATTAACATTGCACTGACAGCGCGCTTCAGGGTCTGAAAAAACGGGTCTCTATCAAGAGGGAAAAAATGAACAAAAGAAAAAATGTGTTATATATGCATATGTATTCGAAATTGCTGCGATTAGTTAATTCGGTTATTTTTTTAAACTTCAAAACCTGTTGATTCGGTTTAAAGCCTGATCAGGAAATCGGGAATAATTGCATTCAGAAAACAATAAAATATCTATTTATACGATATTTATCGTTTCACTGTGTACCTTTTAAATGATGCTAGCATTTCAACCCCTGGTTTTTACTCCATTAGAAAAAAAATCCTCCATCACATCCATTCTTCAATTCCTACTATTAGCTCACTCCCTATATATATCTTGTTCAAATTTTCGATCGTTAATAACCGTCTTTTTATTCATTCACTCAAGTTCAAATACATTTTTTTAAACTTGTGGTGGATGACACTTGATGTTAATACAGTTTTTTCAAATATGAATTCATTAAAAAAATTTAATTAATGAATAAATAGTAACAAACAAAAAAATAGTCCAACACCAAAAAGATGGAAAACCTCATTATGTCCCTGTTGCGCAATGGATATTGCGTTGGACTTCTAATCCAAAGATTGTGGGCCGAATCCCTCCTGGGATGGCCTAATGTTTGAAAATGTGCTTTATTTTTACTATACTTATTTATTGTAATAATTAAATTTAATTAATGAATAAATAGTAACAAACAAAAATAACAGTCCAACACCCTATATAGAAAGGAAAATGGAAAATTGCAAGGAAAATCGATTTCTATTTTGTCACTTAATATTTTGATTCTGTCATATGTATATATATATATATATTTATATTATTGCAATTATTTAATAAAAAGCAAATAAAGTAAAAATTTTCTTTCTAAGTAGGAATTGACATAAATGTTTTTTTTTATATATTACTAGTTACCAATGCTCTTTCTTTATTGTTAAATATAACATTTACCATGCAAAAATATAGAATATTATTACGTGCTTGTATTACGAATATCGCGATTTAAAGAATTTTTCCTTTTCCCGATTAAAATGGCAAAAACCTCTATCTACCGAATAATAAATACCGAATTAACGAATTATTTCACCGAAAAATATTTTTTATTAGTTTGGATTAGGAAAATTTCTTTTCTATATAACATATTTTTTTTCACCGGAACAGAAAAACTTCTGTTGTGAGCAGTAAACTTCGAAGGAGAAAGGGTGCAGCCCATTATTAGGCTTAACAGGTGAAGATGAGTCATGAATGCCACCTATCCCGTGAGTTTTGAATAGGATAGGTTATTCCTTTTTGAAACTCCTGTGAAAAACGTTATTTTTAAATGTTTTACATTGTTTGTGTGGAAGCTGTAAAAACATTGCTCATGCAGAAGAATGTAAATGACGGAACTGTTTCTTCTCTGCGTAAAGTTGAAAAAGAACTCTTTCGAGTCAGGAATCAAAAAGATTGTCAAACTTCTATCAGTCAGTATTTTAAAATTTCCAATAAACTGATGCGTAATAATTCGGTAATAGCATTTTTAGCAACTGAAAAAAAAGTGTGTAATTTCTAACTATTTTGTATAGTTGCTTTGTAATTCCAAAAGGTAAATGCAATAAATTTGTCTTTTTTGGACCTCGATATTACGAATAACCCCTTATTAATGAATAAAATGTTCAGTCTCGGTTAATTCGTTAAATCGGGGTCCGATTGTTATACTGTACATAATAACATATCCCTTTTGGAACAATAGCTTGTACTGAAATAATAGGCAGGTCGGGGGAAATATACTCAAATGATAAATTTTATTTCTTCGCTTATCACTTTTTTTAAATTTCATTTTTCTCCCTTTCTGCTTAGTTGTAACACTCCTTCTCCCACTCTTTTCTTTTCAAGAAAAACTAAAATTAAAAGGTGAACTTCAAATGGATATGAACGCGTATTAAATCTTAAATTATGGTAGCATCCAAAACGGAATAACTGTCATTTTTGTTTGGTATTAAAATTGAAATTGCTTCATAAATGGCTGATAATATTTTGAAACCGAGCTTAGGTAAAAAAGACATTTTCATATATGTAAGTTAAATTGAACCTGAATATTTACAGGTAAAATATATATATACAAAAATTATAACTCTGAAAACAAATTTTTGTTTCATGGCAGTTTTTCATTTTATCATATTGGAAATGAAATTGAAAGCTCTAATTATTTACATTTAAAAAGTAAGAATTGTTTTATTATTACAAAAGAGTTGATAAATGAGCGAATTTAAAAAAAGAAGAAGCATATAAGCAAATAGACATTATTTAAATTTATATAAATTCTCATATCTTGTTCGCGAATTTTTTTTAATCAATCGTATGATGCAAAATACATGGATTAAATTAAATAAAATGTTTCTGAATAATTTACGAAATAATAATACTTTTTAAAGAATATAAATAAAAGTTAGCTTTTTCAATATAAGTAACATTTTTTTAAAAAATTTCAGTTTAACTATCTTTATTAAAAAATACAGGAATGCAAGTTAATCCGCTTTTTCTCTCCTTATAATTAAAACAGAAAATATACAAATGACGCGGGACATACTATTTAAAAATAAAAACTAAGCAAAAAATTAAACAAAGTTTTATCATTTTTTTTTTTAAATATTAAAGTTCACAAAAAATAACACTTCAAGAGTTAGAATATGAATATAGGGTTATATAGAACATGAATTACTAAAAAACCAACTAAAACGCCATTCGGTTTTTGGCGAATTTTTGATGCAAAGACAATTAAACAATCATAAAAATTTTCTCTTGCTGAATTTTTTAAGAAATTATCATCGGAATTTTCGCCAATAAATTTAATTTAAATTTGTTTTTAAAAAAATTATTGAAAAATACTTGTTTCATTACGTGAGGTATGAGAAATTTATTTATTTATTAAACATGTAATTCTTACTGTTGTTTCAAGCAAAAACAATGACATTGTTCATTCACTAAACCATAATATTCATTAATCCTATTATAATTTTTTTTTTGTATTTTTAAAAAGAAAAAAAACTACCTTTCATTTGAAGTATTGTTGTTCAATACTTACCTAGCAAAGCACTACAAATAAATTAAAATGATCAAATTTTAATAAATGCAAATATTTGTATTTTAAAAATATCTAAGCAACAACAATAAAAGTGATACCACTCCTTCACCTTCAAGCACATTTTGCTATACACACAGCCACTTTACTTACTGTTGATAGCGGTACAGGCATTTAAATTTTTCTATTTCTTAAAGTCTGAAATATTTTTAGAATTTTTTATCTCCTCCATTTCTTACAACAAAAATAAAACAATTGATTGTACAACAAAAGTGCAATGGGGTACATTTCATACTTGAGATGAATTTGTTATTTTTTTCAATCCATCAAAATCTATTTCTTTACGGTAAAAAAAAAAAGTAGTTTCGCTATTACGACTTTCAGATGAATTCATACTATACTTTAGGAATTCGTATGATTGGTCTTATTAGAAAGTATGAGAAAAAATCATTAAAAGCACGAAAAACCCAGTTCAGTCAACAAGAGTCAAAATAACTGCAGACAATTGAGTAGTGGATTATCCGCGATAAAAGTAATTTCGAAGGAGAGAAAAAAGTAAATAAAAGAAAAGAATTCTTTCCCTGGCATCAACTCTTCAATTTTGGTAATGATACCTTATCCCTAAAGGATTTTTTTCACCAGTATCTAGTTTACTTAGATGTGTAGCTGGTTAGGCACATTCCACATACTATTTTTTTTTTTCATAGAATTCTCGTAAACATTCATTTAGAGTGCTCATTGAATGTTTTTGTCAATTTCCATGAAATTATTTCTCAGTTGTCAGTCAGTCAGTCGTGATTACACACGAAATGATTCCAGCATAGTAATTTTATATAGCATGCCACCACTTAAACTCCAAGTTTCGCATGTAAAAGTTTCGTTAAATTAAATTCTTTCAAGTTCACATATCTCGTTATTAATTAATTATATACTCCACTTGAAATACCATTAACATTCCAATATATATTTTTTTCCCCTCTTTAATATTCAGTACGATTTTTTTGTCTGTAGAAGTAACTCACGCACAAGAAATGGACAAAAAAATCGGTTTTTTACTCAGGAATTTCAAACACTTTTAACTTCTATTCAAATAATCAGAATACAAATCAAAATTTACGAAAATACGTAATAAATATCCGTTTCAACACAGGGAAAAAGGAAAAAGTTTCAAAATATATTCTCGTAAATTAGAAAATTTAAGTAATTCAATACTTGAGATTTTAAAATAGCTGATTCAAATTACAATTTTAAAAAAAAAAGTTTAAACTAAGAAAAAACTGTGGGAATCAAAAAATGCATATCATCCCGTTTGTGAATGATATACACCTTGGAACAAGTAACACAAAAGAAAAATGTTCATTCTAAAATAGTTTTACAGGGACGACCCACACTCTGTTTGCTGTTTAGATCTTAATTGCCGTTTTAAAATGCAGATATTCTTTTTTTGTAATTCGCTAGTCTTTGCGTATAAAATTTTTTTAAAATTTTCATAGTTTTTGAGAAAAAATTAAGCTTTTTGTTCAGCATAGAACAAACTTGTACCCTTTCGCAAAACATAATGTCATATTTAAAAGAAAACTCCTACTTTCACTTCTACTTTATTCCAACTTTCGGATCTATTACGAGTTTGGCATTTTATACAGTGTAGTTTCAGATCATCTGTTACATATTTTACAGTTAATTTAATATACAATACGTAACTGCGATAGCCTAACATCCACATACAGAGCGAGCAGGGTCACGACTTTCATTAATACAATTTTTTTAAGTATGATATGTACACATTCTTATATTTTTGAATATTTATGAACAGTTATCTTTGGAATATTTTCTGATTTTGCATTGGCCAAAGTTGTCAGAGACTTTTTTCAAATTTGTTTCACTCTATTAATATTAAAATATATTCAGAAATAAATCATAAAGGAGTAACTTCATAATAGTCTGATACTTCGAAAATTATTCAGGAACTAACAGTCCCACCCAAAAAACTGTTCTAAAAACTTTTGTTTCTTGTGGTTCATAAATATTTTGACTTTTCACCGTAAAAGATTTCCTGTTTTTTTCCTTTAGAAATGTATTTAAACGTGTAAAATCAAAGTGACAAATGAACTTGAACTTTTAAATATTTCGATTCTTAATGTGCTAAGATGAAAGTTCAAAACATTAAAACTCAATTCAAATAGATGAAAATGTATTTTAAGACATTAAGTGACTCCCTCCTTGTTGTATTTTTTAAAATACTCATTTATTAGAACAACTTGCATTATATATATAAATATCAAGGCTATATCTTGACGAGAGATATTGATTTATAATTTTTATAACATATGAGACAGTTTTACCACTAGCATAGCATTTTTGTGTGTGAATTTACTAAATAAATAATCATATTTTCTCAAACCAGAAATAAAACATATACTAGAATTTTTAATTTTATTATGGGGACATGGTACGATTCAATTGACAAAAAACGGTTGAAAATTCAAATGAATATTTTTAGTCTAAACTATTTTTTATGTAATTTTTACAATATCAGCAAATTTGAAAGCTCCAAGTTAAAAATATCCAGAGTTATGATGATTTGTATAATCGTTTTTATTCACATTCCAATGACAAATAAAAACTTTAAATTGACTTCTCTCAGAAAAACAAATAACAAGTTTATCTTCATTTAAAATGCTAAGTCTTTTTTTATAGTTCGTCAATGCTTCGACATTTTTTTAACTATTGATAAAGTACACATAACAAAAGTTGGTATGCATTTTTGAATAAAAAGAATACTTGTTTTTCAAAAACAGTTAAACTTATAATTTATACATTTTTTCAGGGAATTTTCAACAAGCATTCATAAAAAAGTATATTATGAATATCAATCACATTAGTTTTAAACCGCTATCATTAGTTTGATGTGCTTGTAAATCAAATTTCATGTGTGTACTTAGATTTATTTTGTAGAAGTAGCATTTTAAAATCCCTTAATAATTTTTTTAATTTTTCGTTAAAAAATTAAATGGTTATCTTTTTGTAGCATTTTTATCCCAAAACTGTTTTGCTTTACGTACTACACATACATAGATTTCAAGCGAAAAAGAAAATTGTAAAAATCATTAAATCAAAGTTTTTTTTATTTATTGTACCATGTCACCTTAAAAAAGTAGGACTTTCCCCATTTTAGTTAAACATATATTATTTACATTTAAATTAGTTCAAAACCTTAAGGAACATTCTTTGAGCTTTTTGTAAAAAAAGAAATAAGATCAAAAAGTGTACTCTGTAAGTGAGCTCGCATAAATTGTTCTCCACATTTTTTGCATTGAGAACATTTTAAGGTATCCGACTACTATCGGAATCGTGATTTTGCAGAAGTGTACAAACGAATATATTTTTTAAATATTCAGTGTCACTTAGATTAGAATACACGCATGAAATTGTTTCAAGGATATCATTACAATAAAAAGTTATTTAAACAAATATTTTCGCAAAAAATGAACATAGAATTATTTATTTTCAAAATATTCTCCTTTTATGGAAAATGCTTCTATAATAATAATATTTTGCCTATACATAGCTCAAACCTCTGCACAGAGTCTGACTAGGATGATTGAAATATTGACTTAGAAGTGGATTTCTTCATATTTTAATACATCAAAGTGTAGAAATTTTAACAAAAAAAACCCACCTATAATTATTTTAATGGATAGTAACTCTGGAAATAATGTGAATTTTTATAAAATCTTAGCTCAGGCTCTCTGGAGAAGTCTAAGCTATGTATAAGCAAAAAATTATTATTATAGAATCATTTTTTCCTAAAAGGAGAATGTTTTGAAAACAAATAATTCTAAGTTTATTTTTTACCAAAATATTGCATTTAAATAATTTTTTATTATAATAATATTCTTTAAACAATTTTATACGTGAATTCTGGTCTAAAAAACACTAAATATTGTTAAAAAATATTCGTTTGAACGCTTTTTCAAAATCACAATTCCGAACATAGTCGGATACCTTAAGACAAGAGCTGCTGAAATGGTGCCCCTAATTCTAACCCTGGTATTTTCTTTCCAAGTTTGGCGGAGAGATTAACACAACTCCCATCTGCCGACATGAATCTGAACAATGAAACAATTCTTCCATTTCCGTTTAATATGTATAAAGTGCACCAGAAGTGAATTTCCCCTTTTCTTTCCCTTGGCCGCTAGAGACGGTTTATACCTTGCAACTTGAAAAGGTCGTTGGCAGGAAAACCGGTCCATCCTGCCGTTAATCAGTACCTCGAGGACACAAGAGAGCTAACTTTTCAACGACGCTTTTCTCCAGTCCAGGCTCCTTTTCTTTGCATTCAGATAGCTCTTCAGGGGTGGACCAGCGATATCCGCCGCAGGTGGACAAATCAGACAATAAGCATTTCTTGCACGGTTGGGATTCTGTCTAGACTTGAAAGTTGAATATAGAGATACGAACATGCGAGGTACTTATTCATACCTGTTTACGAAGAGAACTCCCCACCACCACCACCATCAACACTAAAATAGAAGATCTTAAATGAGGTGCGCGATGCAAAAAAAAAATTAAGGGAAAGAATATATTTCATTTCTAATGCCCAGGACTACTATATAAAGGAAATTAAAGATAACTAAGGGCAGAGTATTTATGTGTATGATACGAGAGAACAGCATTCCAGAGTTTAAGGTCAGGTCTTCTATTGTTCCCCGGTAGTGATTGCATTAAAACTTTTAACTCAGACTTTCTGTAATTTTTTTTTTTACGAAGTGATTTTCTGTAAAACGAACAAGTTAAAATCAAATTTAATAAGCATGGCGGTGATGAAATATAAATTATTGTCAACCAATGCAATTTAATTTTACAAAAAAAAAAAAAAAAAAAGAGCGTTGAAATTGAAGTTTAATTTATATTAAGTACATGCTATGGATATTTGTCCTTGCGTATTTATGATTATTAATTTCTTAAAATAAATTTCTTCTTAAAAAAATCTCAAGGATTCTCTTAAGAGGGAAAATAAAGAAAAAAATCTTTCTAATTACTTGTCGGATTAAAAGATTGCTTTTTTGGAAGATCATGTTATTCGCATTTGTTGTTTCGTGTCCCACATAAATCCTTGAGCTGTCTCTGTGGTTGAGAAGCTTTTCTATTCCTCCAACCACAAAATACATTTAAGTATGTTTGACTTAGAGATTTAGATAAACATAGGTATATACGCAGGTAAGAACACGCAAAACTAAATAGTTATTAAAAGTTTCCGGTTAATGAATCATCTTTTTCAAGGAACCTTGCAGTGGTTGTAGAATTTCGGTTACGCCACTGTTTCAGAATATTGTAAAAAGTTCTATGCCTTTAGCCAAAGCCTTAGTTGAAGTCTGACTTCATTCCGTTTTTTTTCAGTTAATTATAGAAAACTTGCCATGAGAAGTCATTAGTCATCACATTGTAAATTATTTCGAATGCGTAGTATTAATCCAGATTACTTTATAAAGTACTTTATGAATAAAAATATTCCGTATATATTTTAAAAATAATTAATTTCAGATTTTCAAAAAAAAAAAAACTCTGTCTTAACATTGAAGAAAACTGTACAAAAAATTAAATATGTCATTTTTTTTTAATGCAGAAGTAAAAAATAAATCCATTTTACATGATTTAATGAGAAAATATAGGTTAGTAAGTTAATTTATTACATAATTTTTAATCTTTAGTAAAAGTTTCTTTGCTTTTTTTTACACAGTTTAAAACACTAGAACATCTAGAAAAAGTGAATATATTATTATTATTTTTTTTTTTCATTTAGTAATAATTTACAAAACATGGTTGCTTTAAATTCAACTTATACATGCGATTTTCGTTGAATTACATTAAACAGAAGGAAGTATACAGGTCAAAATGTTTATAAACTTCATTATTTTTATTTCATTTATTGGATTATTCAGAAAGGTCCGCGCGAAATTCTGAGGAAAAATATAAGTATTTTTTTTCTTTATCCAGCCTCTGATTCTATTTTCTCCCTCCTGAAACTATAATCTAAAACAATTTCTTTTAACTGAAAATAACTTTAAAGATGTGCATTTAATTATCTGATCATCACATTCAGTGTAAAATTTTTAAAAAATCTTTAGGAAATAAATAAATCAATTTGGCTTACCCAAATAAGTAACATAAATAAAAGTTTAGGGAAAGTTAATCTGTGAGTTTAGTTATAAATTTAAAAGGGTCACTATCAAGCCTGCATAATTTTTTTAAGAATGTTAATTTTTCTGTTGCTAGTGACTTAGGACAGAAAGCGAATACTAGAAAGCTTGCGTCCAACTAAGATGCTACAGCTTAAAAAGTGAAATCTACAGTACCATTAAGCTTTTTATAATATTATTGTTAGGTCGAATGACTTAACAACTGACGTCGCAAATCGCATTAGTGCCCATTGTTTTGTAGTACCGTCTTAGTTTCCTGTTCAGAAGCATTCCCATTGTATAAGAGAACTCACAGTTAAATTAAAACGTGAGTTCTTATCTCTGAGTATTATAACAATTGACAAGAAGATATAAAAGATAAACACGAAGGCTATGAATGTTCAGAAGATGTACTTAAAAGTATGAGTACTTACATCTGTAAACAAATCCCTTCTGCATGGTTAAAATATTTTTTTTTAAATTTAAAGTTGGATTATTGTTGGAGCAAATATTAGTTCTTATTGGTTTAATATCAGATTCACATAAAATAAATTTTTAAAGGAAATTTTGAAAGCCAATTATTAGCATTTTATTCATTTTGTGTGTGTGAAAAAAATAAGTAATTAATTTTTTTCTGTGTGGTATAAAAAATTAAGTCTAGTGTTTAACAGTGAACAAATGTTGACTTTATGCGTATTCATATGCTACAAAAGAGAGTCTCAACTACTCAAAAAATATTACTTAAAACACACACTAAGGAAAAAAAAAATTTTGTAGCTCATGAATTCTCGGGTAATACTATTAGAATTTATTGATTCTTTATGAGATAGTTCCATGAAAGTAGTGGTTTATGTGTTAAGATGCGTGGTAAGCTCAGAATATCAGAAAATCCGTTGCCACTTATTGAAATCATGCCGCAAATAATACATATATTTTATGAGAAACCAATTTGAACCAAAAAGTCATAAAGTATCCTGAAGTTTTAAGGCTAAATAATTTAGAAGTTATTCTTAAGAAAGTAAAATGCATTTTTTTTTCTAGAATACTTTACATTAATCATTGTCATATTTAAAAAAAAACGTAACTTTTGTTAACAGTTTCTATGAAGTACAAACTACATACATTCGAAAATAGAAAGATATTTTGGATATTATACACGAAAATTTGGAAAAAAATGGAATAAATAAATAATTATGAATTACTGTATAGTTTATTTGGCAGTAGGAAAAAAATTGTAAATTTTCAAATTTATACATTTAAATAAAATTCCAAATCTCTACACCAAAACTCTAATAACATACCTATCTTAATCCGATTATAACACATTCATCTTAACTAAATATTTATACTCAATTTTAGGATTTATGAGTTTTCAACTTATAATCAACCAACATTATAAATAATGCTCATACAAATATAAAGGAAATCATACAAACTTGCAATCTTCTAAACCTACACTAAAAACAAAATGGATTTGAGAAAAATATCCAGAATTCACCCATATGATAAAATAACAGGATGCCATGTTGTAAAATTTCTGCATTGATCAAACAGTCCCAATCAGTTCTAGGTTATTGTGAAATAACAACATCATTTTTTTATAATGTAAAAATGAAAAGAAAAGAATTAGATTAAATGAACTCAAAATTTAACTCTACTGAGTGATGAAGTACATGGTCCAAAAGAATGGCACGTACTACGTGGCAACTCTCAAGGAGCAATTTCAAAATTCAAATGGAAGCCAAACTAGTGTCGAGACTTGTTTGAACGAAGAGAAGTCAGGAATTAGAAGTTTCAATAATCGAGGACAATCCCCCATACCCCCAAATGGGCCCCAAATGCCAAACCTCCTCGACTGGAGTATTCAAAGACTCGTCGTCATTGGACTGTAGAAGCATGCTCTTTAGAATGATGAATCACGTTTCATCATCTGAACAAGTCTTGATTCAGCGGATGTTAGTAAAATGCTACCTGCGTAAATACAGATCCGCTACAACAGTCTAAGATCAAGGACAAATCTTTCGCTTGTATTCTTACGAGACTTGAATCATAAAGAATTTATTTTGAAGGAATAAGTTTTCGATATTCATGAGCTCCCTAAATTCAGGGGCTTGGGGTCATCAGGTCAACAAAACCTGCAAATGCGTTTGGTCAGCGAATGTATGGACTGATTGTAAGGTATACTTGTAAGTAATATATTTTACCGAGGGGGATTCCCTCCCCTCCTATTTTTATCACTACAACTGGGTCTTTCACTTCTGATGATCAGAAACATTATTGCATAGTACTATTATGTTATTCTAGGAACGATGCTATTAACATACTAATGTTCCTATTCAGGATGCTAGGCCAGTTGACTAAGGAAACTATTGAAGCAAATAGCAAATCTGAACAAATTTTAACCTTGTCGAACATGTTTAATAAACACTGAAACACCTACTGCTGGCCGGGAAAAAACGCCCAACATCAGTAGGTGAACGCATTAATATTCCATGTAGAATAATAGAAAAATATTTCTAAGATTAGATTTAAATAAAAGGAAGAAATAATTTATAAAAATAAATGCTATTATAAATGCCAAACATGATTCAGTTTCATCACATGAATACTTTTTTTTTCATTCAAAATTTGATAGTAGAAATGCAGCCCAATACATAACTTCAGTTTAGTGTTCTACGTTAATTAGCTTACTGGTACAAGAAAGAGTGTGGATTATTTACCATTTTTTTAAATATTAAAGTTCATAATAGGTAGAACTTAAAGAGTTTGAACATGAGTATAGGGTAGAACTTACTAAAAATTGACTAAAACACCATTCGTTGATTAGTGCGCGAATTTTCAATATAAAGACAATTCGACAATCATAAAAATGTTTCTTATGTTGAATTCTTAGAGATTATCATAGGAATTTTTGCATATAAATTTAACTTAATTTTGTCTTTCGGTTTGGCTCAAACCTTTTTAGTTATTTTTACTAATCTTTTAAATCTCAGTCACAATAAAACAGTGGCGTACACAAGGAGGGGGACATAAAACCAACATAGGCCAACAAATTTTTAATTTTTAACATAGAAAAAAACCCTCAGAGCTTTTGTCTACGTGTTTTTGAGAATCCGTCACTCCTCCCCACACAAGAGAGGTTTGTAGACTCCACTGTAATAAGAAATTTCCTATAATTTTAAAACATTTCCATTGAACCTTTAGTCTAAAAAATCGCTTTTATCATAATATTCGTGTATCAGTTATGAACTTCTATCACAGAAAATTAGTTAGAAATAACTGAAGTAACGTATAGCCTTCGAAATACATCTAAAATCCGATTATACTTTTTTTCTCTCAGAAAGTTTAAGTAAAGAAATGAAATAAATTAAACGAAATTAAAAGCTTCATTTGAAGAAATCTTATAAAAAAAGTAATTTGATCTACATACAGATTTCGGTGGTTACAGAACATTTCTTTCATCTACTTTAAACCATTCGAGGACAATACTAAGTAATATTTTTAACTGTATAATAAAAAAAGGCCATTTTTCCCCCTTAATGAGTTGCGAATTAGCAACTAAAGCCTTGCAGACACGACAAATCCCCAAACTTGAAAGCCATTTCATGGTGCACCATCTAGTGACGGTCCCGCTACCAAATTTGGATGCTCGAATAAATTTTTAATTCAAGCTCTCGTCCCATGCTGAATATCAGAGCCATGTTGATACTCAAGGAATTTTTTTATCCCAAATAACAAAGCATCCCTTTGAGTATCCAAAAAAACACGATTTCACCCGGGATCGAACCCAACCTTGGCTGGAAGTGGGAAAGCATCTCCTGTCGACCCCCATTAAAAATTTTATTCAAGACATTATTCACGTGGGACTGCTTATGATATGTGAATCTTAGATGTGCGTTAATTTCAATCAACATTAAATGTCAATGTGAGATTTGCCGTTCAGAAAATAGAGAAAGACTCAGGTAATCTTTTATTTGTAATTTCCGTTCAAATATCATAATTTAAAGGCAAAAAAATTAAGTAACTCTCTCTGGAAGTGTTAATAAGGAGATTTTCAAATTTTGGAATAAGTGTATGAAACAGAAATAAGTTAGTAAATAAACGAAGAAAATTCATCTTAAAACCTTGAAAGCTTTCTACAAGGTAAAATACCGATTTTAAGAAGAGTCTTATGATTTTTTAATCATAATTGTAACAAATATAACTAAGTTTTAGTATCAGTATTTCAGTTTTTTAACAGATCCGATATTTCGACATTTTCAAATCGGCCGAAATTGAAAAAAAGGGAATACAGTTATAAAAAGTTTATATAATATTTTTTATCTGTGAGCTTTGAATACGGTTTTAGATAATTTATAATTACAATTAAATTTGGTGATTACAGCACTATTCCTTTTTTTAAAAAAAATGAAGTCATATTCTTTGGAGCGAATCTTTTTTGTTTTAAATTTTTCTGTAAACTATTGAAAGCACTGATTTTTTACAATATATATAGTTCATTAGCTATTTCATATAACGTACTATTATATAATATAAACAAAGAAAAGCGTTCTCTTCATGGATTTCATTACATATTTGACTTCTTGTTAAAGACAAAATTATGTCTTTCCAGATTTCACTCCTTATTCCATTAATCTTTATACACAATACAGAGTTTATTAACTCCCACAAATCAATTCTCAGTTAAAATTTATGAGCTCTAAATAAATGTTATTATCGCTAGTAAGATATTTATTATAAAGGATTTATTAACTCACAAGAAAAATACTTTTAGTATTAGAATATTCTGCGCACTATATTGGAAACAAAGTTTCGGATTACTTAAATATTAGGATAAATGTATACCTTGAGTTATATGCTCATAAATAATGTTAATATATTAGTTGCATGTATGACGTTTAACAGCTTCACTTACTCCAGTTACTTATGTTATTGAAAGCTATTAAATTTGATAAAATTAACAAACCATGTCCCCCTTTATAACTAAGCTTCTTTGCTAATCAAGTCTTTTTAAGGCAGTAAAAAATAACTAAAAATGAAAAAAAGAGAGGGAAAAAAGGGTGGGGGGAATTAAAAACTAAAAAAATGTGTGTTTTATTTTATTTATTTTTTTTTAAAAAAAACAATCATTTCTTTTTTATAAGGTGCTACTTAACATTTTAAGCTGAATTGGTAAATATAGTATAGTATTTTACATATTTTTTAAAAACTTTTTTTTTTCTTTTTTTTATGTATCTCATAAGAAAGGAAAACTTAAAGTCAAAATACATTTTAAAAAAGATATCCAATACTTCTTATAAAACAGCAAGAAAAAAAAATATATGCTTTTAAAGATAAAAACCTACAGGAAAACTTACAGAAATTTTTAGCTTTCACTAAAAATTAAAATAAAAGTAATTTTTTGAAATGAAATTATTTTGTGACATCTAAATCCAGATTTTATTATTTTAGAATGAAAAGAGAAATCATTCACACACATACAGAATTATAGTACACTTTCATACATAATCGTTAAATATTATCATAAAAGAAAATTGAGCACAACAATCAATAGATAATCGCACAGTTCATATCTTACATATCTATTATACTGTATGAATAGATAGAAACCATGCTTCGTAAACAGCAACACAACTTTTCTTTATTGAAGAAACAGGTCTAACAACAAATAAGGACAATGGAAAACATATCTAAATTGTAATTGCCAATGAATGATTGATGAATGAAAGAAAAGGAAAGGAAATTGACTTGCATCCATTAACCTAAAAGCTCATTCACAAAAGTGAAAGATTGCAATTTGACCTATCTAAACAAACAAGCCACAGATTTTTCAATGTTTAAGAAAGTGTTTGGATACGAATATATAATTTTTGAATTTCTATCTATCTCTATAAATTTAATATTAAATTTTAAAAAAAATAATTTTTTTTACTCTTTTTTTCCTTTTTTACTTGCAGCAAGCATAATTTAAGATTTTTATATATTTATTTACTTTCATTCCAATATAACGCTAAATAGCTTATCTCAAATAAATAACAGACTCTTAATTTTTTTGCAAGACAAATGTTCCAAGTTAATGAATCTGTAAAAGATTTTAAGAAATTCTATGCATCTTTATCTGTTCATGACGATTCTGCGATCAATAGTAAAACCAAAACTTTAATAACTATGTTTTTTTGTTTTTCTTTCAATGGGCTGCATATTAGCAACTAAGTCTTTGAAGACATGGCAAGTCCCTAAGAGAGTGGAAGTCATTTCATTGGTGGGACCATCCACCAATGTGACTACCGAATTGTGACTTTTGACTTTTATTCAATTCAAATTCTCGTCGGCTAAATATTACCATGATTTAATTTTGCCGAGAGTACGAGAGCCAAATTGATACTCAAGGGATCTTTTACATGCCACGTAATCGTATGACATGCATGCCTACGATTTTCGCATCCAGAAAATCTTTCAACTCCAGCCGGCGTCGAAGCCGCAACCTTGGGCTTAGGAAGAGGGCACGCTACCTCTAAGCCACCGGAGCCGGCTTAATAATTATGTACTTTTTCAAAAAAGATAAATTCAATGAATTCTTATCAACATAATAAATGCCAGGGGAAAAAACGTATGAAATATTCGGTTAAGGTATCCGACTACGTTCGGAACCGTGATTTTAAAAAAATCTCATAAATGGATAATTTTCATGATATTTAGTGTCACTAAAATTAGAATACAAGTATAAAATTGTTTTAAGGACATTTGGACAAAAAAAAATTATTTGAATGCAATATTTCGGGAAAAAATTAACTTAAAATAACCTTTTTTCAAAATGTTCTCCTTTCCTCAAAAATGCTTCTATTATAATAATCTTTTGCCTGTATATAGCTCAGATCTCTGTACAAAGGCTCAAGTATGATTTTTGAAAAATTCACGTTATTTTCAGAGTTACAACCCCTTGAAATAATTATCGGCGTTTTTTTTTTCTTAAAATTTCTCCCCTCTGTTGTCGTAAGACATGGATAAACCCACTTCTAAGTTATATATTTCAAAAATTCTAGTTGAGCCTCTGTACAGAGGTCTGAGCTATAGACAGGCAAAATATTATTATAATAGAAGCATTTTTGACAAAAAGAGAATATTTTGAAAATGGGTCATTCTACGTTCATTTTTTGTCAAAATAGTGTACTTAAATAATTTTTTATTGTAATACTATTTTTAAAACAATTTTATATACATTTTCTAATCTAAGTGACACTAAATATCATAAATATTATCCATTTATACGCTTTTTCAAAATTACAGTTCCGAACGTAGTCGGATACCTTAAGAGCGTAAACGTTTTCTATCAGAATAAAATAAGTAATAGATAAATTTAATGATTGGTTGTATATATAAGCGACGGATCTCGTAATTTGAAACCACGGTCACGTGACGGCTAAATTGGCACGGGTCTTAAGTGGCACTAGGATTCGAACCAACGGCAGACGGCGTACAGAGGGGGGGGGGCAGTTAAAAACACGTAGATGACAGTACTGAAGAGTAATCGAAATGGTAAAAATTAAAAATCTGTTGGTCGATGGGGAGTTGAACCCGCAACCCCACCCTCTTTGTGTACGCCACTGACCCACGACTTGACAGAAACATCGCTGGGCACGTGTTCGTGACTATGACTATGACTATGGCTACAAGAAATCTAATGAATAATAAACGAAAATCTTTTGAGTGTAAGTCACTTAAAGAGCTTTCATTTCGAATATTTTCAATATAAACAGGTCTAAAACAAATATTTTTCCATACAAATCACTTACCTTGAGGATACAAATGCTTTCAAATTATGATTCTAAAAATGAACTTAATTTTCATTTGTTTTAAGGGGGAAAAAAAAAAAAAAACCTTACATTAATCATAAAACTATCATTTAACGTTAACACATTGATAGTAATTAATTTTAAAAAATCAGAATAAATTCGTAAAATTTTAGTCTTATATATTTTATATATAGCTTCAAAATTTCACAAAATTATTCACTCTGCACAGAAAATGTAAATAATAATAATAATAATAAATCTTTTAAGGCAAAGAAAACTTAATCCTTCTCGAATATATCTTTAATGCTAGTCGCATTACCATCTCGTTAGATATAGAAATATTGAGGTGTACAAACTGATGCTCCCCCCTAAGAAGTAAAATCATGAAAAAGTATCAACAAAATATTGTCTATAAACACTCAAGATATACTACTTTTTTAGATAAAGACAACATGTGGAAGTTATTTTTAGATCCTCACCCTATTAGACAAACAGACTCCTAAGAGGAGTTTTCGACCACGATAGAGTGTAAGTGCCTCCAAAATGATCTCTTAAATAATATGCTTCACTAAATACAACTGAAACGAAATCAAAAATCGAAATTCCTAAGCATTTAGTCTTCAAAAATATTTATTTTTAAAATTTCAATAGTTCCTTTTCTGGAGCATACTGTAATACTCTTGGTATAACATACTTTTATTTTAATTAAACTAAAGATTATTTGTGATTTTTGGTGACCGCTATACGTTAATTTTGATCTGTTCTATTATACCGGGGGTGGCCAACCTTTTTAAGAAGAGTGCCACTATCTGATAAAAAAAAAAAAAAACTTTATGCGTGCCACTATACCAACTTTTCCAACAACAACAAAAATAAGAAGTGAAAAAATTTTATTCTTAGGCTTATTATGAGATTTTTACACAAATGGCACATTTTCTTAACGCAAATCTAAATAGTGGAAACTTAAAAACATCATCATAAGTAAAACAAAAGTACAAAAACTTAGGTTTTATTGTTACTCTTATTAAACTTTTTTCATGTTCAAATCAGTTAGGTTAGGTATAACATAAAAATGAGTAACTTGAAACACACATTTAATTCTAAATAATTATTAAATAGACGGTATTTGCTTAATGTGGCTTTTGAATTTGTAGCTTTTTTATCAAATCATCAATATTAGGATAAGTTCTTGAAGATGTTGATAACTAGGGTAAGAAAAATACTCTTTTCCCTGTAATCTTAAGTTTAAATATCTCATAATATCGGTATAAGAAAAGCAAAATCCACAGCCAATCTTCATTCTTGAGTAACAAGCACTCACTGGGCAATCCATTGTTTTCTTCCGGATATTTCAAAGCACGCTCCCTCAAATTTTAAAATCTCGCAAGTGCACCTCCTGGGGCCAGCGCCACAAAAAGGAGTATTCCTACTGAGGTTCCAAACTTTTTTTTTTCTCATAGACCTCTTGCCATGTTTTTTCGATTTGGGGGGACCCCCTTTTTCTGATATTGGATTTTTGCAATTTTACGAATTTAAATGTCTTTTTGACAGCTGGTATAGATCTACTTACTTTAAGCGATTTAAATTTCTAATTGAAATGAGTATGATGTTTAAAACTGAAGAAGAACACTTTTAAATTAAAAAATTTTAAATTTAAAACATAAAAAACTGAACAACAAAAATGCTTTTTAAAAAGGGGGGAATAAATCTCGCTTCAATAACTATTTTTCAACATTTGGGAAACAATCGTGCAGGTTTAACGTAAAATTTCCCCGGGTTGTAGTGTCAGACCTTATTCCCCCCCTTTTTTTTTTGTGGAGAAAGGGACCCCTTTTTAAACTTCTTCTCACTGAAAAAAAAAATTACAAATATATATATTTTCTCACGATATTTCATAATTTGATAAATAAATTTTATCTTTTTAAAACCGAAATTGCCAAAAGGCCCTTGTTTTAATAAATTTTATGCTATCATCTTGTAACTGCAAAAATTTAAACCCTTTTTAAAATTATAAATAAACTTTAAAAGTAAAATTTGGTTTCCCCTTATTAAATTTTTTTTTTAAAGTCTAATCTGGTTTAATGAGAGCCATTACCGTAGACGAGCCTTTACGTCTCATGGACCCACAAATTATTTTTTCGCTGACGTGGACCCCTTGCAGGTCATCATAGACCCCTGGGGGTCCATATGGACTACTTTGGGAATCACTGCTCTACGTGATAATCTATTCTACTGTAATTCAATTAATAAGTATACTTAAAATAAATTTTGAGGGGGTTGCTTTTTGTCTGAACCAACCGCATTTCAATAAAATTGTAAAAAAACAAACTATTATTTATTATTATTCTTAAGATTTTTTAATGAGTCTTCGCGTGCCACTTTTCACCTCTCCGCCGTACCACACTGTGGCACGCGTGCCGCGGGTTGGCCACCCCTGTATCATACAGAAGAAAAAAATGCTTTTCTGGTATATTTTTTCTTGGAGGATTGACTCATATTTCTGTTACGAGAAAACCACGAAAAACTCCCACGCAACTTATTCGACGACAGCAGAAGGATATGGTCAGCATTCATTAATCTACCATCTCTGAATAACGATAGTTTTGCAACTCCAGGGCCAGGTGTTAGTTAACCTTATCCACCGACTTTCCAGCTTTAGTTCGACGACGCCTTTATTCACTCTCTCGACCCGGCTGTGCCTACTTCCAACCTAAAAAACTTTCGCAACTGAATAAAAAGTTTCTGTAACCTTTCCACTGCATATTCAACTTATTTTAATTTCACATGAAAGCGCAACTAGCAATTAAAATGGCTGTTCGAAAACATGCAAATTAACTGCCTGTCAGTAAAAAAGATTTTCAACTTTGTCTCAATAGAGTCTAAAATTATGAACTGACCTTTGACCAGCTTAAAACAAATGTTTTAAAAATATGTGCTGCCGTCAAATATTCTTAACCACTTTTCTATGATGATACTTTTTTTAAAAAAATTTCTTGAATGCACTTACATTAAGTTGTTCATTGGGAGAATAATGTGATTGCCACCATTGACCCATGCTGTCATCATGAGCGTGTATGACACAGTTAAGATGAAAGTATAAATGGAGACTAATTTACCTCTATGCTTTAATATATTCATATATATAACAACATTAATGGGAAAAGGAATTTGTTTTTTTTTTAATCGAAAACCAAAACTTAGCACAAATAATTTATTACACATAAAAATCTTAAAACCAGGCTATTATACGGAAATCACAAATTATTTCTAAAGTAGCTATCAAGTACCATGATTAAAATATATATCTTTAATGGGTTGAGGATTGGTTAAAATCGAATGGATTAAGGTATCCGACTACGTTCGGAACAGTGATTTTAAAAAAGCGCTTAAATGGATAATTTCCATGATATTTAGTGTCACTTAGATTAGAACACATGCATAAAATTGTTTTAAGGACATTTTGACAAAAAAAATTTATTTAAATACAATATTTTGGCAAAAAATTAGCTTAGAATAAGCTTTTTTCAAAATGTTCTCCTTTTGTGAAAAATGCTTCTATTATAATAATATTTTACTTGTATATAGCTCAGACCTCTGTACAGAGGCTCAACTATGATTTTTGAAAAATTCACATTATTTTCAGAGTTACAACCCATTGAAATAGGTCATTCTATGTTCATTTTTTGTCAAAATATTGTACTTAAATAATTTTTTTATTCCTAAAACAATTTTATATACATTTTCTAATCTAAGTGACGCTGAATATCATAAATATTATCCATTTATACGATTTTGCAAAATCACGGTTCCGAACGTAGTCGGATACCTTAATTAAGATGGATATTAGAAATTTCCAATTTTCTTATTTTTTCAGGTAACGAAACTATTTCTTCATTGGATTGTTGATTGTGAGAGTTCTTTAATTGTGTTTCTAACGCTATTTTAAGAGAGAGAGAGAGAAAGAGTTTCATTTTACATAATTATTCATATAAGATATTGTAAGGTACAGACACAAATTTAAAAATACCACTCGAAGATTCCCCTTTTAGTTGTCACTCATTTTTAAAAATCACAATTAATGATTCTCTATCGAAACTTAAGATCATTCGTCGAAAGACTTTAATAGTAGCTCTGGTGCTTGGAGGATTAGTTTTCCGTTCTTTTTTCCTTGAAAATTCCTTTGTACTTTCCTTGGAAATAATTTACGCAATAATACTTTTTTATTCTCCTAGCTTCTTCTAAATGTATGTTACTCTCTTACAGTACAATAACACTTTCAGTACTTAAAATTGCAATAATTACAATAGGTCATTCCAAATAATTATTGAAGTTTACACGAAATTCATTTGAATTTAAAGTAGAGAGTATGAATTCGGAATATTTTTTCTTCCATGTTTGAAATCATATTCCGACTTCACGAACAAACAAAAAAGTATCACTTTTTACCACATTTCTACTTAAAGTAGAAATTAATTGCAAGACAAAAAGTTATATTTTCTATTGCTATCAGTCCATCTAAGCCTATATCATAATCCTATATTCCTTGCTTTGTATATTGAATCTTTAAAAATTATAGTCGGAAAAAAACCAGCTTGTTCGAGTTTAAAGCTATTGATTTATTACTTGAACTATCTGAATAAAGTTTTGCCCTTTAAAATAACTTTCTATTAAAAGTGCATAAGAATTTAAGTCAATTGATTCTTACTTTTTTTTATTGTTACGAACTCGAGTTTTTATTAATGAGAGAAACATAGAGTAAGCTTTTAAAGTCAAATAGGCTTGAACGGATTGGGATCCTTAATTGATAAAACACAATCACCGCATGTTAAAACATTCATTAATATATTTAACGTTTTAAATTTGGGACTCGATTAAAATATTTAAAATGAAGATTAGATAAGGGCGTTTTGTCTTGAAATCAAATGTTTTATATAATAGTCTTTAATATACCAAAAATATATATTTAAGATCTTTAATAAATCCGAAAAATACAATATGTCCGTTTAATCAGTGACGCATACAGGAATTTTTAAGGAAAGGGAGAGGGGGAAGTCGAGGGTCGAAAGTCCACAATTCTAGTATCATACCCCAATACGCCGCCCAACATATTCTTTTGATTTTGTAGATTGACGGGAACAAAAAACAGTAAAAAGTAAATTACTGAATAAAAATACTTAGCATTAGTCAATAAAATAAGTTATTAATAATAAATACTTAATTAAATTTGAAGTACTATGTACATAGGATTATAATCAAACGAAAAAAATCAAAGAACATGGGGGTTGGACCCATGGATCCCCCCCTTGTGTGTGTTACTGGGTTTAATTTAAACCTACAACTCATTTGATACCAATAAATTCCCCAATAATAAAATCTTCCAGATCTATCTAATAAATATAAAACAAGAAAAAGAGATCTAAGAATGGTACTCAATAAATAAGAGTTTGTAAAATCGTATTGCATACGATAAAACAAGGGAAGCATCCCCCCACCCACTGAACTAGAAATTCAATGGCAAAAAGTCGACCAAAAACTTGATATTAACTTTGACCTAATGGATTAAGAAGTCCCATTTGCAGATGCCGTAGGTTGGAAGGTTATAGTCCTTAACATTTCTACAGAATGTCAAGTTGATTCCAAATGCTTCATTTGAATGGTGAGCTGACGTGTTCGTGAAGTAAACCTTTTGGCCGCACCTCAAATGAATTTGAACGAGTCTTCTAGTTTTTCCTGCACGTGGCTCAGATGTACAAAATTATCAGGAAAATTTCTAAAAAAAACATTTCTCTACTTCACTCGAGTTACTGAATCTTACTTTCAGGATATAGACTCGAACGTTTTCAGTAACTCAGGGAATCGATTTTGTGCTACAAAATCAACCTCTGCCGGTTTAAAGTTATGTTCCAAGTTATTTAGTATATAAACTGAGGTGGGGGGGATTGTTATCAACTGTAAATGCGAAGCGTTAGAAGGGAGGAAAGTAGGCAAGTTCTTTTCATAGCCAAAAAAGTTGCTATAATTGAGTTATTATCACAAAAGAGAAGAGAATTTTCAATCATTAAATAACTTATTTATGATCGTATTAAACTGAAAAATTCCAGTTCCCAGCTGCCTTGAAAAAGTCATAACTTTTTATGTTACTTATAAAATGGTTGTAATTTCTCGTTATATCAAAAGAATAGAAAGGAGTATAAAATGTAGTAAAACTTTGCGTGATTAGGATACTAAAAGCGGATAAGAAGAAAAGTCGTAAATTAGACTAATCAAATCAAAAACAAACCAGAAAGATAGTTTTATAAAAGGAAATGTATATATCAACACAGGAATGTATGAATCAGCCGCATTCTGTACCTGAAACTTGAACACAATATTTTCATGAATTACAATCTCTTCATCATTGACACCTTCCATTTATGAATAATTAATTTATTAGTATTATACTTGCACCCATCTTAACTGTCTATGTAACTTAGAACTTAAGTTCAAATAATTTAAACACAGAAAACCTAGATATATGAAAAAAAGATAAATATGTAAATTTGTTTTTCCGGTTATATGAATTATCAGGTTGAAAAAATTTTTAATTTTTCACACTGACAGGTTACTCAATAACTGTTTATCTTTCCAAGAACGTGTCACAGGTCTGATGTAGTCCTTAAATGACTTTCTGACCTTTTAAGCTTGTTAACAATGAACTCCTTTTTCGCGATTCGTTTTAGAACAGCATGTGATTTTATTCGCATTTTTTTTTTAAACATAAGGATATATGATTATTTCTTGATATTAATAAAGCTGCTTTATATTTTTCTTACAGAAAAAAGGTGGACTTCAAAGGGAGATATTTTAATGAAACGCAAATTCACATCTTTGGAAATAAGTTTAGTAAAAAAGACATAAATAGTTTTTTTAAAAGCTTGCTATTGAATGAAATTTAAGAAGACTTTTCAGGGGTTATTGAAGTAAATATAGATTTTAATGTACAAAATTAAAATTATAAAGTATCATTTATACGTATTTTGTGGTTTATACAAAAAGATGCATATTAGAAATTCTTAAGATACATTTCTTTTTCACAAAAAAAAATTGGATGTAATTCTAGAAAATAAACGTGTTGAATATGCCACTGGTTACACTGTGCTTATTGCAATTTTATTTCATTCATATTGTGATGGATGTCCTCTGACATCCATCAGTGTACGAGAGTTAGAATGAAGATTAGTCATACTCAAAACAAATATGATTTATCAACAAGTCTCAACAACCTAACAAATCTCAACAACCCAGGTTAGGAAATGCATCTAAAATTAAGTCTTGGAGCAAAAGCAAGGTAGACGAGATAATTAATATTTAATTATGAATTGAACCACTTATTCTTGGAACGTCCTGGCAACGCATGTTCCAAATAATCGAAACTCCATTCTAAGCTACTCGACCTCTAGTCGATACCCTCCAATTCAAATGTCTAATTGACCAAATCGTCAATTATCAATTTTAAATACTAAGCAATTAATCAACGAGTCACTCTCGATTAGCTTTCTACTACCTTACGTTAATGACTAACTTCTATCACCTAGCTACTAACCTCTCTCTCCCTCACGAACCTAAAAGTTAATGCTTAAATATAAGCCTTGATTTAAATAAATCACATCTTCTTTTTCGAGAGAAAGTTTTCAATAAAACAATATTTAAAAGAAGTAAATTTCCCAAGAGGATTGTAGGAGGTTTGCAAATAGACCCGTTACAATATGATATTAAATATAATACTAACTTACTCAAGAAAAAGAGAGAGAGCATGAAATTTAGACCTTCCTCGCATAGGATTAAAATAAGACTAAATTTGGCAGAAAATAAAAATAAAAAGCATACATTTTAAGGTACCATATATATCTATCTGTACATACATATATATAACTAATCATCAAATTAATTTAACTCTACTTATTCGTTCCTATGTCCGAAATTGTTGCTTTTTAATTTGCAATGTTCTCTGCTTATTTTTCTTTTCATTGTGTTTTTCTACTTCTTTTCAGATATTTATTTCGTGGTTGCGATGTATTTTTTTTAACTATAATATTCATCATATATACTCTATTTCTCTCTCTCTCTCTCTCTTTATTTATATGTTTTGACAAATTTCATAGTTCCCAGAATTTATTTTACCAATATAAAACTTACTTCACATTCACTAAAATTGTTGTAATCATTTTTCATTGCTAGTTAAAAGTAATATTTTTTAATAGTAATGTTATACTGTAGTTGGATATTCATTCCAAAATTAAAATGTGTTAATGAATAATGTTTTAATTTATATTTGTTTATTTCAATGAAACACTTCCTATACTTAAAAAACACCACTTAGGTTAAAAGTGTTATGAGAGAGAATATATAGCCGCTTACAAAATCTATTATTTTCCAGTGGGTGATACACGCAATTATGCATCTCATTTGAAATTCTGATAATCAAACTTAAATCTTTTTACTTTTGTCTCTTTATTACTGGTTGTGTTTCTGAAATGAAAAACAAACTTTTTTCAATATTTGACCAGTTTTTGTGTAACAAATAAATGCGGCGGTTGTGTAAAACCCTCAATGTATTCTTTATCATGTATCTATTCTTGATGTTATTTCAATCTCAATTGCCCCCAGAGTAGAAAACAGGGACCAAGTCAACTGAGTAATAGATTAGTACAGTTATGGAATACAATATATCAGAACAAACACAATAGTTTTTTTTTAAATTTATCTACTTAAAAGGAATTAATTAGCATACATTGAAATTAAAAGGATACAAGTTTAAACGGACTAGGAAAATTGTGAAGAAAATATGACTAATAGAGTATAAAACACTAGAACTAAATTGTGATTCTTTGAGAGCAAGCCGAACTGTGTCTCGGTGTAAGTTTGAAAAAGTTCTAAAGACTTCAATTTGTAATCAAACTGTAAGAGACACTCAGTATGTGCATTTCTTTCTTATTTTAATTAGTCATATGGAATTCGTTACTTTTTTTTTATCTCCTATGGTTTAAAACATCAACATTGACCGCACGATTCGTTTAAATGGCGTAATTTGCAAAGCTTCATCTATTTTCATCTCGGTGATATTATTAAACACATGAAAGATTCTAAAATAAAAACTATTCGAAGCAAGTCAGATGTAACCTTACGTGACTTAGCTTTCCTTCGGTTTGATTCCAATACATTCTTTTTTTACTTCGTCAAACAATATACAATTTGATTTATATTCAAAAATTGAAGCAGTGCAGGAAATACATCTGATATTTTTCTTTTTTCGTATGGAAAAATTTAGTGAGGGGAAACTAATGGGAATAGCTTCGAACTGAGCCTATTTAGGAGAGCAAAAAGACATTAATATAGAAGTTTATGAGGTGTGAAGCGATACTTAGATATACATCTATTCAAAGAAAGAAATCTAATATTTTATCAAAAATATTCAAGAAAAAAAAAACATGTGCTGGAACTGTAGAAAACAGCATTGTGACGTCATTTAACACATACCACTATCTTCTTTTTACATGGAATTCATTATAAATACATAAAGGGGGGGGGGAAGAACATCACAATTTTGATTTAATTTTAAAAAATTTCATTGAACACAACCACAAATGTATGAGCATGGAAAGGATATTCAGACCTTGGAATCATTTTTGTAATTCTAGTTGATGTCACATATTTGTACAAAAATAAACTAAAATAAATTCGTTTTTAAATGAATCGTAATTTTTAAACAACAAAGCAAAAGTGAATGCATATGTTACATGTTTTCCTCTCAATCTTCGAAACCGTTTCAAGAGAAAACTTTGTGTGTGTGAAAGATAATATAAAATCTAAGATAAGTCTTGTAAAGATTTTGCAAAGCTGATTCTGATATAGAGGTAACTCTATATCTTTACTATACTTCTCATAAGAAATTCATATAAAAAAATTCGAATTAAAAAAATAATTCTTCTCTAAACTAAACGAAATTGGCACTAAATACCTGATGAAGTATTTAATTAAAAATATTATTATAACGTGTGTTGGGAAATTAAAGTTGGAATGATTTAGATTGGTATAGAGCGAGAACGGTTCAAAATTATACGAGATCGGTCACCACCAGTCCTCGCCCTTGCGACTTTAATAAACTCTTACTCACCCACATATTTAAAGGGAAAAGAATCGAATATTAGTCTAAATATTATTTTCATATAAGTAAGTATATTATCAGAATTAAAATTAACAAATAGAAAAACGCTAAATGCAATTCAATTTTTGACTTTAAGAAAAAATGCAATCTAGTCTATCTGGAAAGATAGGGAGTTATTCTTCATTCATTAGCGACTATATTCAGGAAAATATTTTTGCGACTTCGGGTGTAGAGAAATATGCAAGCCACGAAAAAAGTACGAATAAAAATATTTCCTAATAGTTTACCATAAATGTATTTTTTTTTAATGTAGTACTTGATATATACATGAATACGTTTTACACAGACAAAGCCAAATAAATGGAATAAAAGACTGGGTGTTAAAGAGCTCACTTTTTTACATAAGATTTAAATTTTTGATGAATATTTGATACTATAGGAGATCTTCAGCATCTTGCAAAAGTAGAACATTTTTTTTATTTCAAATTTTATTGCCGAAAAGGCAGCATCAGGTTAATATATAAAGTGATAGAAGAATGTTTAGGAAAATTGCTCTTGTAAAAATTGTTCTTCAGTAAAAATTTCTTTAACTATTTGTTAACACATGTCACTTAATATCATGAAATCATTTTCCATCGTAGTAGTTCTCACTGATATCAGTCATTTCAATCGAGAATATTCCATGAATCTAATTTTCTTTTTCAACAACAAAATGTGAGGGACAGTATTTTCGAAAGTGCACGAGTACCTCCTGACACATTTCAAATAATCAACTATAATTTCAAAGTTAAGTCTTAGGAAAGTTGTTTTCAATTACAAAAAAGATTGTACAACTATACTGTTCCTCTTAAATTCCTTTGCCACTCTATTTTCTGATATGTATACTTCTACACAAAATAAAATAAAATAAACTTACAATATATTTTTAAATTTAACTTAAATATATTTCTTTGAAATGACATGTTTAAATCTTTCAATGATTTCAAAAATATCCACTTTCAATACCGTAGATTTGAAAGCCAGATTATATCTGTAAAAAATACACAAACTTAGAATTGGATTTCTCACGAGTTAAAAATGCAACAATAGATTTCAATAGCAGTAATCTGTATTCAGTTCGCTCTCTAAAAACACAGTTGCATTTCTGTATAACAAGGTTTAATAAATTCATATCTTGGTAATGGTTTCAAAAGCATTTCAATGGAAAATCTTCTTAAATTTGCTTAGATTTGCAAATTCAGCAATGTGACCCGAAATAAAAGGTTGTCTTCTCCAAATGTACAAGAGCCTGACCTATAAGCGCGAAGCACATTTTCAGACACAAAAATGTCTCAATTTTTCATGAAAATTTGCAACCATACAATTGATATCTTTTTATCATATAGTGCTTTTAAAATTTTAAAATATTCGATAAATAATAATTTTTTCTCTTCAACATATAAAAAGATAACTCATTAAGCATTTTGGTGTAGGAGAAAAATGCGAAATACATTTTATACCAGAAAAAATAGATCACCTGAGATAAAAATGAGTAGTGCGATAAGATATTCTGCTCTCTCTTTATAGGAATAGACAAGCCAGATCTAATACAAATGTTGAAAAATCTTTTTATTTGTCAAATATTCCAAATCTGGGTCCTACTCTTTACAATGGAGTAACGAAGAATATTAGCCTGCAAAGTCAGGTTTTGGACCCCAAGACGGATCTTACAAAGGGTGCGTACTTAGCGTCAATCAGGCATTGAGCCCCCCTAGAGTCAATCCTAACCCCCGCGATGTCGGGGTTGTAGGGGTGTACGTTACGCCACTGATTCTTTAAGGTATCCGACTACGTTCGGAACCGGGATTTTAATAAAGCGCATAAATGGATAATTTTCATGATATTTAGTGTCACTCAGATTAGAATACATGCATAAAATTGTTTTAAGGACATTTTGGCAAAAAAATTATTTAAATACAATATTTTGGCAAAAAATTAACAGAATAACCTTTTTTCAAAATGTTCTCCTTTCCTCAAAAATGCTTCTATTATAATAATATTTTGCCTGTATATAGCTCAGTCCTCTCTACAGAGGCTCAACTAGAATTTTTGAAAAATTCACATTATTTTCAGAGGTACCACCAATTGAAATAATTATTGGTGTTTTTTTTTAAAATTGCTCCCCTCTGTTGTCGTAAAATATGGATAAACCCACTTCTAAGTTATATATTTCAAAAATTCTAGTTGAGCCTCTGTAGAGAGGTCTGAGCTATATATAGGCAATATATTGTTATAATAGCAGCAATTTTTGCAAAAGGAGAATATTTTGAAAAAAGATTATTCTAAGTTAATTTTTTGCCAGAATATTGTATTTAAATATTTTTTTTTGTCCAAATGTCCTTAAAACTATTTTATACATGTATTCTAATCTGTGACACTAAATATCATGAAAATTATCCATCAATGCACTTTTGCAAAATCACGGTTCCGAACGTAGTCGGATACCTTAACGTTACGCGAAGACAGCCTTAAACAATCTCTGATGAAAATGAGGTTAAGAAAAATACAATGAGAATATAAAGAGTGTGTGATTTCATATTAACTCAGAAACTTCCAATAACATTATATAAATTACTCAAAGATATTCTAACATCCTTCCCTATCCCTCAGAATATTTTTTTAAAATCCAAATATATATTTAACTTAAACAAGCCGAATGATATGCGGTAATATTTGTGGTTAATATATGTGAAATATACCGCTAATGTAAGGGGCGTTCTTGACGATTTACCTACAGCAAAGGTGGTTTTCAGAAGAAAGGAAATGAGTCAACTAGTTGAAAATTATTCCATGTCAGTATGCTACTAGTAGCAACCGTATTATATATACAATAGGATCTTAGCCACTACAAGACCTGGCTTTTTACAACGAATTATATAGAATATAACACATCTAACATTTTACTATATGAGCAGAGGGAGAATAATCACATAAACATTCAGTACTCAACTTTAATGTAACACCATATTATTCAAATTGAACAAATATGGATAGAATATTTGTAAAAACTCATTTAAGGCTGTCTTTATGGCTATAGTACTCAATGTCTAAACACTTTTTGCGATGGAGAAACGTTCAAATATAAATACCATATTTTGATTTCATTATCCTTCAAAAAGCAACGTGTTTTATAATACTACTCATTTGTGTACGTCATTATTTTTTTCTAGGGTCAGAAGTGTTAAAAATTTCGTATATCCTATTATATAACTCTAAATAGGTTTTAAACCGTATGAATCCAAGCAAAAAGATGTGTATTTCTTAACGCGTTTCTAAATTTTAAGAATATTATATAATAAATGTGTGGGTTTCCATGTTACGGCATGACAAATTTATATGAAAATTAGAACAATTTTCTGTCTTAAACTGTGTTCCAAGTTTGAATCAGGTCTTCGACTTAACTTTAATGATTACCTTAATGAACGAACATATACAGCAGCTTAGAACCAATAGTCAGCAGGAATTGTTTTTAAGTTAAAAGGGTTCCCATTTGATTTGTAAAGTACACCGTTTGTCTGTAAAAGCAAAAATTCGCCTTTTATATCTAAAAATTATTTGTTACAGAAAAATCTCTCGTCGTGGAAAATCTAATTTTAGCAATCTAAAATACTTTGGTAATGATACTATGAATAATATAGTCACATAACAAATGGAAATATTTTAATAAAAAAAAGATTGTTAAGTACCTTTAATTCTACCAAATTAATTTTTGTTGCAATTTTGCTTCACATAAAACATTATTTCTCAATCATTTTTAAGGAAATGCGTCAGAATAACGTAAATTTTAAACATTTTTATATAATTTAAAATTTAAAATATTTATATTATGTTCTGCTTACAAAAAAACGGAAAAGGAAAAAAAGGAATTAGTACCTTGAAGCTAGTTACATATATATCAATATAGTTAGTGATTAAAAATGGAATTCAAGTTCTTCTTATTACTAAGGGAAATAGTATTCACATCATGGAAATTATCTTCTAAGCAAAATTTATATGTTATGAATTGGAGTTGGAATTTTTTACAAGACATAAATTTGATAATAATAAATACAAATATTTTTTTTTATTATATAAAGTAACTAAATGTCAGTTCCCAACATATGGGCACTCAATGCTTATTGGAATATAATAATTTATTAGTTTTTATTACTAATGTTTATAAACACGGAATCGATTCCCATAAGAAATTTATCAAAAGAAATGCTGTTGTAATCATTTCGTCGCGCAAGGTACAACTGCAAAATCTACTTACAAAAGTTAGTTTTAACTCATTTTTTTTTCTTTTATAATTTGGAAGATTAAAATATCCAAAATAACTATGAAGAGTTAAGTTATCGTCGTGTAATAAATGTATTTTTTTTAAAAAGTTTCATAGATTTATTTGATTTTTTTTGCAAGGCTGAGAAGCCGAAACTTAACAATAGTTATGTATCCCATTCTGTATAATGAATCGCTCTTTTATGCAAATCATATCACGATTACAATATTTTACCTGATTCCTTGAACCAGCAATTAATTTCTTTTAACAATTGCTTTGCACAAACTTGATTTTAAAAACAAACGAAAAGTAGCACAGCCGCATTTTTTAAACTCAATCGTGCCAGTAATTTTACTAGATCGACAACACCTGCTGTATACTATGTCTGGTTTATTATATTTTTATCGTCACGATAGCTCACTGAGGTTCTGTAAAATAGTGAGACTGAAATCCAATATAACGTAGTTCTTAAAATATCGTTCACGAAGTTGATCTCCTTAATGATAACTTTTAACATGAATTGATTCTTTTTTTTTCGTAATGATAATTTATGTGATAAAAGTGTTGTTTCAAAAAACACTAATGAAAATTGCTTCAGAGTTTACCTGCAGTTAACAGCATGTAGTTATTGTCACAAATGTTTGATATACTTGAACAAGGAATTTAATGAGAATAATTTCAATGGAAATAATGAACATTCTTTTAAATTCCCGCACATAAACACACATATACAAATACAAAACACACATAGACAGAAATATTTACATTATTTGAACTTTGAAATTATTCTTTTCTTTTTATTTCTACATCATTGTTGATGCAAACATTTGCTTATGATTTTCTACTTGTGTTATATCATTCACGAATGTTATGCCATTGTTTTTTATATTGTTTTAAGGTATGCGATTACTTGTGCCATTTTTTTTTTAAAAAATGGATATGGGGTTTTGTGTGTGTGTGTGTGTGTGGTTTTTAGATTTATTTAGTACATTTTAAGAAAAATATGCTAAAATTAAGAAGAGAAAAAGAAATTATTATTGTTAAAATGGGTAAAAAAATGGTAAAAATTTACAAAAAATTACATAAACGGGGCCCATTCTGTACAAACAGTTTACGAACAAATTTTCAACTTTGATGTGTTGCTTTGCTATTCATTTTTGAAATGAAATTCAGGATAAGAGGTATTTTAATTTTTACAAAAACTAGAGCACTTTATCTTAGTTGTTACATGAAATTACTTAAAAAAACAGTGATTATATTCACATAAGGGATTGTAAATTTTGTAATAAAACAATGATTGGTAAATGGAAAGGTTAAAACACTTCTACTATTATGCAGAACATACACAAAAATTTAAGCTATTTATTCTCAAAACTTTTTGATCGACCGCTGTCCCCGTTTAAGCATTGTCAAAAAAACGCATTTTGAGTAAAATGCATTTTTAAGTATGACATCTAGCTCAAAGTAGTGGCATCTGCTTTTACTAAAACACTTAAGAGTTTTTGTTCTAGTGAATGGAAAATAATAAACTTGGTATTTTTATAAAGCTAATAAGATAGCCTATAAAATAAAACATAAGAAAATTGTCAGTTTTTGACAAAATTCACAATTTTAGGGTAGTCGCATACCTTAAAAGGAAATAAAATTTTATACTCAAATCACTTATAATTCGTTGCGTGAATTTTTCAATACATTATTTTTTAATTGGAATGTGTGATTCTTTTTTTCACTATTTTTTTATTTAAAATGTTTATTCAGATTACAGAATTTGTATTCTACCAGCAACTTATACCTCGTGTTGCTTCGAAACGCGACTTTAACAATCAATCTGCCTTAAAATTTTGCAGTTACGATCAACGAAATAAACAATTAAAATTAAATTTAATACTGAACCATGTGTAGTCATATTCATACTTTTTTAAGAATTAACGCCAATTTTCAGATTTGTAAGTATTCGAACTTTTGATGATTTTATCGGTAATACATGGACAAAATACAATTTTCAACTAAAATTTCTTATGACTGGGAATTTAAATAGAAAGTTAAATCTTAAATGCAGGAAACATGTGACATTTGAACTGCACATTATTTTGCCATAGAATGTACCGATCAACGAAATAAACTATATTCAAATTTTATTTAATATTTTATTATTGCTATGTGTGTTATTATGTGTTTTATTTTATTACCTGCTATATGCTAACTTTTTTAAATAAATTTATTCTATTTTTAAATTTGCTTTCCAAGAATTTGAACGTCAAGTGATTTTATTTGGATAATAGCCTTATATTATCAACAATATGGAATCATCATAAAATTTAATATACATTTCTTAATTGAACTGGTCTTAAAAATAGTTTCCAACGATTTCTCTAGCACTTTGCATAAGAAAGTAAAACATATAATAAGCACAATATATATTTTACTTTACTTTTTTATCGTATTTTTGCATAGCAAGTTTTACATAAGAAAGTGATATTTACAAGATGCATTAAAAAGCATAAGGTCTTCTTATGTTCTTTTCTTATATTAAAAAATTTTACATTTTAAAAATGCCAATATTATCGCATGTATATATATATATAAAAGGAATACTGTATCGTGTTATAATGAGAAAACGTATAATTTAAGAGTACTAACATATTTTTTAGAATTAGCAATAAATTATAACTGCATGACTATAGCTTATTAAATAATTTTTTTTTGTAAAACCCCAAAATGAGATTAAAGATGTTTTTTTTATATAAAATCGATGGATTCATTTAATTAAATCCGGGGTGGACATTAAGTCGATCGCGAACGACTGGTGGGCCGCCAAGGCATTTTAGGGTGACCGCCTCAAGATAAGCAGTTAGTAATTATGTACCGAAATATTCAAGACTAACGCAGACTAAGTCTTCTATTGACTATAACTACAAGAACTAACTTTCGATGAATTACTTTAATGTATTTTGGATTGTGTTTGATAATATTTGATATTATTATATCTGTGTGGCTATTGTTATTATGTTGGTATCGTGCGATTTGCTTTAAACGCGGTCTTAAAGGCATAAGTTTTTTTTTTATATTGCAGTTATGTAAGTAAACATATATTAAGTATTTATTATTAAATTACAATAAATATTGTAGACCTTTTTTTCTAAGCTCACCATGTCTACGTCACTGGGTGGACAGCAAAATTTTGAAAAATTTAGAAATAGCCTGTACCCGGGAAAAGTTTGTCCACCCCTGATTTAAATCAATAGCATATGCGGGTCGAAACCAAAACACACAGCTCACAATCCTCTTAACAAATAATCGGATATTCTTATCAGGAAAAAGTCACTCATCGAACTTTTAAGAAATTTATTTATTGAATGAAATGAATAGTGTGAATATATAGTAAAATATAGATAAAAGTATGTGTGTAAGCTTTTGGGAAATCCTCCATATGAATCATAGGGCCCCCCTTTCTGGGGGGCTCCGTCACGTGTTAGCAAATTATCATAAAATGTTATTATAATTGTCCCATTTCCAAGCCCTCCCCCTCCCCAGGAATTTCGATATAGGGCCATATAGGCCATTCAGGATATATACTAATTATTAATTCAATAAATCAATTTCTCAAATTTCGAAGTGACATTTTCAAAATTTTTATTTTTGTAGTAGGCACAGTGTTATTTAAAACCCGTTGGATTGAAAAATATCCCCTTACCCTTTTTACGCCTCTTGGGAATTAAAAACCCCTTTCAAATTCCATGATTTAAAAAGACTTTAAAAAAACTCCAATTTCTTATCAGTTTTATTTTAATTTTATACACGAATACAATTACTAATTTAAAAAGTAGTAACTGATTCAAGATATACGATGAGTCAACATTTGAAAATTGAACTGCAATTAAACGACAAAAATAACTGTCATTGCAAGTGTTAAAATACCATTGGGTCTTAGAATTTAATATAAAAATGTGTATTCTCTCTTTTGAACTACAGCTTGAAGTAAATTGATTATAACCCCGGATACGCATTTGTGATTAACACTGGTTTGGAAAAAGTTTCCCCAAAGGTTTTTGGTAGCATTTCCACTTAAAATTTTCATAATAATAGAAAAAAATATTCAGTTGAAGTTTAAATAAATTTATAAATTCAATATTTATCTCTAGTATTAAGTTATGCATCTGCCAATTGTAAGGATACGGTATCCTAAATTATTTCAAATACCTTATTAGCAACCACTGCGTTTAAAAATTCAGCACAAATAACAAACATTTTGTGTTGGTTTGTTTGTACAAACAGCTGAAATTAGAAAAGTCACTCAACAATGCAGCAATAATTATCAAAACGGGAAATTCACGTCTGCTTTGCTGAACTCAATTAAATAACAGTATTCCTTTATAAAACGGTTTTCGGGGCATACAAATCTTCATATCATTAAAACAAAGTATTGTAAGCTGATATTCTATTACCTTTATTTTCTCTATTTGAAACTGGTCAGATGTAAAACAGGACAGTAACATCCATTTTAAAATCGTGCACGCATTAGAATGAGTATATATTAAGTGTAATATATATATAAGAAGAATTTTAAATAACCGTTGATGAAAGTCATTGAAGCTGTAAAAATTTAGAATTAAATAGATTCTTCTCACGGCATTTTCCTATCTTCTCTCTTTATGCTGAAGTTTGAGGAAGCCAAAGGAATTTTGCAGTAAAATAGCAGAGAAGAGTACGAGTCACGTATGTTCTTTAAGTTGAAAGAGGGGATAGGGGAGAAGGGGACTCCCGCATTCCTGAAAAGGTTTCCCCTTATTTTGGTGAATGTGTGCAGAAACCATTCATCTCTCTGAAATTTGAGGGCGTAAGCTTATCGTCCCTCGAAATTGAAAACAACTCGACAGGTCACGGCGATAGAAAGTTCGATGACTTGATTCCGTTCGCCTGTTCCGAATAATAATCAAAAACAAACCAAAGAATGAAATGTTAGAAATTGAGTTAATTATTCAAAGAATATTAAAAATTTCAAATATTAGCGAATTTTTAACCTATTTACTCTACATTTACTATGTAATAGATTTTAGGACACAAAACACAATCCAGTCAAACGAAATTGTTTCATGGATGTCTTTTGACAACTAAACACAACATAATTCATTTGTTGCATGGATGTCTTTGACACAACTAAACACAACATATTTCATTTGAATTTTAATGGTTTCATTAAAGTTGTATACTTAAATGTTCTCACATTTATCTTATTTCAGTTTAGCAGAAGAAAAAAATTTGACGACTTTCATAACCAACTGTCCTAGCACTTAATAATCTTTTTCTAGCTAACACCTTAGACGCTAAAAACGCATTTTTACGTTTTTTTACGATCTGTCACTTAAACGCGGATCACGTAAAAGTACAAATTAAGTAAATAAATGGTGGAAAGAAGGTACTGGATAAATAAGAAAAGAAAAAGAAGTTTCATAGAGGAAAACGAATAATTATCAATTTATTGTGATTTTACTGAGTGTCCAACTCCAGCGAAATTCACGATCTGCATTCAATGAGATAAAAGAATTTTCTCCAACTCGACGAATTGTATTTTTTAGTAATTTATAGCTACTTTTAGGAAAATCCAGTTTGATTATCGTGCAATTTATACTTGTCACTGGAATAACAGTCTTAGAGTAATTAAAATAAACGCACAGAGATCCTAATCTTATTTAAGAAACGAAGAGGGAAAAAGCCAGGGTGTCGAAAGAAGTTGTTTGTAAACATGTGTTACTTAATGGGGGAAAAAATTGAGTAACAACTCATTAAACATTTTAAATGGTTACTTTAAATAGTGATGATGACTTAGGTCTGGTTTGAAACAGTGGGTTTCGCATCCATCCTCTTACAACTAATTTGCTAGAGTTAAAGTACTTCATATCAATCAAGTAGGCAAAGCTTTTTTTAAAAAAAAACAAAAATGAACAGGATAAATATAACTGAAACATATTTTAAATTGAAACATATTTCCACTCAACCACACGGTGAATAAATAATTCTAATAGGATATATATATATATATATATATATATATATATATATATATATATATATATATATATATATATATATATATATATATATATATATATATATATCAATTAAAAAGCTAAATGAATTTATATTATCGTTAAGTGCTTTTCTTACTCATCACAGTACGATTCCTTCAAAACTATTACTTCCAATTATGTATTTAATTTTCTTTCTTTTTTTTTTTTCTTCTTAGCTCCATATTGTTTAAATGGCTCTCAATATGCTTTGAGGTTTCAAAGGAGATGATAGTAAAAATAACTCGTAAATTGAAACTGTTTACATGTATTTTAATTTAAACAAATTAACTCCTAAAATTAAAGTTTATTGGACTAATATAAATTTAATTTATTCCAGAGTTTTTTTATTTGCTTTAGCTTGTTTAAATCAATAATTCAAAATTCTTAAAAGGTAGTAATCCCTATTAATACAATCAAGCATGCTTCCGTCAAAAAACATAAAATAATCTTCAATTTGAAAGAGAAAGGTAAATAAAGATCGAATGACACAGAAACAACTTCATGCATCAGAAAGATTTAAAACAATTGCATCTGAAAGTATCTCTTTATCATCAATTTCCATTTCAATCGACTGTCTGAAAAGTTTTAAATTCTAAGAACGGCTTTTCGAAAAACCTGTTTGTATTTATCGTCGCGAAGCGTTGACATTCGCTCAAAAGTTAACTTTGAATCTTTCGACCAAAAGATCTTAACAAATGTTTTTTTTTTTGAAACTAATAATCCTTTCCAAGATCATTAACAGCTCTTAAACCCCATTCAAGAAATTTCATTTCATCATACACAATACCCCCAGTAAAGAAATCAAGCCAACTTACCCCAACTTAAGTTCCAGCGTCGTAATTTATCAGCAGCGGTTACCTTCCAATCACTTCTGACGCTCAAAAAGTTCTGTCTTCCAAGTTGAGTTTCTTCTTGTTAAAAATAATCGCCAACGTCGCCAAGACTTTTTCCCCCTCTCGCGGAACCCTTCAAAGGGCTTACCCTACATATTTCCCGCCAGGCATAAACCGGAAAGCACAAATGATGTCCGCGCGGTATTTGAGTGTGAGTAAGGCTATTCAGGGTCAGTACACCTGTTACTTTTATGTGACCATTTCAAAGATATTTCATTTTTTTTCTTTTATTCTTCTTACTCCCAGTCATTAAACGAAGAACTGAAAAATTAATAATACTAGATGTAAAAATAGGTATTTCAGCAAAGAATTGACTAAATATCAGGGTGCAAAACATATGAAAAATACACCACACACTAAGCGAATAACAGCTACAAAATCTTTAAGTCACATGATAATCTTTAAATTGATAATAATAATTATGTTGATGTACAATTTTATCCTATTAATACGTAATAAATTTGAATGACATGTTTTATACAGTAGGCATACTATATTGTTAAAAAAAACGTACATTTTATTATTACCGCGTTAACATAGTATTTAAAAATTTTACTGTTAGCATTATAATATTTCCAGATAATAATGAATGGCTGATAATTTGAGCATAAAAAATTTATTCCTGGCTTATGAATAGTGAAATTTTTTTCTATGCAGTTAAAGCCACCAGTCTTCAGTCTTGCACAAGAAAGGATTTTAATTCACATCCATGAGAGAGACAATGTTCACTTTATGCTTAAAAATTCCGGAATAAGTTACATATACCTAATATATATATATATATAAAGTTGCAAGTAGCATTTATTTTTAAATTATTTTTTTTAATATAGTTCCATGTCAGTGGCACACATAAGGGAGGGGGGGGTCCCCTGGTCCGGAACCCCCACAAAGCCCTTGATTTTTTTCGATGGATTATAAACCTATGTATATAGTACGTAGCATTTAATTAAGTATTTGTAATTAATAACTGATTTATTAATTATTGCTAATTGCTTATTCAATAATTAATTTTTTTTACTTTTTTTTTCTGTTCCCGAGAATCGACAAATTCAAAAGAATATGTTGGGTGGCGAATTGGAGAAGATACTAGAATGGTAGACTTTCGACTCTGGACCACCACCTTGAAAAATTCCTGTGTGTGCTACTGTGTTCCATGTTTATAAATTTAATTTGCTAGACCTACAATTAAAATTAAAGGAATTAAAAACGAATACATAATAATTTCTACTTTTATAAAATGTGAGTGAAAATCAACAAATTAACATGTAAATTCAAAAGGTTAAACATTAAAATAGACCGATTTTTTTTTTAAGAATTTAAAAACTTACTTATGCGGAAGAAAAATGTTCTCTAGTATATAGATGAAGGGAAAAACAAAATAAAATAATTATTTTTTATGTTAAGTACTGCCACAGGGGGAGTGAAGTTTAATTATTTGAGCTTTTTCATGGCAAAAAGTCGAAGTAATTCTTATTAAAGAAAAACAGGTATTTTCGTACTTTTTAACATTTATTGCGAGGAGAGGCTACCAACTAAATAGTTACAAGAAAACACAATCACACACACACACTTGGTACATTTAACATCTTCTTTAATATTACATCTTTAATATTACTGCTGAAATTGCAGTGCACGATAAATTTAAAAACCGACGAAGAAAGCTTGGTTTGGAATGATTCGACGGGGAGGGGATCGGAAGCTGGTGTTAAGAAATGCTGAAGTCTATACATTGTACTATTCAGACTATTGTACTCTATTCACATTGTCCTATTCAATACTACACTGTACTACTCATTTATCAATAATAACCATTTTTGGATGCTTCTTTGTCGAAAGCCTACCATTCTAGTATCGTACCCCTATATGCCTCCAAACATATTATTTAAATTTTTTTATTGTAGGAAACAAAAAACAGTAAATTTAAATTCAAGAATAAATGATTAGCATTAATTAATAAAATAAATTTGTAATAACATATCTTTTATTAAATTTTTCGTACTACATAAATAGGGTTATATTCAATCAAAAAATCACGTGTGATGAGAGGGTCAGACTCGTGCCCCCCCCCTCCCTTTCCTTGTGTGTACCACTGGTAGGACATCCTTTTCACATACATATATATAGGAAGGTTCTGATAAATAGTTATTTATTTTTTTTAATCCATACACAACTGCCATCCACCCTAATAGAGATTTTGATAGTGTTTAAGCATAAAAATTGGGAATCGTGTTTGACTTTCCAAGGGAAGCTGCTTATAATGTAACAAACCAAGAGGAAAACTAATTATTACAAGAACGTGATGGCAAAAAAAAAAAAAAAAAAAATGTTTTGTTAAATATTTTAAAATAACATATACCAGTTAAAACAAAATTGATTAATATTTAAAGTGACCATCATTGGGTCACAACCACAGTACCTGTGTAGTAATTATATTTTCCTTGAAATAATTGCAAGCTATGAGATGAATAATAAGATGATTTAAACCATATATTCCAACTAGAAACGTGCTGCACGCATATGTCAACAAATGCATTTTAAATAGTAATAAAATGAATACGTTGCAGAGAAATCGCAAATAGAATATACACAAACAATAAATAGTGACATTGAGATATTCAAGATTGAACACACAAATTTTATGAAAATAATTAATGATGTTTTTACAATATTAAAAAATCAAATTTTTAAATTTTAGACAATTAGAGGCAGGTGCTTATGTCTTTAACGCAAAGTAAAGATAATCGAATTTGATATATATATGTATATAAATACAGCGGCTGACCCTGACATCGTTTCGTCAAAGCACACTTACACGTGTGCTAAATATTTTAAGTGTTAATAAAGCCCATGGTATAAAAAATAATTTATTTTCTGCTAAGACCAGGATGTATTGCATTTTTGATTCGCAAGAGTCTCATGCTTCATCTAAAAATGAGTGGCCGTGGTAGCCTAATGGTTGAAGTATCAGATCGTGGCTGGCTTGTCACGAGTTCGAGCCCAGTACCATTAAAGACACGCCGTGTAGGGCAGCGATGCACGTTAAATCTGTAGAGAGCTCAAATGTCCTCCGGTTGGTGTGGAGTGGTAGTTAGGAGAAGTGGTACCAGCTCAAGTGTCGTCCTCGTCACTTGACCATGGTTCAAAATTTCGAGGTCCGTCGCCAAAAGCCCTGGTGTAGCTGAAAAATGCGACGTTAATATTCACTCACCTAAAAATGTACTAATGATTTGATAGAAATAAACTATTTTCCCTTTTAATTATATCTTGAGCATTGTTTTGACTGATTTATCAAAAAAATTATTTTTTTTATATTATACATCAAGCTAACAAACTATTATTATGATGAGAAATCAAGCATAGCGAATGTGCTCGCAATAATTGAATGATGTATTTTTTTGCATTCAGCTTTTTGTATACATGATAAATTACAATTAAAATTTTTTAAACATTTCAGATATTAGATTTCAAAAATATACAAGAAGAAAACAAAATAATTTTTTTTGTGTCCATCTTCCAGCCCCTACTTTAGATATATTTATAGCTCAAAACTTGATTAATTGAAATTAATTAAGAAAACTCTATTTTGATTTAAATGAGTCACATAAATAAATAATACGAAAATTATAGGAGAGTTAATAAAAATATACTTATGTTATCGTATTTACAAAGAAATGAATAACTCTCTGTTGAGTACGAAGTAGTAAAAAATTTGTTTCCCAAATGACATCACTTCATCTTAACTGTGGCGAAACAGAAATATTCACCCTGTTCTCTATTAAATTTTAAGAGGTAAACATATGTTTATATTTTCGTTTGGAAATCCCCTTTAAATTTTGATGAGAGAAAAAATATCAATGGATAGTATTTTTTTAAGTAGATGAATAAATATTCTTCACTATGAAAAGATTTTAATAAACATATTTTAAAACATATTTTTGAATAGATGAAAAAAAAATAGTTTTACTGCGCTCAAATCTACAGAATCTCTTAGAATTGGTGCATATCCTTTATTATGTACATTGATTTTTTTTTTTATCCTTTCAAAGCAAATTTATAAACACTTTAGTATTATATATATCATAAAAAAATCATGTGTAATTTCATTCTGCCATCACAAAATATAAAAATGCTAAATAAAATAAATTATTTCGTTGGTGCAGACAAACCTCACATAATTTTAGTTCTAGGCATTGTCTTTTCTCCTCCTTTTTTATTGTAATTCATGTTTTGTCCCGTGGACCCAAAGGGGGGGGGTTGGGGTCTGGCTTCCCCCCCAAAAACCCCCTTATTTTTTTTTCAGATTGGTTGTAATTTAAGTATATAAAACGTAAAATTTAATTTAAAAATTTGTTATTAATGATAAAATTTTTTTAATTAAAGCTAATTATTTATTCAAAATTTTTTTTTACTGTGTCTTGTTCCTGAAAATCGACAAAATCAAAAATAAAATAATACAAGAATGGTGAACTTTCAACCCGACCCCCTTGAAAAAATTTCCCGTGTGCGCTACTGATTATGTCAGTCACATATTTAGATCTATTATTTGATTACTCTAGAAAAGGACTGAGTAAAGTTTCATGAATATCGAACAACTTTTTTTAAGCCATTCTTATTTTAACAAAGAGAATATATAAGGCAAACAGATTGCAATATCACTTGCTTTCATATTTTAGATTTCTTTATATTGCCCATCCGGTATAGTGGTTAGCGAGGCTAATTGTTGTGTCGTAAGGCCTGAGTTCGAATCCCGGAGAGGACATGGCGGTTTGTCAATGTATAGTGCCATTGTGGCAGAAGGTTACTCTAAATAGCCATTCGAGTCGCAAATTCTCTCGTGAGAATGGTGGAAAGGGAAGAGAGGTGGGAGACCCCTGACCCCCTCTGGGGGGTATTCTACCTCAAAATTGGGGGCGAACCGTGCTAAATCGTACTGTCACCTGCATTGTGTTACGGCTAAAGATAGGCGTATATCTAGCCCCTCATTCAAATGCCTTTTGTCTATCTTCAAAACTAGGATCAGTGTAATAGCTGCTCCCCATGGGTGCGTTCCACTTTTGCTTTTTCCCAGTTTTGGGGGTTTTTGGCCCCCCCTTCCCGCGCTTTTCCACCACCCCCCTTGGTCACTTCGGTCTCGTTTCCCCTTTTTTTCTTTGGGGGGGGGCGCTCTTCCGATAATGGCCCCCTTTTTTACCCCCTCTGGGATTCCCGGGGAAAAAGGTTTAATCCGCTGGCACCCGACTCATTTAATTTTCGTTCTCTTTATCTAGCCCCTTGCCATGATGAATTTCATGGGCTTGGATCTGACTGCAGTTGAGATCAGGTGGCATAAGAAACAACAAAAGATTTCTTTATTTCAGTTCCTGCCCTTAATTTAGGTTCTTTAAAATATATATATATAGGTGTGTGTAAAAGAAAATATAGCTTATAATCATCACACACATAAAACTCGTCTTTGAACAGTTTATTTATAAAAGTTTCATTATAAAAAATACAATCAGGGTAATCAACAAAAGAAACATGCTCGTCGAATTTCAAGTCTGTGGATCAAATAGTTTGAAAGAGGAATTATTTATCACGACCCTGTAACACCCAGCAACCCTCTTGGGATTTGATTTCCACTAAACTCTCTCTTAGCGGATATCTATTCAACAAAAGAAACATGTTCATCAAATTTCAAGTCTGTCGGTCTCTCTAATAGTTCTAATAATAATATATACATAGTTAATAATTCTCTTCTAGAGAGAGACAAAAATCAATGGAATACTAAAGATAAAGAAATCTTAAATTAGATATTGAAATTTAAAAAATATTTATGCTACAGTATTATAAACATTGCTGCCATAGGACAGCTCTTATACATCAAATAATTTATATAAAAGTGGGGTTCAACCAGTTTTGTGGCTAGCCAACCTTCCTCCTTTCTGTTTATAATACTGAGTGAAATCTTATTGAAAATAATGAATGAAATTTCTTAATCCATTACAAGAAAAAAGTAACTTACCTAAAATTGCATTCAAAAATGCATAGCGAGTATATTGAATCTGTGTACAATAAACGTTATTGCCAGATTCTGAACTCAAAAAGTACAAAATTATTAGTATTAAAGTGTTAATTATTAGTATAGTGCGAATATATTATGATAAATACTACATTTATTTGAGAAATTCTAGGAATATATTTATATTTGTCTATAAAATATTATACTAAGGTTAAAATAAAACTAAAGGAATAAATAATTATAATTGTACTAACACCTCTCTAGCACGTCAAAGTTCATGTACACTGGGTAAATTAATATTGTTTTCCTAGTAAAAAGCCTGACGTTAAACTTTATAGCAACTTTTACCACAAGACTTTACAACAGGGTAGTGGCTGTATTTTTACAGAAAAATTAGTTGCTTCATACTTCAATTAATTGTTTCCATTTGAATATGCCACTAAATCTATCTTTTTTCTGTTTCCAATTACCATGTTAGAATTTCATGTACTGTTTTTAACGCATGGTTTTACAGAAGTATGCTTTCAAAAGTATGGATCGAAAATTAATTTCTGCAACTCCCGTATCAACTTTATGTTGCTGGCAAACCCTTAGGGGGTACGTGTACCCCATTTGAGAATCATGGCTTTAAATTTAATTCATAAAAGCAAAAATCAATAAAATTGATTAATGAATGCCATATAAAGTTGTGAAATACTGAGTCGGATAAATTTAAAATAATTTTCCATTTTAGCAATGTTCTCTCTTCTATCGTCATTAAGTGAATCTTTTTTTTTATTTAATACAAATAACAAATTAAATTCGCATTTTTCTCTGAAAAATATTGCCTTTCTTTAATTTTTAAAGAAAGTGTATTTATGTACAAAAATTTATATATAGTGTATATTTTGCCTGATTATTATGGTTCATTTTGATCAGTGGTGAGAATACTGAATGTCTCGAAGTATACTCTTGACTGAAGACTTGAGTTCATTTTTCAAACACCCTTTCCAGCCTGAAAAGCACTCTCTCCATTGTGATCAACACACACAAAGGCACGCTATCCCTCACACACACAACGGGTGGTAACCTTTCCTTGGTGACTATGGTGCACAGGTGGAATTCCAGTAATTTGCTCAATAGAATAGTCATCTGAAATAAAGTGTTTTCAGATTTTTCACGTGTCTGTAAGAACCTCATATGCATTTTATTTGCTAAGTAATTTTACACATATTTTTTTAAAAAATATTTAATGTTCTAAACTATTTCTTTTCTTACAAAAGATGCTTTTTAAAAGGTTATTAATTTTTTATCAGCATTTCATAAGATTTACCTGGTGTAGTGCTTCTCAAACTTTCAACATTTGTGACACAATTTCAATCATAATTTTCACTATCCCCCTCCTACAATAACAATGCATTGAATGCAGTAATAATGTACTTTGAAGTTAAAGCTACCATACGATATTAAGTATAAATTGTACAAATTATCAAGATAAGTATTAAATTTCGTATATGTTATATTTAAATAATAGGATAAGCATTATGTTAATCTTCCTTTTTAATTTTTAAATTAGAACATTTAAATTTAAAAATTTTAAACATTTTTAATTTTTAAATTAAACGTACAATGTGTATTTTTATAGTGTCAGAATGTATTTTGCTCTGCTTCCTTTCAGTAAATTAATATTTTTTAATTTTCGACTTTTCGATATGCTCTGCACCCCCCTTAAGTAGGATTTTCACGCCCCTCTAGGGGAGTCCTCTTCCTATTCTTCTTGACTATAATCCATATTCACTTCAATAATGTTGTAAGTTTGAAGAGTGGAGCACAGGTGTCATCCTCGTCATTTGACCAGGGCTCAAACCTGCGAAGTCCATCACCAAATAGCTTTAATAAAGCTTCACAAGGCGCTACATCAATAATAATCTAGCAATCTGTCTATAAAGGAGCACAATATATTTGTAGCATTATTCTTATTACACTCTTTAAATTTCTTTCAGTTAGTATTAAAGAGAAAAATATTTAAAAGGAAACTAAAACAAAAGATTTAGCTGTATTAAAATCGTTCGAAAAAGCAGAGCTATCATCAAAACACTTAATTACCTAAACATAATAACTGTGATGAAAAATTTTACCTCATGTTCACCATTAGACTTTAATGTCCAAATAATGTTTTCATATTATTTTTTTTAACTAAACCTTCGTCAGTTCGCGTAACAAAAGAAAAATAAATAACAGATTTCATTAATTATTTATAGTAATTTGCGATGTGGAGTAAAAAAAAAATGATATTCTTTATAATTCAATACTCCAAAACAGTTGAAAGATAAACGATGAGAAATGGTAAAAATAAATTAACATTCAACGTTACTGAAATTAAAAAAGATCTGAAATCATTGTACAAATGTAAAATAAAGTCTTTAATTTCTTTAATATCTCATGAGAAATGGTTCCAAATGACATATATTTTTGTCATACTTCTTTAATGTTGCCAGTTTGTTTCTTCTCATTACGCATATATACAGAATGTCACTTACACTTTATGGAAATGATTTTGTAATTCATTTTCTCGTTTGCATTTCGACATAAAACTTTGGCAATTTCAGGATAATCGTCTGCTAAGGTTTTCTTTTGATTGGAATATAAAATAGAAGATTTATTTTGAAAAAATGGCTCCAAAATTTATACGTAGCTCAAAGGTTACGTAATTACGCTTTCCAAGGAGAAATATTCGTATCAATAAATCAAAAAAAGCGGTGTAAAAATTTCGGTTATTGCATTTCAATCAAAGGTATTTATAATATATCACAAATTTGGAAGAAAAAAGTGTCTAGAAGAAATGAAAAATGAAAACATGACCACTGTTCAAACGCAGGCGGCATCTATCGAGAAAGTGAAGTCTCTGATCCTAAAGAAGAATCCACAACAGAAAGATTCACTGAATCGAAACTAGGAATGTCTTCCAGAACTGTAATTAAGATTATTCATAAGGATTTAAAGTTAAAACACATATTTAAACCTAAAGTTTGTCTCCTTTTTGAAAATATGTTGCTGAAAGAAACGCAAATTGTAGAAAATTATGTAAAAAACACCTAGCTGCTGTAAAAATGGAAATTTATGGTAACTTTTGATGATATATGGGTATATTTAAGTGACTGTAGAAAAAGAAGATCAATTTTCTATTGCTCAACTGTCGGGAATGACTGTACGAAATGGCTTCGTCTGTGTAAAGAAACGTTTCTAAAAGGATTCATGATAGTTGTAGGATTTTGTTACAACGGCAAATTAAAAATAAAAAAAGACCTGAAGTTTAATGAATTGAATACCTGAAAATTAATCCATTCTACTATCAGAAGAATATTTCAGAACCAATTATTGAAGAAGAAATTCTTCCTTTATAGGGGTAGGGCATTGATAAAGTTCAGCTTCATATGGACAAAGCCTCTTTTCACACATCTAAGTCAACTGCCGCTTATTTAGCAAAGAAAGAATCAGAAACACAGTAATAAAGTGTATTCCATTTGATGAAATGCATGTAAAATCACCTTACGCTTCTGAAACGAATTTTTGTACTTTCGGTTTATTAAAACGAGCCTTAGGAAAACGGTATCTAAAAACACTGAACGGACTTTGGAAAATGGTTCAAGAGGAATGGAGTAAAAATTGCATGAAAGTACCAAGAAAAAGTTTCTTTTCGTGAAAAATTTGAGCTAGAGCTATTGTCAAGAATCATGGCTATCAGACAGAAACAAATTTCCACAAAAAATACAGAATTTATAGATAAAAATTAATTACCAAAATCGTTTCTCTCTCTCTCCATAAAGAGCGAACGACCTTCTATATATATCAACTCAAAGCATATGTATAAAAATGTATAAGATTTTACTTCTAGTAAATTTTTTTAATTATCTTATTCTTATATATTATGTAAAATAAATATATAGATAATAAAATAATTCAAAACTTTGGCAATGTTTAATTAGATATGGATACTTTTGTATTTTGTTATCCATTTTCATCAGTGCACTGAAACAGAAATGAGCTTGTAGGCTCTCATTGACCTGCTGATATATATGTACCACCAATGATTTTATTCTTTTATATGCTTCATATTTTAAGGTCATTGGTTTGCTCAGAATACCTCTTTAAGTTATTTTAGATCTTTTTTTTATCTGTCATAAAATGTACAATAAGTGTTGAAAATCAAACATGAGCAATAACAATACATTTGAAAGTTTTTTAGCTCTTACATAAAAATGTTAACAAAATATAAGGTTATTAATCAAAAAACAATCTTGACATTTACCTTTCCTTTATCGACTAAGTGTGATACAGAGTTCACCACCCAGCAGTTGACCTTTATATTTGCTAAGTATGTATCGTCCAATGAGTGACACGCTTATCGAAACAACGCAAATCTCGACCCAATTGATGTTGCTTTCACACCAACCTTGTCTTGTTGCAGCATAAATTTCCTTTTAAGGAGTCAAAATTGAAGAGAAATTGGAATTTTTACCTTATTCGATAAAATAATTACCTAACTCATCAAACAGAAAATAAATAAATTTTCTTCCATTAGTTCATTAAACAGAATCAACATTGATGATCTGACAACTGAAAAAGAATCAATCAGAAATTGAATTTTGACTTCCTTGAATTTAAATAAATATGGTTTCATATTTTGTTCCTAAAGTATGGTGTTTTTTCTGATAAATAAGGTCTCTTTTTTTTTACATTGAAACAAAATTAGAAAAAAAGATATATTTCGAAAAATAAAAACTTAAAGGATTAAAAAAACAAGCAACTTTCATTTTTACAAATCGTTTGATCATTTTTTTTTTAAGTACGATTGTTGATGAAAGATTTCACTAGAAAAAGGAAAGCTATCTAACATTCTTCAAAAGTCCATTTTCAGAAATTTTATTTGATCCGAGTATAAGACATTTTAAACTAAATTTAGTTCGAAAGAAACTTTTCAAAGAAATTTATGAATAGTTTAAAATACACTTTGGCTTAATAATGTTCGGCAGAATAATGAACCCCAACGTTTTAACACATTAGATCCTTAGTGAAAGTTATACAAGGAAAACATTGAACAAATAGTTTCTTGATAAGTAATACATTGTTTTAAGAATATTATTACAATTAAAAATGATTTAAATGCAATATTTGGGCAAAAAATGAACATAGAATTATTTATTTTCCAAATATTCTTCTTTTATGAAAAATGTTTCTGTAATAATAATATTTTGCCTATATATAGCTCAGACCTATGTACAGAGCTAGAACTAGAAATTTTGAAATATATAATTTAGAAGTGGACTTATCCATATTTTATTTCAACAGAGTGGAGAAATTTTAACAGAAAAACACTGATAATTATTTCAATTGGTAGTAACTCTGAAAATAATGTGAATTTTTCAAAATTTGTAGTTCAGGCCCTCTGGAGAAGTCTTAGCTACATATAAGCACACAAAATATTATTATTATAGAAATATTTTTCATAAAAAGAGAATGTTTTGAAAAAGGTAATTCTAAGTTCCTTTTTTGCAAAAAAAGAGATTGCACTTAAATAATTTTTTTACAGTACTAATATTCTTAAAACAATTTTATGCGTGTATTCTAATCTAAGTAACATTAAATATTAAAAAAATATATTCGTTTGTAGGCTTTTGCAAAATTACGGTTACGAACGCGTATATATAGTCGGATACCTTAAATCGTTACAATTATTATAAATATGTATATATATATGACAGAGACACAATATTTAGTGACAAAATGAAAAGCGAATTTCCTTACAATTTTCCATTTATATATGATGTTGGACAATTTTAAAATTTGTAGAAAACGATGCGATGTATAATGAAATTATCCTTTTTTTCGTTATGATTTACAATTTTTATAATAAAAATTACATTGCAAGAATCGAAATATAAATGAGAAATAATTGTATATCATTTATTAAACTGAATGTTTTTCTTTTATCTCTTTTAATGGATTTCATTAACAATCCTCTAACCTAGTTTTCATACATCTGCGTGACTGTACTACCTTCTTTTTCAATTACATGGATCTGCTTATATCCGTGATCATCACGGTGAAAGCATTTTAAGTAGGATATTCTAAAAGATCGTAAATTGCATAACACAAATTCATGATTCCTAATCCTTTGAAATCTATTTTTAAAGAATTTATTTGTCTTCAATAAGAAGTTATACTACACTGAGAAAGAAAATGAGTCTATTCAATATAAATAATTACTTCCATTGTAGTAAGAGATAAATTACTGAAGAAAATTAAAAAGAATTTAATTCCGCTTTTTTTTATTAAAATCATCAGATTGATTTCGCTGTTTCCTGCCCAAAAGAAGAACCCAATTAGAATTAACCCAAAAGAAGTTAATTTATTAACAAATATAGATAAAAGGAGGATTAGCATCATTTTAATTTACTCTGGATAATCGTTTTCATCTAATTTGATTTAAACGGAAATGAGTATGAACTGAAAATGAAATGGAATGTGTTTTGATTTTTGATAAAAATATCATGAGCGGTACTTCTATAACATTCAACTTAGCAAGGATGATAAAATACGCATCATTTCCTTTCGTCTATGACAGAAAATTTATATGCGACCGTTTCATTTTTACTTACCATGAATAAATAATACAAACCCGATCTTACATGAAGTTAAATATATGACATTCAGAATCTATTTTAATAAAATACGTCGACAAAGGCATAGAACTAAATGATGCATTATGCATTTTATCTAAATAAAATTTGTAAAAACTGGCAAAAATTGGATGCACCGGAAGACAAATGAAGGTTAAGATTTTCCCACTCGATTTGAGAAAGGAATGTCTTTTTTTGCTGCTGTGCTGATATCTGGACAAAATTTTTAAAAGAGAGTTTAATACTTTTCCTTTTTTAAAAGTTAGTAATAAGATATTTTAATCTTCCGATTTTACCCAAGGAGGGGGGGAGATTTAAGTCAACACGGTCTTCGTGTAATGTTTAAGAGTAAGATTTGAATTTTTGGAACAATTTTTCAGACTGAAAACTGTTCCAGCGTTAATATTAAATTCTGACTTCGCTATCCTGCAGGAAGAGTTTTTCTCTCTTCTCAAGATTTCTTATTCTCCGCTGAATTAATCCATTTTAAAAGGAAAGACTGCGTGCAACCCATCCAGTATAGTGGTTAGTGACGCTGACTACTTTGCCTTAGGGCTGGGTTCGAATCCCGGAAAAGGCATGGATGTTTGTAAAGGCATAGAGCCTTTACGGCATGGGGGTTGTGACAACGCCGATCTATTCCCCCTATTTGCTAACAGATGCCTTGCTGACAGACGTTGCGAAAATTCCAGGCATTTCCCTGATTGCTGGGAAGGAATTTCGTAACTGGGTGGTCAAGTTTCGGAACCTTTTTCCCGGACTGTCAAAAAGAGGCGCCTTAACATTGTGTGTTTTCATTTTCCCCTCAATCTGAAAACGTACAAATGTGCATCTAGCCTCGGCGCCTCTTGGACGAGAGAACAGGAAACGAGACAGATTTGGCGCGGCAGAAGGATAAAAGATCAAGGGAGCCGAGATCGGAAGGCGGCAAAAGAACAAGAGGGGTTGAGTCCGACAAAGAGATCAGAGAAGGATGATTAGGAGCGATAGAGAGGATACAAGGAGGGCGAGAGAGTCCGAACGAGAGACTGGATTTTGAAGGGAGCCGTTTGGACGTCCCTTGAGCGATAGAAAAAATCGATAACGAGCCCGCGAAGTACAGCGGTCTCCTAGCTTGGAAGATAAGGGAACGGGAGAGAGTGCGAAAGAGCACGGCGAAGTTTGGAGCCAGCGAACTCACTCAGACTCGGTGTGAAATTACCGAGAGAGAACCCTTTTTACTCACGATTTGAATAGGACTTTTCTCTAGCGGGCGAAGTTACGCCCTTATTTTATATGAAAGAGACTCGAAATCATTACGGACCCTTTTGCTATTGAATTGTAAAAGAATAAACTAATTTTAATTTTTTGATGATTTTCATACTGAAATAAATAGTTATCCAAGAGCTGTGTGAAATCATTACAGGGTACTCTAAATAGCCGGAAGTCTTCTCATGAGGTTGGTGGAAGGGGAAGAGAAGTGGGAGGCCCTTGACCACCTCCAGGGTGTTCTCCCTCAAAATTAGGATTTAACTTAGCTAAATCGTACTGTCACCTGTATAGTGCTCAAGGCTGCAGCTAACGACAGGCGTGCATCTAGCCCTTTGCCATGATGAATTTCATGGGCCTCGATCTGAGACCGCCAGACAGAGGTGGCATTAGTAACAACAACAAAAGACTGTGTTATGTGTATCATTTTCTCTGTGGCGTATGTAGACTACTATGATGAGAAGGGTTATATATTTTAAAAAATGTAGATGAAGGCCCCGAGATGTAATCTTTATGCAAAAAACTAAAAATCTTCTTGCCTGTAGGAAGGGTTAGAACCCCAAAACGCTGCCTTGTGTAGGCTATTGCTTCTATTTCATAATGTTAAATGGGTTTTATCTTTTACACACTGAAGTGAAAAACCATATATTTATCTAATTTTTCTAAACTTTAAAAATATTATATTATAAATGTACGAATGAGAAACAAAATTACGAACTTATATCAAAATTGCAACACTTTTCTGTCTGAAGATCTAAAAACACAATTGAGTCTCACTGTGTTGTGACAATTCAAAAGCATATTTCACATATAATCACTTTCCACAACAAGGGTCAGTAACCTATGGAACGCATGCCACATCTGGCACGAGGTGCAATTCTCAGTGGCCCCCTGCACTACTCTACAAATTTGTCAATTTTTGAGTAGAAGGAATTTGATAATTTTTAAATGAAATTTTTGGATGATCATCTTCAGAATTATGGAAAGCAACAATAACGGAATTACGAAAAATTCTGAAAGACAACTCTATCGATTCAATCCATGGCTATTTAAAATTAATGGATCCCATTACAGGAGAGATTTAATTGTTCGAAGAAAATTTCATGTGCTCTGCTTTCCGCTTTTGGTTCTACATATGTATGTGAACAAATATTTTCTGTCACGTGAAAAATATTTTGGGTCCGCAAAGAAATTGTTAATTTATTGAATGTTCAGAATGGTGTCAAGTTGAAGGTCACAAATTATACTCCTGATAATGGAATATAAAGTAGAGTGGTGCAGGATAGGTTCGCATTAAAATATTTTTTATTATTATTTAACCCTATTGAAAGAATGCTTTTATTTTATGTTGTTTATTTCTTTAAAATAAATATGTTTAAAAGATACATAATACGCAGTCTATGTAGAATTATATTATTTCATTTCTGCATTGAAGAAATAGTTATACATTATAATGCTTATTTTTATGTTAATAAATATCTTTAAATGATGCAAAATTAATATACAATAAAACTCTAAATCTACATTCTTTACCACTACTTCCTAACTCTGCATACATTATCGGAGAAATAGAATTGTATCAAATATTTAGTACGTACAGTGTGGCACCCTGAATCATATTGGTAGATTAGTTTGGCACGCCATAGCTACGAGGTTGCCGACCATTGTTCTACATATCCCAAGCATTTTGAGAACAAATTTGCAGAAATATATCGAAAATCTTTGAAGAAGATCCAATATAGCTCCTATAATTTGTAACTGAACTGAATCACATCACAAAATTGACTTAAAAGCAAAACTGATTAATTTACTATCGTTAATTGTGTAAACGTAACGTTGTGTAACGAAGAGCTTACTAAATAAAAAAATATAAAGAAAAGTGTTTTTATTTCATTTTAATTTCTTAATAATCTATTAGTGAATTAATCAACTGATCATTTTGAAATAAGGTTGGACCCGGAAAAAATGAAATAAAGTACCATTCATTAATTAAAGTTAATTATTTCTGTAACAATTAATCTTATGAAGAATATCAAAATGTTCATTCATTTATTCCATTCTAAGGAAAGATATTTGAATTTATTTTTATAACATCAAACTGATTATATCTAATTTTAAATTGAAGATAAAGTAGTATTGACATTGGTATTAGTTTCTTGTTAAATTATTTGCTAGAGAGTTCACGCTGAGAAGTCCTTTTTTTAAATAAAAACTAAGTGAATAAATTGTGCATGATATTTGTTAAGAAATGGAAGGAAAGGAAATGTTATAACTAGCTGCTTTTATATTTTTGTTTGAGAATATCACAATGAAAGAATAACTCAAACAAAATAAATGAGAATGAACTAAAATAAAAAGTTTTTAGTTCAATAAGAGAAGATGAACAAATACTGTTCTTTCTATTCTGTTTGGAAACATGAAAAACTTTTGTTAATTAAAATTAACTTAGTTATAAAGTCATCAAATATTAAGATTATTAACTTATTTATTAAATTTCTTGTTATACAACGATCCTTAAGTTGATCCTTTTGGCTTATCATTTTTGTATGAAGTCAATATGTATGATTAAATAAAGGTGCTATATCTATGGAGAGACTCGGAAATAATTCATCGTATGTAAAACAGTCGGACCCCACTTAATGAATTTTATGATTTAACGAATTTTTTCTTTCATCCGACTAAAATGAAAACCAAACCCCTATTTAACGAATAATAAACCCCGAATTAACGAATTATTTCAACAACCGGAAATTTTTTTTTATTAGTTTGGATTAGAAAAAATTAAATTTCTTTTCAAATGACATTCTTTTTGCCTGGAACAGAAAAAGTCTTTTCTTGTATGTAGCCAATTTCGACAGGATGTAGTGGCCGTGGTAGCCGAGTGGTATAGGTATCGGATCGTGGCATGCCTTGTCACGAGTTCGAGCCCAGTACCACTAAAGATCCGCCGTGTAGGGCAGCGATGCACGTTAAATCTGTCGAGGCTGAAACCCTCCTCCGTTGGTGTGGTGTGGTAGTTAGGAGAGGGGGTGCCAGCTCAGGTGTAGTCCGCGTCACTTGACTATGGTTCAAAATTACGTGGTCCGTCGCCAAAAGCCCTCGTGTAGCTGAACAGTGCGACGTTAATATTCAATCAATCAATCAATCAATCGACAGGGTGTAGCCCATTATAAGATTGTATAGGTGTAGATGAGTCATGAGTGCAACCTACCGCGTGTATTTTGAATAGGAGATAGGAAATTTTCCTTTATCTCATTTCATTCCACAACACAAGGGATATTTTCAGAGATTTTACCATTTGTTCTTTCTTGAGAGAAGTGAGGTTTATTATATACATACGCTTTTACTAAAAAAAAATTTTTGTTTTTGAAAATTTGTGAAGCACTGCAAAATGTTGTAAGCGAATGAGTAGCGATTTTTAGGCAGAAATTGATAATTAAACTCTTATCGAAGCTGTTACATTTTCTGATGCTTTACATTGTTTGGAAACTGTGAAAACATAACTCATGCACCGGAATGTAAAGAACGCAGTATTTTTTTCTCTGCATTAAATCGAAAAAGAGTTATTTCGAGTCAGGAATCAAAAAGATTGTCAAACATCAATTAGTCAGTATTTTTAAATTTCCAATTTACTGGTGCGTAATAATTTGCTAATGGAATTTTTAGCTGCTGAATAAAAAGTGTATAAAATGTGTATAATTTCTAACTATGGATATTTTTAGTGTATTTGTTTATTATAGAATTCTCAAAACGTAAGTACAAAATTTTTACTTTTTTTCGATTCCGATATTACGAATAACCCCAAATTAACGAATAAAATGTTCGGTCTCGAGGAATTTGTTAAATCGGGGTTCGACTGTAATATGCTGATTTATGTGTGTGTGTTGTGTAATGATGGTGAGATTAATGATGGCAAATTTAATTTAAAAGTTGTAAAAAAACCCAGATTAATTACTTGACTCAAATTTTCTTATATTTTATAGAGACATGAAAGAAATGATAATTTTTTAATCTGGAAAGTACGACTTTAATTTATAAAAGTTATGCATTTTGCAATTTATTTAGTTTTTTTTTTTTTTTAATCTTCTTTTTTATTTCTCTCATTCAATTTCTTGTATGAATCCAAAACTTCCTTGCCTCTACAATTTAATACAATCTACAATTCAGCTGTCACACAGGAAGAAAAATGAAACAGCTTCATTCGTTCACAGAATAAGTCAGTTCAATCTTAAGTCTATGAATCTTATTCTTTACTTCGCGGATTCCTGCTAGATTGACATAGATGGAGAGGCTTACCTCCTTTTCAATGTACTCTGCAGCAGTGCCTTTTATTTTTTGATCGCAACATCTTATTTTGCTACGTATTACATGTCCGTTATAAATCTTCACACAGATTGGACTTTCATCAAACTGCCTCCATACATTTTTTTTAAATATGTTTCCCATTGGTATTGAGTTTATTTATTGGATAAAATTTCTATTTTGTGTTATTTAATTATTTTTATGTTAAATTACATTAGTAGATGCTATTTTACATTAATCATAACATTCAATAAGTCATTTATTTAAAAAATTGTAAACCTCTTATAAAAATTGAAAAGTTATGACACAAATATGTAAGAATTATGAAAGTCTTTGGGATATATCATACTTATTTAAGTGTTTCTTCTAAAAAATTAGAAGTAAACAAAAAAGTGGTAGACATACTTTTTTATCAGATAACATAAGTTATTTATATTGAAGTCTCATTGGTATAGTGTTAAGTTAAAAATTTATTTATTAAAGGTTTAAAGCAAGAGAGTAGCTAAAATATTCTTTAAAATAACTAACTGTATGAATTCTTCAATTACTTTTATAATTATACATAATGCCTAGTCCGAACTACGTAGAGCTAGTTGCTAAATTCTTAGCTATTTTTAAACATTTACTAATTAAATGTCTGCATTAATTAATTGCATTAACCTTAGCTATTCAGTTTGAGTACAGTTTCGTGAAAGATTGTAATACAGCAAGTTGAATAAAAGCATTTATAAAAATTATAAATTGAAAGGTCTCCCCCCACATGTGTTAATAATTAAAAAATACACAAGTTTTATCCATGAAACTCTTCATTCTATTAATATATACAAAATTATTAATGTTTTTAAGAAAAATAGCTTAAAAGGCTTCAAATTATAATTCTTTCTTAATTACAGTATTCATTATTTTTATTTATGATCTACAATAGCGTTTCTCAACCTGTGGATTGTGAATTCTCTGGGCTAAGTGAAATAATCTTAGATAATACACGGAAAGGAAGATGCAATGATGGACATTGACAGATAGATTGAGTTTTAGAAAACGGATGAGACCTTTACTATTTAAAAAGATCTTAAGGTATCCGACTACATTCGGAACCGTGATTTTGCAAAAGCGTATAAAGGATAATATTTATGATATTTAGTGTCACTTAGATTAGAAAATGTATATAAAATTGTTTTAAGAAAGTATTACAGTAAAAAACTATTTAAGTACAACATTTTGACAAAAAATGAACATAGAATGACCCATTTTTAAAATATTCTCAGACCTCTGTACAAAGGCCCAACTAGAATTTTTGAAATATATAACTTAGAAGTGGGTTTATCCATGTTTTACGACAACAGAGGGAAGAAATTTTAAGAAAAAAACGCCGATTTTATTTCAAATGGTTGTAACTCTAAAAAAGGTGAATTTTTCAAAACTCATAGTTGAGCCTCTGTACAGAGGTCTGAGCTATATACAGGCAAAATATTATTATAATAGAAGCATTTCTCACAAAAGGGGAACATTTTGAAAAAAGGTTATTCTAAGTGAATTTTTTGCCAAAATATTGTATTTAAACAATTTTTTTTTGTCAAAATGTCCTTAGAACAATTTTATACATGTATTCTAATCTAAATAACACTAAATATCATGAAAATTATCCATTTATGTGCCTTTTTAAAATCACGGTTCCGAACGTAGTCGGATACCTTAAAGAGGTTGGAATTGTGATGTCAGAATTCTTTTTCATCATATTATGTAACTCATGTTTATATTTTTTGTTCGTATGACGTCCTGTGAAGAGAGTGGCTGCTAATATTTATTTCTTTCTTTTTTATTATAAGTAAATCATCGTTTTCTGAATATTTTTATGTGGTGAAACAACATGGCCAAGTTTTTGGTATAAAAAGTGGTCCACGGCCAAAGTAAGTTTGGGAACTACTATTTTCTCTCTCTAGAGCAAATATGTACAGATTTAATAAGACCAAAAGCCGTGCTTTTTGGGGTTTTTTTTGTAATTTACGGTGGGAGCATATACATTTTCTGTTACTCATACGAGAGCTGCAAACAAAAAAAATAAATAAATAAGTTCTCTAATATATTTAATTACTAAGAGAAGAACAGAAAACAATGCAGATTATAAAAAATAAGTATATGTGAGAAAATTGAAAGATTTTCATTACTATTCTTTTAAAAAGTTGAACAGTTAAAGTTAAGTTATTCTTTATTATATCGTATCCAATGTCACGGTCTCTTTTCAATGATTCTGATACAAATATATATTTCCTTTATGAGCTTAATTTCTTTGTCCTTTTATTAGCCAAGGATTTGAACGTTTGGTTGATATATTCTTAAGTGACGATGCTGGAGCCTTCCGTAGTCAAACAATACAACTTAACAATGCACTAACAAAAATGAAACCAACCGTCTGAAGCAATCCGAACGTTTTACAGTTAAAAGCTTAGTAATTTTTTTTATCAAACTAAAATGCTGTTAATTAAAATTTTATTTCCTTTTTCAATAAAAAGAATCACGATAACGAATTGTATATTGTCATGTCAAAAAACGAAGAAAAGAAACAGTCAACACCTGCCTGTTAAACTAACGACCGATTTATCAGCCTTTTTTCAATATCACATCTGACTGCAACGGTTTTTTCGTTACGTTTTAATGACAGAGAATCTGAGAGATAAAACTTAATAACAAACAGTTAATTTTGCAAAAGTTATAGAATTTTATATAATTTTGGGGCGTTTTTGATGGAAGTTCTAAATTTTTTTCATGAATTTGAATATAAGTTCTATTTTCAGATTTTATTCTACGCAGTTACTAAAACGTTTTGAGAATAGAAAAGGAAAGAGAACATAGTCAATATCATTTTACAAATGTAGTATACCAATTACGTTTTAAAATTTACCTAAAATTAAGAGCATATCTTACGCAACAAAATTAATCTGTAAATATATCTTTTGAAGATATTGCGGAATTAAGTGAAGCTGAATATGAAAAACTTTCGAAAATTCAGTACCTAAGTTTCTATTGGCAGTAGTTTTTTTTTTTTTTTTTTGTTCAAGATTGAGATGTTAGTATTGAATGTTTCAAGAAATATTTGCATGCATTCAAATTATTTGACAGAAAAATTGGAATCCGAATATTCTTTGCATGAGGACAACGGCGGATTAACCCTCCCTTTCCGAATTCTGCAACTGTTCATACTCATTGCTCAAATTTCCATCATTTTTGGCGACTTGGTGACCATGTGGATTCTTCTGGAAATAACTGGCAAAATCTATAGCATCACAGTCTATGACGTAAGTGAATTTTTCGAGAAAGCGCTGGAAGCTAGGGGATCTTTTTTTGGCACTCCTTTTCAATTAAATTCAACTTTTTACGACCCATTTTTCTTTCTATACCTTATGTATAAATTAATTTATTACGGCATCAGGAAATTTTTTTTTTATGAATAGAGAGATAAATTTTACGTATATATAAAAAGAAATTACAGGAATTCATTTTACATCTAACTTGATTTTTATTTTTTGGTATACTTAATTTTACTACTTATAATTGAATCATTGACATTTCTTACAAATAGACGCGTTATCGTTATAAATAATTATTTTCTACACTTTTTATAATAAAAAAATGTCGTTTAAATATTGTTGCATTTAATTTGTCAGTCATTCATTTTTCATAACTAGAGAAAAACCAAATCTCTCTAGTTAAGAATATCTAGTACAAAGGTGGGGAACCCACTGCCTCCGTGAGTTTCTTGTGAGGCCTTCATAAAAGCTATCACTGGTTTTAATTAATATTTAATTTTTTTAGATTATGACAATTTGAGAATCGATTGAATTAAATAAAGAACGGCATGAATGTATGTATGTTTCAATGACTACTTGTGGAAATAGAAAGTTGTACATTTGAAATTTTAAAACGTCACCTAGTAAAACGCGGCAACACTTATAGCAGTTATATGATATCTACACAGAAACTATTTTATTACTATTATTGTTGTGATTGACTTCGAGTACTTTAAAACGTATTATTTTTTCTGCACGAGTGGCATTTGAATATTAATAGAGTGTTTTATAATAAGTTTCTGTTGATTAAGGTATCCGACTACGTTCGGAACCGTGATTTTGCATGGATAATATTTATGATATTTAGTATCACTTAGATTAGAAAATGTATATAAAATTGTTTTAAGAATAGTATTACAATAAAAAATTATTTAAGTACAATTTTTTAACAAAAAATAAATAAAAAAAAACCCAAAAATACCCTTTTGTGAAAAATCCTTAAAATTATAACTTTTTGCCCTTTCTCCCCTAATTTAAGGTTAAAATTAAAACCCCAAGGTTAAAGCCCAATTCTAAAATTTTAATGATTTTTATTGTTTGCAAATTTACTTTTAAAAAAATTAAAAGGGGTGGGTTTCCCTTTTCCGGGGGCCTTTTAAACCCCTTAATCGCCCACCAATTTTAGATCCTTTCTAAAAACTTTTTTTTTAAAGGTTTTTTTTAAATTTAAATTTTCCGTTTTTTTTAAGGGTTAAAAATTTTAATTTTAACTCCAAAAACCTTGGGTTTGAAAAAAGCTTAAAATTCTAAAAATTTCATTAAATAATTTTTTGCCTGTTAAAATATTTTTATTTCCCTTGTTTAAATTTTTTAGGGGGGGGTTTTCCTTTTTGGTTCCGAGGGGGGGTTTTAAAAAACCCCAAATTTTTCCTTTTTGGTTTAACCAAATAAAAATTTTAAAAAAAATTTGCCGGTAACTTTTTTTTCCCCCAAAACCCTATTTTTTAAAGGGTTTTTTTTTTTGGGCATTTTGGGTTTTCTTAATTTTTCCAAAAAATATTGTATTTAAAAAATTTTTTTTTTATCAAAATATCCTTAAAAACAATTTTATACATGTTTTTCAATCAAAATTGAGACTAAAATGGGGGAAAATTATCCTTTTATGCCTTTTAAAACCCGGTTGGGGCTAGCCCGAATCCCTTTAAAAGATACAACAATTATGTACTAAAAAAAAGACGCTTGTGACTTATCATTTGTAATCCTGGTAATGTGCGGTGTGCTCCTCGTATTGCTAACAGCCATTGTGAAAATTAAGCTATCGTTTTACTAGTACACGGCGTTATTGTATTTCTAGCAAGTATACGCTTTCATACAGAAATTATTTAAATTTAATTTTTCTCCAGGATGTTAAATTGTAAGAGAAGAAAATAAAATAATGAAAAGAGATGATTCAATGTAGAATTTTTCTTCATTTATGTGGAAGATAAAGTGGTGTATTTGTAGTACAATACTGTTTCAACTACTTTGAAAAAAGCGAATGCAAATAAACACTATTCGAATCTAAAGAACATAAATACACTGCTAGCCACCGTAAATGCAACACCCTGAAGGAATCATGAAAATAACATGAAATTTACAACATGCATTAGCGGAGGTGAGATATGCAAATGATTAAATTTCAGTGCAGACACACATCCCCGGGGTGCCGGGCCCCACCTAAAAGCGTTTTAAGGGCCGGAGATTTCGACGATTTCAAATTTGGGGCCATTGTTTTTTTTCTTGGGGTTTTTTAAAAAACCGAGGGGTTTATGTCTCGTAAAAAACAGCGATCAGTTTTTTCATCAAGTACCCGAGTTCGACAGGGAAGGATAGTGGCCTAAGGGTTTTGGATTAGCTTTCCGGGGAAAACGGTAGTCGTGTTGGACGAAACCCAAAAAACTGTAATGCGGATATGTGACCGTTGGAAAGCAGGGGGGCAATGGACCAAAGTGGTCGTCGCATCCCCCTCGGGGCTCCACTTCACGTGAGGACAGGCAAATTGTGCGCATGGGGGTGACGGATGCTTTTAGTCACACCCCGAACCATGGTTTCAGCCCCATTTAGTCCGAACGCATCATTCATGTCTGCGCGTACCATTCGACGCCGTTTACAGCAAAATTTGGGCTGTTCCCCAAGTCGTCCCTTTCTTTTGGGCTACCCTTGACGCAGAACCACAGACGTCTCCCCCACCAATGGTGCGATGAAAAAAGGATATGGGCGACAAGGGGGAATAAGTTGTTTTTCTGACGAATCCGCATCGTCGCAAAAACCACCCATGGTCGGATTCGGGGCTGGAACACCGTGGAGGAAACATGCTTTTAACAGCTGCATTATGCACCGACCCACTGGTCCTGCACTGGGTTTTTTATGGTATGGGGCGGTATTGGATATCCCTCGCACTTCTCTAGTACGCATTGCCCATACTTTAAAAAACCAACCATCTCCGGGGGTTGGGCGGTTGTCCTTCCCTTTCCTTCAGGGCTTTTTTCCCCAAAACCATATTTCAACAGGAAAAATTTCGGGGACCCACGTGGCGCCCCAAAGTCCGGGTTCTTCGTCAATTCCCAAAATTGGTTTCTTCCCTGGCCGGCTCATTCCCCGGGTCTTTCGCCGATAAAAAAATGTGGTCCATGGTTTTCTCCCAAAGATTGACCCCGGTTTCACCCCGCTGCCACACCAAATCAACTTTTGGGAACGTGTGGAAGCGGGGGTTCTGTACCCCCAAAAACACATCCGGGCTCTTTGAATCCCAAAGCTGAGGGGGTGTGGCAAGGGGTCTCCAACAATGGCGGCTACTCTGGCTCGTTCTGGCAGGGAACACTTCACAGAAGTCTATAAATTTAATCCCCTTTGGTTAACTTGATCAACATGGTTTTCTCCAAAATAAATTTTTTTTGGATCCCTTTTCTTTTTGGGTTTTGTTTTTTGGGGCCGCTTTTTTCGTTTTAAGGGGGGAAAAAAAGAGACTTCTAATTGAAAAAAAACTAGCTAAAACTTGTATACTTTTATAAAAAAAAATTTTGATTTTTTCTAAAAAAAGAAAATTTTTGGGGAAAAAAGGAATAGAAAGTAAAATTTTGGAAAAAAAATTCAAAAATTTTTTTTAACATTTTTTAAAAATACAAAAATTCCTTTTTAAAAAGGAATATAAAAACGCCCAAATTGGAAAAAATCAATTTTCCCTTTCAAAATTTTTTTTTTTAAAAAATTTTTTAAAAGCAAAAAAACATCCAACAATTTTTTGGTTAAAAATTTTTTTATTTTTTGGGTTTTCCTTTTAAATAACTAAAATCTAATTGTATTTTAAAAAATTAAAAAATTGCATAGTAAAAGAATTTAAGTCCGCTTTTTAAAATTTTCCCAAAAAAAAATAAATTTTGCTTTATTAAAAAAAAAAATTAAGTTAAAAAAAAATAAAAATTTATTTTATTAAACCAATTTTTAAATAATTTAATTAACCCGGGGGGGTGATAATTTTTAACTCGCCTTTTTATGGGGAACTTTGGGGCCCTAATTTTAAAAAAAATAAAATAATTAAAAAAATTTTTAAAAATTTTGGGGGGTTTTTTTTTATTAAAACCTGGGTTTTTTTTCCCAAAAAAACTCTTTTCAAACCCCCTTTGGCTGGGGGCAAAAGGAACTTTTTAAAACAGAAGAGGTAAGGGGGGGCTTTTGGGGAATTTAAATCAAGGTTAAGGTAAGGGGGTTTGGAAGTTAAAAAATAACAAGTTTTTCCCCTAAGAGTTTGGGGAAAAGGGTACCCCCATTAATTGGAAGCCCCGATTTCCATTGGTCCCCAAAGGTTTAGAGACAAAATTAGACGTGTGAGGAATTTTTTTGGGGATTGTTATTATAGGGCCCGGTAGTTTTTTTTAATAAGTTTTGTTTTTCCTTTAAATTTTCCCCCTTTATTATTTTTTTTATCTAATCTTTAATTTTTAAATTTTTGACTTAAAAGTAAATTAAGTAAAATTTTAGTTCTTTTTATTTTTTTTAAACCCCCCTGTTTAAAAGAGGGGGGAAAAGGGGGAACCAATATTTCCACAGTCATTTTCTGCTTTTAGAGTAAGTTATGAAAAGGCAGGAATATTAAAAGTAAAATTCTTGGATATGAATAAAAAAATTTTTTTTTTTTTTTTAGTTTATTCATTTTAAAAGTTTAGTTAGTAAACTATCGGCTAAAAAGTTTAATTAAAGACTGAAAAACTTAAAATGCCGCCACCAAATCTCAAGTTTATTCTACTTGCATATATATTTCTTTTATCTTTAAGTCTCTTCAAAGTTTTCTGCTTTATTTTTAGTAAATGTCCATTATATATGCCTATATAATCATCTATAATTTCATATATTTCTCAAATAATGAATAGAATTAAAGTATTACGCAATTGTGCAAAAAAAATTTACATCCACTTTTTGAAAAAGGGAAAAACTAAGAAAATAATAATTTTCTTTAATCTTAGTTTTTTTAAAAATATTTTACGATGGATTTCTTCTTTTTTTAAAATAAACTTATTGTCTTTTCAGCTTTTTCAGTCCGGATGTCGCCGTTTTCCTTTCGTCCTTTTTACACTGCTAAACCTGTTCAATTTTTCTTTTAACTAAAATTCCTCTTGCTAATATTTATTTTTTGCATTTTCTTCCTATCACAAAACGACATTCCTGGAATTGTTTAAACGATCTGTTCTATACTTAAATGAGTCATTCTATTTTGCTATTATTATTTTCATTTCCTTTTTTACGAAGCTAAATTTCATATCAATATTTTTTTTGTGCGGAAGCTATTCATGATTAGGAAGAAGAATGATTATAAACGATTCTAATATTTGAATTTAACAAACATAAACAGATAACGAATTGTAAAGTAAAAAAGAAAAAGCATACCTCATTAATTTCCGTTTGGAATTATAAATACTAAAAACTTAGAAAAAGAAATTGCTTTAAAATTGCAACATAAAATACCAATTACTTTTTGTAAATTTTTTAGCCAGTATTAATTTTGTCTACTTTATTATTATTATTATTATTCATAGTATTTTAATGGATCTTCGAGAATAGAAAAAATTTTCACCATTAAAAGTAAATTTTTTTTTCCCTTTTTTTTATTCATTTTGAAGATTTTTATTCTTTAAAAAACTTTAAAAAAATTCCCGTGTTTTTTTTTTGTGAACCGCCCCTTACAAATATTTTAAGAAACAAAAAAGTTTAAAAATTCTTGTGAGTATTTTCCCCCCATTAATTTAGTGGAGTTAGCAAATTTCTTTCTCTTTTTGGATTATTAAATAAGAATTGCCAAATAAAAGATACTTATCAGCATTTGTATAATATCAATTATAAAGCGCAAAAATATGGAACACTAACGAACAGGGTTTTTGAGAGATTTAGGAGTGCGATATAACTCTGAACCACACAATACAATATAAACGAGTTTAACTCTTTAACTGTCAAGTTATTTTGATAATTTGGGTACATAAATTGTCGAATTTTTTTATTATAAAAATCAAATGTTTAGTACAAAATAAAATATACTTAGTAATTAAAAATTGGTATTTTGAATAACATGCAAAAAAATTTTTAAGGTTTTGTAGCAGCAACTCTATATTTTCTTGAAGTGGCTGCCTCACAGTGTGGCAGTGGTAAAGTTCGTTTCTAGTGGAGCATTATTATCTAATAAAAATAAATTAAATGAATGCGTATTAGCAGTTCAGTCATTCAGTTTTGTGAGGTATAACTGGAAACTCTTTTCCAAGCTCAAACTAACTCCGCAGTCATTACTCCAGAATCGCGTTTCCTTGCTTATCTTTTTACCATTTGCATCCTTTTTTGAACTATAAACTTTGCACTGTCTTGTAGGTTCACATTTCGCAGGAATAGGAGGAATATGGGATTTAAAATGTCGTTCACTAAGATTGCCATGTTTATTTAGTATGGGTGGCCTGCCAGCATTCTTTTGTCCTGAAGCTGCATCATCATACTTATAAAAAAAGCTCTTCAACAACTTGGATTCAAGATTCTGAAAAGTAACAGGTTGTATTCGGGTATAACAATAATATGCGCTAAAACAAAATTATCCCGTATAATACTCGAGTATGACATTTTGGAGCACTAATGTCATGCCAGAGATAATCTAGGTCAGTGGTCTTCAAACTGTGTTCCACGGAACCCTGGGGTTCCATGAGGCATACCCAGAGGTTCTACAAGTCACAATAAAAAAATTGAAAAAAAAAATTATAAATGTGTATGCAAAATGGATTCATGTTCTCTATGAATTTTATAAACCCACTAAAATTTAAAGCTCATCCCTGTCGTTAAGAAACTGAAAGTTTTATTTCTACATAACTTTATTTTGCAATACTTTTTAAACTTTTATTATAATATAATAACAGAATATTTTTAAAAAAATTTATTTTTATATATTAACTACAAATTGTTAATATTTTTCTGTTTACTATACCGGGTTCCACAAGATAATTGTATACTCGTTAGTACAATGTCTTGCAAAACTAAATAGTTTTCCAATGAAAAATGCACCTTTTGACATTTGCTGAAAAACACTTACAATAAAGGAGAAAGAACAATTTATGGACCTACGAGTATCAACAGGGTCGATGTCAAAACGCTAAATTTAAGCAAAAACAGCTTTTAAATCTAATGTTGCAAATTTATGCAAAATACACTGTGTTTCTCTAAACATTTTAATGCTATTCAGAACAATGTGTATAAGTGAAAAATATTTTTTGCCATAAGTGGCTACAAAAACGAAGTATAGAAATAAATTAAGCTCAGAATATGTAATGTGATTGCAATTCATTTCAATGGCCTAGACTTCGACAGTTTGTGTGAAAAAATCAAGCACATATCTCAGTTACTAAACATAATGCATGAGTGGGTGATACTTGGATCACAGATTAATATTATTAATAGGGTAAATTATATTAAAAGTAGATTAAATTTTTTAATAATAGATGCAACACATTTTTATAATTCCCTTTACAAAAAGTACCTATAAGATGTTGATCTGCTTTTAATACTATTTTAAGATATATTTTTCTAAATGTGGGGAGGGTTCTACGAAAACCCTTTCTAGCTCTAGAGGGTTCCGTGAGTTAAAAAAGTTTGAAGATCACTGATCTAGGGCATGACATTAAAGAATGCTTTTATGTTATTTTTGTTTTTAAAAATTTAACGTCTTTTTTTTTAT
>BMAV01017853.1:0-79439 GCA_019973955.1 Trichonephila inaurata madagascariensis | reverse complement strand
AATTTTTTACGCATTATACAAAATATGTATCATTTAAAAATTTCTTTCTGTCTTTTTAAAATTTAGTGTACGATATTCGAAGTAAAAGTAGCTCATGTATTTAATACAGAACATTTTGTCTTGGTACTTTTCCCATCTTAAAGTTGAAATTTTATTTATTTTTTTTTTAAAATCTCTTTCATGCTAAATAGATTAACTGTTGACAACCTCACATTTTCAGCTGCGAACCAATGATTCAAAGTATTTGTGTCGCAAAAGATCCATTATTTTTTTTCTAAATCATAATTCTTATAATAGGTTAGATTAGTGCTTCTCACAGACTTCCAATATTTGAGACCCAATTTCTTAACATAATTTTAATCGCAACGATTTACACAAAAAATTATATTGCAGTCAATAATAATAATGTTTTTTGATGTTAATTCTACCTTAATTGAAAATCTCATAAATTATCAAGATAAATTTTCAATATTTTTTGTATATATTAATTTTAAGTAGCAGATATTTTACTTTTAAGTAACAAGATAAGTATCATGTTACTTTCCTTTCCTAACTTTTAAATTGGAACATATTGCAAAATAATTTTTAATTAAAGAAAATGCCAAGGTTACCAAATACACAGGTAGAAGAAATCTTCATAGATTTTACGCCAAGTATTGAAATCAAAAGGCAATTTATTAATAAATCACTCTTTGAATTTTAGGCAGGGGTGGATGATGAATTTTCTGAGTTGAAAAACACAGTATTTCTTATACTTTTATCATTTCCTCAATTCTAATACTTATTAAACTTGTTCTTAATTTAGTATTGATAAATTAATAATCAGATACATTTTGCAGTTCTGATACTTTTATAAGTATACTATATGAGTGTAAATGTGCATGTTATTTTTTTTTATTACGCCAAAATGTATTTTGTTTTGCTTCCTTTCAGTAAACTAATAATATTTTAAAATAATCTTTCACTTTAGACTTTTCGATATGCTCACCCTCCCTCCACACATAGTATTATCACGTCCCCCGAAGTGGGAACGACCCAAAATTTAAGAGCTACTAAGTTAGAAAAAAAATGTAGCTATCTTTTTTCTGTTACTTACAGAATGTTGATATTCGGGAAAGCAAACGGTTTCTTTAAATTCTTCGCCGCTCAGAAAATAGTCCTCATGAAAAGTAGGGAAAGCTATAATGACGCCCCAAGAAGGAGTTGCACTATTGTAATGAAATTTTGTATGCAATAGTATTTGTACCGAACGTGCAATGATTCAAATTGGTCTCCAATGAATGAATAGCGGGAGCTACAGCTCATCGGAACTGCACACTCAGCAAGTGTCTATAAGAAGAGATTCTCAATTTGATGGTCAAAATTTCTGTTGCATTGCGATTTAGGATACCTTTCAACGACTGACAAAATGCTTCACCGTAGGATTGGAGCTCATTAAGAGCAACTGTGAGAGTTTGAAAGAGGTCGTATCATTGGATTGAAAGAGGCAGGTTGGGCAAATTGGAGAATCGCTCGTCATATGGGTCGAAGCGGTGCGGCCATTAGAAGATGTTGGCAAGAATGGGTGGACAGTGACAGATTTCAGCGTCATAATAGTTGCGGTAGATTTAGGGACACAGCAGATCGGGAGGAAAAATTGATTTTTTGGATCACCCGTCACAGCCTGTTCATCATTTTTTAAACCCGGAGAGGGGGTGACCCGCCGATTTCCACCACGCCCTTTCTAAACGGCTGAAAAAAGCGAAATTTATGGTCGTAACGACCGTTTCCGCCACCCCCTCCCCACGTTTGCACCCCGTCGGGGAGCCAGATTCAGTGGTATTGTCGATCAGTTTAAATCATACCCCGGGGGTATAGTGTTTGCAGGAAACCCGACCCTGACGGCCACCGAAAAGGGGCCCCGGAGATTTTGGGGCAGCGTGCCCCACCCTGTTTTCCCCCTATTGCATCCCCTTCGGCCCCCAAAAAATTGTCTGGGATGCCATTTCTTTTGTCCCTTTGGTCATCATTAGACTTCGACACTTCAAGCGCAACGGTACGTCGACGATATTCTGAAATTTTTTTTGCTACCGTTTTTTTTTTAGGAAACCTTTTGGCCTTATTTTTCAGCAAGATATTCCGGTTCATACAAAAATTGTTTCTTTGAATTTTCCCTTTTATAGGTTTTCAAACATTTTCTAGGCTAGCCAGATCTCTTTTCAAAAAAAAGCATTTGTGGGATATGGAAAAGAAGGCGCTGCATCTCTGGGAAAAATTTTGATGACCTAAAAACGGGAGAAAATTTCTGGAAAATACCGAAAAAGACCATCATGGTGTTTAATCACTCATACCTTGTTTTTTAAGTCCTGGGGTCCAGGTTGAGGAGGGGTCAACACGTTATTGAGTTTGGTTATTTTGTAACTATGTTTTTGGAAATAAATCTTTAAAATTTTTTCTGACTTTTTAATCTTTTTCCCTATTCTGTACATAATCTTTCTACCCCCCAATTTTTTTTTTCTATCGAAAAACCGTTTTTTGTTGGGTTTTTTTTTTTTATTGGGGGTCATTTAACTAAGCTAAAATTTGTGCAACAAATTCAAAAACATGTTTCTACAAAATGTAAACCCTTTCTTACTGAAATATAATGGGGTTTCATTTTTCCCCCCACTTTTATACTGAGTTTTTAACTAAAAAGCAATAGAATATGCAAAAATTTTTCAATATCTAAAAAAGGAAAAAAAAAAAAATTCCAAAATATACATAGTTCCCGATCATTTTTTTGAAAATTTGAATTTTATTTTGATACCATCTATCACTTTTTTTTGTGTTTCCTGGGGGTAGAAGCTATTAGCGAATGCAAAACTTTTGCCGCATTTTCACGGGGGTGCCAGGGGTCTTCCCAATGGAAAAAAATGAACCGAAGAATGCAGTAATATTCCGCGGAGAGTAGCGAAAAATGATTTTAAAAACCTCAGATTCCTTTTTGATCAACCACACTAGATTTCAAAATTTTTTCACTGCAGAAATCAACTTAGGAAATATTATAAGAGAATATTGTGTGCATATTTCCTGGGGTGCTTGTACCGCGTTTTGAATATTTTCTTAACAAAATAAAAGCTCATAAGATTTATCTCTTTACTTATAATGATTAAGTTTTATAACTCTTTTGCCGTTTAATGTTGAAGAATTATATTGAGGAAGAGAGATAAATAATTGCTTACTTTAATCTATTTTTTTATTGAAAAAAGGAAGAAATCAATTCAATAAAAAAGGGGAAACAAAAGGGTTTTATTGTATAAAAATCTTTTAAAAACAAACATTAATTTATGCATGTAAAACTTGGTCCATGTGACGAAAAGATGAGATCATGATAAAATCTACAAAAGGAAAAATTTTTAAAAGATTTGTTTTTGGAGAATTCAGGAAAATGGAATGGCGAAGAAGATAAAATTTTAAAAATTTACAATTGCAAAAAAATTCCATCGTTACTTTCATCAAAATACAATGAATTAAATGGGCAGATGACGTTGTCAGAATGGATTACCACACCAATAAAAAAAGTCTTTAAAGCCTAACTAATTGGCAAACGAAGAAATAGCAGGCCAAATCTTAGATGGATTGATGGCCTATAAAAATATCTCCTTGTTTTGAGAACTAAGAATTGTACAACACTAGCAAGAAGAAGACTAGCCTGGAAAATACTTGAGAAGGCCAAGGCCCACCCTGGGCTGTCGAGACACTGAGGAAGGAAGGAATCTGTTCTTTGTAATAGTAATTTAATTTTTTTAATGTAACAGTTCGGAATCATATAGGAATGCAGGGTCACAAATGCTGAGATGCGAGCTACGGTGCAAAGAAGCAGAGAAACAAAAACAGAAACCACAACACATTAATGGGTCAGAAAACATTTTATTCAAACTTTTTACTACACTAGTGTTCGAAATTACGACAAAAGTCGACTGGCATGCCTGATAGTGGCGGCGCTATAAGGAATTCCTTAAGTTCTAGAAAATTTCTGGCATGTTATGTATCCTCCCGTTAGGTCAGTGCTTCTCAAACTTTCAATATACACGACCCACTATTCAATCATTTTCATCGCGCCCCCCTTCATACAATAACAATGTATTATGTGAGTTCAATAATACTATACTTTGACACAAAAACTACAATACGACTTAAACTTCTTATGTGCCACCGACGTATATAAACGTCTCGCTCAGCCAAAGAATTAATTTTTTGGACGTATATATACGTCTTTCCGATGTACGAACTTTTATGTGCAGTGCTATATATACAATTATTCTGCAGGCTTTAGAATGCTATAATAAAACAACTTGACAGTGTTTACAGAAGGATTTACTTATTTATTTCTTTTCTCCTCCCCAGCCCCCATCAAAATACACGCTCATCTTCGTGGAAAACGGTGGCATTGGAGAGCGAATCACGTACCTTTTAATCGGCAGTTAAGGAATTAATTATAAACCGTACAAATTATCAAGATAAGTGTTAATACAAGCCCATGGGGACACTGATAATTATCAAACCTGTTCTTAACTTAGAATTGTTGAATAAATAATAAAATATACATTGTAGAGTGCTGATACATTTATAAGTGTATTATATCAGTGTAAATGTGTATTTTATATTTTATTATATCAGATAGTATTTTGTTCTTGTTTTCTCTTAGTAATTTTATAATTTTTTAAGAAACCTTTTGTTTTCGACTTAACAATATGTTCGCGCCGCCCTCGTAGAGTTATCACGCCTCCTAGTTTGAGAAACGCTGCGTTAGGTGCATATATCAGTGTTTTTAAAACTTTCAATATTTGTGATCCAATTTTCAATTATATAATTTTCATCACCCCCCCCCCATACGATAACAATGTATTAAATGCAATAATAATGTACTTTGATACTAAAGCTGTAATGCGGTCTTAATTATATCCCGTGCAAGGTATCTAGATAAGTATTAAACTGTGTTACTTTTAAGAGTAATAGATATTTTAAGTAAGTTACATTTAAGTAACAGAATAAGTTGGATAATACTGGAACTGACTGCAAAATGATTTTTAATTAAGTTAAATTTTTTTTCCTGAATCTAAAGTCCAACATCCTACCTTCGTGAAACTGAATTTTTCCGCCGTGGCTACTTTGAAGACAAAATAAAGATATCAGCTAAATATAGAAAAAAAGACCTAGAGTATCAATATCTATATTAAAATTCCTTTGAAAAACCGCTTTGCAAGGCAAGCCCATGGGAGACACCAGTTAATATTAAGTTTGTTAATATAAATTAACTATCAAACACATTGTGCAGTATTGATACGTTTATTAGTATATTATATCAGTGTAAATGTGTATTTTGAATTTTATGATGTTAGAATGTATTCTCTTTGCTTCACTTCAGTAATTAAATAATCTTCAGTTTTTGACTTTTCGATATGCTCGCGCCCCCCACACATAGGATGATTACTCACTCTAAGGGGGCGCTACCCAAACTTTGAGAAACGCTGGCATACATACAAGCGATGATGTCTTCAACTGAAGGATCGGACATCTTGTCACCACACCAATCCACACACACCAAAACCAGTCTGTCAGATTACTTCTGGTAGTTATTTCGAATACCTGTTGTAATACAAACTTTTTCAAAAAAATGTTTCTATCCTATTAAATTGCTGCTGTCTCTGTTGTTTTTCTCTGCTTCTTTGCACCATAAATTGCAACTTAGGCATTTGCGATCTTGCTTTCCTATGTGATTTCGAATCGTCTCTGTAGCCCCTACACACCCAGCAATTTTGTCGCTCTGGTAGCGAATAACCCTACATATGGGCAAAACATTATTATTACGGAAGCATCTTTTATGTCTATGACACTATTTTTTCCTTTTTTGCACAAAAATTGCCTTTAAATAAATTTTATTGTAAGAATATTCTTAAGCCAGTGCTTCTCAAACTTTCAATGCTGGCGCCCCCCTTTTCAATCACAATTTTTATCGCGCCCCCTTATTAGTGGCAATGTAGTGAATGCAATAATACTTTTGACGGTTTAGCTATAATACGCGATCTTAATTATAACCATACAAATAAATAACGTAAGTATTAAAATTTTGTATACGTTAATTTAAGCAAAAATTAAGTAATAGGATATTGCACTTCTGTTATTTTTCGCTTTCTCTAATTTTTAAACTGAACTTGTATTTCAAAATGCGGTGGCTGCTTAGAAGACAAAATAGATATCAGCTAAATATAAGAAAAAGAACTCAGAGGGTCAATTTCTAATCATAAGCATTCATATAAAACTTTGCTTTCCAGACAAGCCGATGGAATTCGTTATACTTATTAAACTTGTGTGTTCTTAATTTAGTACTAATTAATTGGTTATAAAATACTTTCTGTGCAGTACTGATACATTAAACCGCTCTTTACTTTTGAATTCATTTATAAGAAAATAAAAACATTATTGATATAATAGCTGAATTGTAAGGAGAGAGTAAAGCCAGTGCGTGACAATGTTTACAAAAATGTAAAAATGATTTTTAAAATGATTGCTTCAATTATAATTAGTTTTAAGCGGGTGTAATTTTAAGCCTCACAGAATTAGCATTTATAATTGATGTTAAATAATGAACAATAATTTAAAATTCATATGAAGAATAATTGTATTATTTTTAATATTTAAAGCGAAAAGACTTCAACATGTGTTTTTAACCGGGAGCAGGCGCGTACTCGATACGGCTGAGCAGGGGTTATTGAATCACAATCCTTTTTTTTATATATATAATTATTTTATTGTACACGATACAAATCGTGATTCGAAATAATTTAATTAAGAGGAAACAAACTTACCTACTTTCCAGAACTTTCAATTTTTTTCTATTTTGGTAACAATTAAATCGTTTTGCCAAATTAACGATTTTGTGATTTGTGTGTCCCGCGCGACCACTTCCGGGTTAAAGTCTTGGCCAAGTAATCCTTCAAAGTGCTCTCATTGATTTTCCAAATATCATAAAACTCTTTTTGCATGGAAAAAGCGCAACACAGAAATAAATACGTACTTACAACTTCTCTAAATGAGAAACAAACACATAAGAGGGGTCATAACTAACTGTACCAATAACTTAAAAGGTCAAATAGATTATTCGCAAAACGGATTACAGCTATAATGTGCAATATTTAAAAAAATAAACACAGTGAAAAAATTTTTATTTTTAAAATTTTTTTTCTATTCTGGGTCTGGGATTTGTTTTTCTCTAAAAGGGTATAAAAATCTATCATGGATTACACAAAAAAAAATAAATTTTTTTTATTTGGTTTTGGATAAAAAGATAGCTAATTCGGTATTGAAGAAGTTTTTTTTTTTAGGAGCTTATATCGCCTATAAATTATATCAAGTAAAAGTGCATTTCTTACTATGTCTAAAAGTATTTTTTTTTTAATTCATTCAGAGGTAAATTAATTTTTTTTTTAAATCTTTTTTTTTTTCGATATGTTCGCCCCCCCCCTCGTGGGTATCCCCCCCGGGGGCAGTTGAAACCTGTCTTAAGCTAATGCTATATGTATATCCTAAATCAGCGATACTCAACCTGCGGCCCACTGAGCCTTTTTAAGTGGCCCGGTCACGGCCCCTTGCTCTGAGAAATCTACTTATTTAAAAACATTGTATTAAAAATTTAGTGGGAAATTCTTTGTCAAGAGATCAGAAATATTAATTTTGCTTTCTACTGTCAATATCGGGAGGGTACGAATTGACATTCTTTTTCTATATGAATCAGTTACAGTTAGTGATAACAGACAACAGTGGAATGAATAGTCACAATTTTATGGATGGAACTAATTTTTAACTACCTTCATAACTTGCAAGCGAAAGATATTCGAAGAAAATAGATCATTTCAAGACGATTGGGAGGTTGACTATTTTGTAGAGAAAAACTAGCATGAATCAGTAATTGTTTGATTTATCACGAAAGTGCTGTATTTAAAAAAAAACCAATAAACAGGGAAATTTTAATGACATCCTCAAATTTTTCAAAATTTATAAATGACTTTCTTGAATACTCTTTGCAACAGCAACAAAGTGTTTTGTCAGTGGTAATATCACAGTGGTAACAAAGACATCTTATGAAGTTTGTTATATTATTGATAATCATATGAAACCGTTTACTAATGCAGAAATTGTGAAGGAGTGTTTCTTAATTGGTTCTAGTTTAGTGTTAGTGACAAAAAAAATACAAAAAATAATAATTACAAAAAGCAAAACAGAGGAGTTTTATAATGATTCGATAAATTTTCTACATTTTAAATTTCCAATATTATCTTGGCCTTGAAGCATTTCTCCCCCCCCCCATCCTCATGTTGTGGCCCGCGTGAAATAGCTATAATATGTATGCGTGCCCAGAAAAGAGTTGAGTACCTATGTTCTAAATCAACCGGCACTAAATAATAAAAAAAATATTTATTTATAAACTTTTCAAAATCACAGTTCCGAACATAATAAGTCACCTCAAACTAAAAACCAGAGTTTGTTTATGATCGAAACTCTACGAGTTAACATTATATATATTATGTTGTTGCTAATGTTACTGTCTTACGTAGTCAGATTGAGGCCCATGGAATTCATCATGGCAAGGGGCTAGACGTACGTCTATCACTGGCCGTAGCCTAGAGCACCATACAGGTGACAGTATGACTTAGCTTAAGTCCACCCCAATTTTGAGGGAGAACAACCTGGGAGAAGATCATGTGCCTACCACAGCTCATCCTTTGCCACCAACCTCACTAGAGGTCTTCCGGCTCGACGGCTGCTTAGAGTTCCCCATGCTGCGAAGGCACTATACATTTACAAACTTCCATGCCTTCTCCGGGATTCGAATCCAGGCCCTACGGCACAGCAGTCAGCGTCACTAACCACTATACCAAATAGGCTACTTACATATTCAAAATATTCTCAGTTAAATATAGAAATATTTATTTTTCGTGATTTATTGCAAAATATTTGTATATTTACTTAAACAATTATACACATTCTTTTGCGATCCTTTTTAAGTTGATTCGTTTTGGGATTCTTTATGAAATCTAATGTTTGAACCTATTTTATTGTTTCTGTCTTAATTAACAATGCATTCTTTGGAAGAATTTTCTTGGGGAAGTAATTTGTAAGCACAAAAAGGCTTTTCAAAATTATTTTTCATGTGAGACTGAGAATTCCTTTTAATGTTTTGTATCAATATTGAACTATGACTTGTTCATTTACAGCTTTTTAAGAATCACATAGAATTTATTCTTGTTTAATTTTAATAAGGTAACAAATGTAATTCGAAATTAATGTGATTTAATAAGGTAAAAAGTTGATTCAAACTTCTATATCAGGACGATATTATTAAATTCATACTTGACATTAAAATGTTCTTATCAGCAAAATGTATATATTTGTAAAGTGTACTAAATGACCTAGATAAAAATATTGTTTTTTAACTAGTACTTCTTATAAATGATAGTAATGTGTATGTGTATGTGAGAGAGAGAGAGTTACACAAACAATAAATTAACTCTATGGCATAAAACAATACAAATTATGTTTTAGTTGCCTAATATATCCCATATATCATAACGAGAAAATAAATATTCTATGTATGTTATTGTTTTTTTTTTATGTTTGATGGAACTTAAATCAAAGTAAGTTAATAACTCAGAGCTGCTTTTGTATGGGATGGATTATTTTTGTATATTTACTGTTCAATTTCACAGTCTCTATTGCACTACATTTCCTTATAAAGTATCCACATATTTTCACACCATAAGAAACTGTTGGTTTAAAAACAAATTTATTTTTAGGTTTTTTTTAATTCCTACTCTATTAGCTCACTCTCTCTCTTTATATATATATATGTAATAATTCCCAGTAATTTAATCATTAATAGGATTTGATTTATCTATGGTCCAGTCCTTCAGGACAACTGCTTAATTATCTTAACTAGCTACTCGTCTAACAATGAGTTTTGAAACTACATCCATTCGGTTGTAATCTGCGTTTTATATCTCTTTGTGTACATGAAAAAAACTAAATTAATTTGAAAACACTTCTTTTAATGCATTTTTCAAAGATGTGAAAATGAAAAAAAAAAAAAATGTCAAATTTATCAATATGTTAGAAAAACCTCATTTTTCAAATAATCGCTTTTTGCAAATAATTTTTAGAGCTTCAGTAATGCTTGAAATAAATATAAAATGTTCGACATCACGGGAAAAAGAATGAATTGAATAATTTATCAATACCAGTGAAAAAGGACACATTGTCAAATTAATTATCCCTGAAATAAATATTGTTAATTCTGGAACTCGAAGATGGCACAACTCCTAAACATTGAATATTATAAAAAATGTCAAGGTCAGCCACAGTTCAGTAAAATGAAATGTTTCAGCCTGCAAATTGGAATGTAACATTTTAACAGAGGGGAAAAAAGTATCACATTTTTAAGAAGAGGAAATTCTCCTTTTTTCATCATTTATTAATTGTGCTGAAACAGAATTTTTGAAAACGGCCAGTTCTGTGAGGTTTAAAAAACTATAAATTGAATCAGTTGCAGTACCAGAACAATAAAGGCCTAAGTAACTACATACACTTATTAATTCGGTATTTTTTAATTCTTTCAAAACCTTTCTTTGCACGTTTTTGAATCAAAGTCTTCTGAAAAGATGAAAAAAGCTCCTGGAATATCGCAATTTTTCACTAGAATCATACGCAGTTTTGTATTATAATTTTTTTGTAGCAGAGGGCGCAGTTTTAACCCGTTAAGGACCATGATAACATGTATGTGGTCACTTCAAGGAGCATGGTATCATATGGAAGATTACATTTCCCCCGTTTTATGGCTCATGATCACATAAGTGTGATGTGAATTTAGAACATACGGAATTTGGTATGATTACAAAAACTATAAATTTCGGCGTTTTATTGCAGAAATGCTTTTATATGAACTTTTTTTATAAAGAGTTAGGTTTAACAGGAAAAATCGCCTGGTCCTGAATGGGTTAAGAAAAACTTTTATAGAGGTATTTCTTGAAGGATGATGAGGGCTGCGGAGCCCAGGGTTGGATCGGACCATGGCAGGCATGTCATGAGTTTGAGCCCGTACCACTAAAAAACCCCCCTGAGGGCGCGTGCACGTTAAATCTGTCGAGAGCTGAAACGTCCTCCCCTTGGTGTGGTGTGGGTTGGGGGAGGGGTGCCAGTCGGGGGTCGTCCCGTCCCGACCATGGTTCAAATTCGTGGTCCGTCGCCAAAAGCCCTCGTGTAGCTGAACAGTGCGACGTTAATATTCACTCACTCACTGAAGGATGATGATTTTCCTAACAATTATATATCCCTCAAAAGAAAAAGCAAAGAACAAACTCACCGGATCCTTGGATTTCTTTGTGCAATGTACAATAAAATGTCTGATAGATGTTTTTGGATAAATATATCCCAATTTAAAATGTTTAAGAACTTTGGGAGGGTTTTGGAAAAAGGGGTAAACTAATGAGGTTTCTGACCTACCATACCATTTTAAAAAATCCAACTATGAGAATTTAAACTTCTACTACTAAGAGGGCTTTTAGGGCATAAAATACGCATTCTTTCTTTATAGAAATTCATTTCCTTTATATTTTAACAACCCCTTTAACTGATTTGCCCGTAAACTATACGGGCTTCCATACGCTGTACTTGGAACTGCTACTTTCTTTTTTCTATCTTTGATTTGCACATATTTTTAATTCTTATAGTGAGATTATTAGTGCTAGTGTTTTTAAGAGAAGAGAGCAGCGTGTCCATGGTACTGAAAAACTTCACACCCGATATTTTCTTTGTGATAAAGGCTAGGGTTATTCATTGAAGGCAGGGATTTTTTCAGAAAAAATTCGATAAAAGGAATAGGTGGGTTTAATCTGTTTTGAGAAGAAATGAAAATGGGAAGATAATAAAAAAAAAATCTGATATTATCTCTATCCCCATTTCATTACATCTTAGCAAGTCACCATGCTTCAAGCTGTGCTTGCATATATATATGCACACCCACACATTCAAAATCCTCAACCGTTTAAAAAGATGTACGGACATAAAAATTTTTGTAAATAGGAGAAAGATTATTTTAAGATATATGAAACATTCTTCACAGCACGCAGAATGTACTCATAAAAAGCAAACATTTAGATTATTCTGTGTTCCACAATTAAAAAATAAAAAAAAATAGTGTGAAAATTTTAAAACTGACATTTAAAATTCTTCAATTTCCGCGTTCCGTTGAGTATTATGCTTAGTTATATTGCAACTGGTATATCCACTTTTCACAACCCTTTTGGGGAAAATAATTTTTTCCCCGGGGAGGGCCAAAACATATCGAAAATTAAAGCTTAAAAAATATTAATTTACCGTAAACAAAATACTTTCTGACATAATAAAAAAATACACATTCACAATGATATAATTTATTTTGTATCATCTGGAGGTTTTCCAGCAAAAAAGCTTTCCCTTCAATTCATTCATTAGCTATCTGATTTGTAACTAAAAAAAAAAAACACAAAATTTTGTTTGATTTGCTGAAAAACCCATATGAAAATTTTTTATTGGGTTTTTCTTCTTAAACCAAAATACAATTTCGGGAAAAAAATACAAAACCCAGACTCAAAGAAATATTCTAGAACATAAAAAATTCATCTGTCGACCTTCGTTTACTGGTATGGTTGCCCCTTTCCCTTTTTTATGTTTTTTTATTTTTCATTTGGGGAAGTTGTAAATAACGCTTTTGCCATACGAAAGTTTGGACATTTGGGGAAGAAAAACACTTTTGAAGGATTTTTGCCAAATTTTTTTATGAGTTATCTGAAACATATAAACACGATGATAAACGTTTACACAATTTTTTTTTAGAACTAACATTCATATGTTTACACATTTAACCCGGAGCCTTGCGGGAGTGCAGAATCAAGAAAAAACTACAAAATGTGAAGAAAATATAGTATTATTCAAATATCATTCCTGTAATGTTAGTGAAAAGTGTCTTGAGGTCCTTTATTAAGGTCACGTACCCTAAAAAAAATTTTAGTTCGGTTTTATTGAATTTTCTCAAATTATCAAAAAAAAAATGAGAAAAAGGTAAAAAAGTGGAAAGGGGTACTTTCTTTAGAAAATTTTTCATGTTGTGATTTTTATCGTGTTCAAAAAAATAATTGAAAAAATTTTTGGGGGTAACTCCGTCCCCCCAGGGACTATTCATTAATATCGAGTGCGCCGTTCCCTTTAAAAACATTTTGAAGCCCCCTCGTATATTAAATATCAAAATACCTTATTCTTAGGGAATTTTTTAATTTTTTTTCCATTATTTAACATTAGAAAAATGCTTTTTCCGTGGGGGGAAAAATTACACACACACACACACACACACACACACACACACACACACCACACACACACACACACACACACACACACACACACACATTTCATTTGAATCTATTTATAATATGAGCATTATTTAAAAATCTTTTTACATTTTTGTATTCATTGTCGTGCTTTTGGGTTTTTACTCTTTTTCAATTCAATTAGTGCCATATGGGTGGCGTAGTTGGCTTGTCTGTGGACATCTGCACCTAAAGTTGCAGGTTCTACCCCCTCCCACATCGGTGGATATTCATGATGCAGAAAATCAACAGCGGCTATGCTGTATGATAATGCGGCATGTAAAAACCCCCTTAAAGCCCCGTTTCTGGGCGCCAGAATTTTAAAAAATTTTTTAAGTTCAATTTTTGCATCGTCGAGTCGGGCCTCCTTCTGAGGAGGAAACTGGGAGTCAAAATTACGTGCAGTAATTGGTATCGCCTATTATACGGTGCCGCACTAAAAAGTGATACCAGCTCTTGGGGAACGAGCTAGGTCTGCAGAGGTGAAAAATACCGTCGCAGACGTCGGATACGTTGCCCAGACTCACGCAGACGTGCTGAACGCGAGAATGCTAATTGTGATAGATATGATAGAGAGCAACATAGACTAGACTATTTTTCTAATGACATTTAAACTTTTAAAAATGGATGATGGAAGAATTAAATCTTTAAACAAAAATCCTTTTGCAATCAGTTCCAATTTAAAAATTATAGATACAAAAAATAACATAATAATTATCTATTACTTAAAAGTAATTTGTTTTTAATATATATTACTAAAAAGTAATTTGCTTAAAATATATATTACTTAAAAGAAACAAATACAAAACTTAATACTTATCTTGTGAATTTGTACAGTTAATAATTTAGATTGTATGGTAGCTTTAGCTCCAAAGCGCATTATTATTGTATAAGGGGGGCGCGATAAAATTATGATTGAAAATTGGGTCGCCAATAGTGAATGTTTGAGAAGCACTGATCTAGGAAGAAGCAGTTGAGAGGGAGAAGCAGAGTTTTGTTCGAAGTACATGGAAGTCTAGGATAGTTGACGCCTGTAAACTTGGAATGCCTCAGAAAACAAAATGGAAAATTTTACGAAAAATATTGTTCCCCATCCGGTATAGTGGTTAGCGACTCTGTCTGCTGTGCCATAGAGCCTGGGTTTGAATCCCGGAGAAGACGTGGATGTTTGTAAATGTATAGTGCCTTCGCTGCATGGCGGTACTCTAAACAACCATCGAGCTGATTGGTGAGGGTATGAGATGTAAGAGGCTCCTGACCCTCCCCCAGGGTTTTCTTCCTCAAATTTGAGATGAAATCCCTCTAAATCGTATTGTCACCTGTCTGGTGCTTAAGGCTAGGGCCAACGACAGGCGTACATCTAGCCCCTTACCATGATGAATTCCGTAGACCTTGATCTGACTACATCAAACAGGTAGCATTAGCAACAACAGTGAAAAAATTTAATTTCAAGCAGTACCATTTGAAATTGACACAAAAAATAATAAAGGATGATAAGTCAAATGTGTGCAGCATTATGAACCATCGATAGAAAGAAACTACAAAATGAATGGAACGCACTGGATTACAGATTGGACGTATGCCGTGTAACAAGATGGCCGCATAAAAAAAAACTTATATTTCTCTTTACATTTATGTATCATTTATTATAATGTGTGAAGTAGTTTCGATAATATGATTTTAGAGAATCGGGTCCATCATTCATACTCTACCTGTAATATATATAAAAAAATGGCTTTGTTGCACTCATTGAGAACTTAAAAAAAAGAAAAGACATAATAGAACTGCTTCAGAAAAAAATGTTATTGTTGAGTTTACAAAGTATTATAAAACTAGAAATGTGTTTAAAGGGTCAAAAGAAGAAAGCCGGAATAATAGATTATGCATCTGTGCATTTATCTGCAATGATGTGATTAGATATCAATGACAAATAAACTTTATTGTATTAAGACAGTGATTTATTTTTGATTGCTTTTTGATGATGCTTCTTTTCCAAGAAAAATTCATTCATTTATTAAAAGTTTACAGAAACCCATGAGGTTTATCATTTTATTTCAGATGTACAGTATATTGCTAAATCAAATCTACCCTGAAATCTTAAAATGTAAAATGGTGTTTTAAATATAACACAAATTTGCAAAACTTGTTTTAATTTCCAATGAAATTATGATGATTCTCTTTCTTTTTTTGATGTATTGCAATTGATCAGTGAAGTAATTTTTAAAAAAATAAAATTTGAAAACATATAATTAACTAACTTATTAACATAAAAAATTATATTAGTTAACTTTTCATTTATTGATGTTGTTTTTCTCATTATCGTTCTAATAGTGAGAAAATTCGTGCGTTTACTGTCCGATTTCACTTCTAAATTTGATAAACAGAGAGAATTATGCCATCTCAATCAATAGAAATAAAAAATCAGTTTATTTGTGAAGCATACGAATATGCTTTTAAGAATTTCCTTTCCATCGAAGCCTTAAATACGAAATACTGTTACTAATTTCATGATGTTATCAATTTGTAATAAAATTTCATTTAGTTACATTTTTAAAAATAGAACAGGAATAAAACAGGAATAAAATTTCTAAATTTAATGCAAAATTATTTAAATGCCTTTCGCATCAAATTTCTTGAACACATTTATAAGAGAGATTTTTCCCCAGAGATCATTATGTTTTGTTGAAGTCATATATTCCTTAAGAAAAATACAAACCCACTTTATCATTTTAGATCGATAGCACACAGAATGAATCCTAATAAAATTATTTTTTATATTAATATCTTCATTTAATAAGAAAATGACTGAGTGGTTGTAATGCTATTTAATAAAAGGTGTGACACACACACATAAAAGAAGACGAGGCTCTGTTCCAATGAATCATTGTACTTACAACTCGATTGTCCGTGACAGTATCATCTTCAAAGTAGTTTCCTTCAACATTCACACACTTGTGCTTTCGAAGCTGCCATTGCTGATAACAATTATGGAACGAGGTTTTCGGAAGTCCCCTTAGGAGATTTTCCGTTTTTGCCTGAACCTCTTCAACTGAGGTAAAATGGGTTCCCTTTCAGCAAGACTTAACTGCAGGAAATAAAAAAAAAGACTCACGGTACCAAATCAGGTGAATAAAATGGATGCCATATCATAGCAATGTTTTTGCTTCTCAGAAACTGATTGACTAGTAGGGCCATGAGCGGGTGTATTGTCTTCATGCATTCCATCAATCCCCAATTCTGGCGTTTTTTCCCAAATTTTTCACGAAGTCTTTTTAGTACTTCAATGTCGTAGTATTCATTAACAGTCTGATAACTGATGTGAGGAAACACTCACTCATATAACGCATTTTGGCTATGTTTTGGTCTGTAATCGCTGACCTTGGATTCCCAACACATTCATCGTCTTTCACACACTGACCTTTCCCCTGAAAACCTCTTATAACGTTTAAAACCATGCGCACCAGACAGAGATTTAATATTGCATAACGAAAGACTACATAACATATCACTTTGTCTTTAAGGTATCCGACTACGTTTGAAGCCGTGATCTTAAAAAAGCGCATAAATGTATAATTTTCATGGTATTTAGTGTCACTTAGATTAGAATACATGTATAAAATTGTTTTAAGGACATTATGACAAAAAATTATTTAAGTACAAAATTTTGGCAAAAATTAACTTAGAATAACCTTTTTCCAAATGTTCTCCTTTTGTAAAAAATGCTTCTATTGTATTAATATTTTGCCTGTATATAGCTCAGACCTTTGTACAGAGGCTCAACTATGATTTTTGAAAAATTCACATTATTTTCAGAGTTACAACCATTTGAAATAATTATCGGTGTATTTTCTTAAAATTTCTCCCATTTGTTTTCGTAAAACAGGGATAAACCGACTTCCCAAATTATGCATTTCAAAAACTCTGTTGAGCCCTCTGTACAGAAAGGGCTGAGCTGTACAGGCAAATATTATTATAATAGAAGCATTTTTCACAAAAGGAGAATATTTTGAAAATGGGTCATTCTATGTTCTTTTTTTGTCAAAATATCGTACTTAAATAATTTTTTACTGTAATACTATTCTTAACCCAATTTTATATACATTGCCTAATCTAAGTGACGCTAAATATCATAAATATTATCCATTTACACGCTTTTGCAAAATCATGGTTCCGAATATAGTCGGATACCTTAAAATAAACAATCCATTCTTTGACTTTTACTATCACCTTGGAGATAAATTTTTTTCACCCTTTTAATTGAGTTATAAAAATGCTTCTAATAATCAAAAAAGGAACATTAAAATTTAAATTATTACGAATTTTAACTTATCAGTAATAGATAGAGTATACTTTAAGTCAATTGACTTTCTGCCTTTAGAAATTCATTCTGGAAACTAAAGCCGTTTCTAGAATGTTAATTACATTACAGTAAATCTAGTGATTAAGGAAGTTCTTAAAATTCGTAATCGGATTCACCGGTGAAATATTACTCACTTATTAAGTAGTTTACTTAAACAATTAATGCAAAGTATTTAGAAAGAAGATTAATTATGAAGCTTGGAAAACGTATCTTTGTGTAAAAAGAATTAATGCTTTCATGGTGCGATGCTTCTTTTAAAATCCGTTGACGAATAATTTAGTTATAATTAAGTTATCAGTCCTCTTAAAATGCATTCGGATTCAAGTTCACTTTTACTAATTCTTAGTAGAAAAGTAGGTATTAATATTTAATTACCTAAGATATATTTTTTATTTGTTGCCTGTAATTTTTAAGTAGCTATACATTTAAAATCAATGGAAATCTTATTTTAATTCTCTATATTGAAGAAAACAGGTTAATGAGAAATTAATAGAAAAGTCTTAAGCGCACTTAAAACCTTGGAAGTAACGGGTAAATAGGTATTAATTTGTAAAATGAAGTAAGATTAAATGAATTTAGAAAATATTTTTTATGGTTCTTCTTTGGAAAAGGGTTTTACAATTGTTTTATAATTTTGCATGCACATTACGTAGTTTTTCTCTTTAAAAATGTACCTTAATTATACATTTAGTACTTTTGAAGTATTTGTTTCAAAGATTAAATGTTATGTTTTCCCAGTTAAATAAAAAATTTTGGTCACATCACTTTTAACTGTTATTTAAGTAGAATAATTTTATACTTTTGTAAAGCATTTCATCATTTATTTATTAGATTGATGGTTGAATAGTTGAAAATTGAATCGTTTATTATTTATTCGTGTATAAAAATAATTTCCTTTCAAATATATAAATTAATGTATCTGTAGCAGTTGACATTTTGTGGTAATAAACGATGTTAAAAATAGTAATTATAGAAAATCAATTATATACACAAATAAACAAGTACTCAGCACCTGAAATTCATCATAAAGTCTTGCTTTAGGTAAAATAATTATTCATATAAAGACAGTTATGATGGCGTGGATATTAATTTATTTGTAGCTTAGACTTATTGGCCATCAGATCTTGATTTGATAGACGAACATATAAAAATGATGACAAAACTTTTTTATAAAACATATACATAAAGAAAAGGCCCCATTATGAACACATATTCAAAACATTTTCAAACCCCTTTTTTCCTTTTGAAACAGTTTACATGGAGTCACAAGTTCTTAGTAAATGACTGGAGACAGGTTGTACCTATTGTCTAAGCAGTGGTAACGTACAATCGAGATATTCCGACATGAACATGTTTGACCTCAAAGCTGCTTTTCTATGAAAACCCAAATATGCCCTATCAAATTAAAATCAACCTCGTTTGGTAGCCATCTTTATGCTTCTAGATCACTTCTTACACTATTCTAGCCTTTTGACATGAGTGATTGAGTAATTAACGTCGATTTTTAGCTCACGAGGACTTTTGGGATGGGCCCCCGTAATTTGAACCCTGAAAATGAGGGGGGGTCCCGAGGGCCCCCCCTTTTTTTTCCCTTTTCCACCCAAAAAGGGTGTTTTTAGTCTCGGCAGATTTAAGAATCGTTCCCACACGGGGTCTTCAGGGTTTCGACTGAACACCAGGGTTTAAATAGCGTCCTTTTTAGTGACGCAAAAGGCCGTGACGACCCAGCCCCAAACCCTGGGCAGGATGCCCTTAAATCTGTCCTTTTTTTTTGGTGTGGTAGTTAGGAGAGAGGGGCCAGCCAGGGGTCGTCCAATTTGGGAATGGTTCAAAATTCGTGGCCATCGCCAAAAGCCCTTACTAAACTGCGACGTTTAAAATTCACTCCAAACCCGCATGAGATTTCCTGCTGGAAGATTTTTATTTCCTTTGGAAAAAAAATCCTTATAAGAGGAAGGGTCAACAAAAAATGTTTAGAATTAGGTTTTAAACATTTTCAATTTTCTACTAGAACTAAGTGCCTTAGAGTCACTCATGAGAACTTTCTCCAAAGTATAATACCTCCATCATCAGTCTGTGCACATGAAGAAGCAACTGTTCGATTGTCAAAGAAGGTTCACTCTGACACAACTATCGACGTGAATGAGAAATCGTGATTCAACCAACCGGGCACCCCCCTTATTTATTTTGGGGCGTCTCAACGTTTTTTTAAACCACTTGACGTAGGAAATGACGTTTGGTCAATAGAGAAGTGCTTCTCAAACTTTCAATATTCAATCTCAATCTCCATCGCGCCCCCTTTCCGTACAATAACAATATTTTAAATCGAATAATACTATACTTTGACGCTAAAGCTACAATACGATTTTAACCTCTAAAATGTCACTAGCGTATATATACGTCTCACTCTGCCCAAATGTTAATTGTATTGGGCGTAAATAAACATCCTTCCGAAGTACGATCTTTTCTGTGCACTGCTATACATAAAATTATTCCGAAGACTTTGGAATGCAATAAAAACCCTTTGATAGAGTTTGCGAAGGATTTACTTGCTTCAGAAGATTTGCTTATTTATTCCTATTCTCCCCCCACCACCTACCAACACATCATATGCGCCACATAGCGCGTCTACATGGAAAACGGTGTCATTGGGGAGCGTAATGCGTAATTTTTAATCTGCAGTTAAGGGATTAGTTTTTGTATATAATTTTATACATGACACAAGTCGATAGGGTCCCTGGTAATTATTAAACTTGTCTTAACTTAGTATTGCTAAATTAATTATAAAAATACATCGTGCAGTACTGATACATTTATAAGTGTATTATATCAGTGTAAATATGTATTTTATTTTTTATTATGTAAGAATGTTTTTTTTTGCTTAATTTCAGTAAATTAATAATTTTTTAAAATAATCTTTTGTTTTTGACTTTTCAATATGCTCGCGCCCCCCTCGTAGAATTATCACGCCCCCTAAAGGGTGCGCACCAAAGTTTGAGAAACACTGCAATAGAGGCAAACTAGTTTAGCGTTTCTTGTACAGTCCCATATCTAACAGTGTCCGCTGAACTGTGTGTTCCGAAACACTTTTACTCAAAGTGTATTGTATTAGGCTTTTACCTGACCTACTTTCGTGCGCCATTTTTGCCTTACTAAGTGGGACAGACGTTCTTTTGCTTTGACGATGTATGGACGTTCAAAAGTTTGGTGTTATGTATAAAAACACTCAAACGCTCCCCCAAAAAATCAAGTATCAGCACACAAAGCAAAGCATTAACACTCGCAGTTTACGTGCCATCCACAAAAGCAGCCATTTGTTCACTCTCGAGATCTCGTCTATTTATAGTTATGGTCAACTGGAAACTATTAAAATCTTATGATTTCTGGTAAAGGCTTTTCTGATAAGTCCATATACACAGTTGATGCATGATTGCCCAATCCTTATTTAAAAAAGTTGAAGGTTTAGTTTTGGGGATACTACGTGACGAGCTTTATCGGTATTTCTACTAATTGTGTCCTCTTGGGATTTCTTTGGGGCCTGAATGGCAATTCTTTCCAATCAACCCAAGAAGAGAGCGTGTTAATGCAAATTAGGAATTATATATATTGGAATGTTAGCATTCGCGAAGATCTCTAAGTGAAGCTCTAAGCGCTAAGTAAGCTAAGTAAAGTGAGATAAAGTTCTAGGAGAAAAGTCTGAATTCTGTGAGTGGGTCTAATAGTGACAGTCCAGTTGAATTATAATTGGGTTCGAGACCAGCGGAACATTGCCCTAGCCAGATCAAGCCAGATTAAAGGACTGATTGAAGATTTACGGACCGTAGCTGAGTGTTCAAGGAAATAGCGGTAAGCTTGTTCATTTACACATTAAGGGTAGAGCGGATATTTTTAAGATAGGAATTAATCTATAAAGATAGATCCAGTGGTTAATTGCGCTATTTATCAGTAGTACATTTTGCGTCTCTTCACTCCTGATCATTGCCCTCCTATTCTAGTGTTGTTGTATTGTATATAAATTAAGATCATAATAAATTGATTTTGTTATGGCAATGTTTAGTGGTTCATCTTTCGTTCCCTCAGACACAGGTCGCGTGGATAGTGGATAGAGGGTATCCCCAACGGTGGGGATATCACAATTAGTTATCATTATTTCTCACTAGGCAAGCGTTTCTCAAACTGTGGGGTGCGCCCTCCTTGAGGAGGATGATAACTGTACGAGGGGGCGCGAACATGTTGAAAAGTTGAAAACTAAAGATTATTAAAAAAAATATATTAATTTACTGAAAGTAAGCAAACAAAATACTTTCTGACATAATAAAATACACATTTACACTGATATAATACACCTATAAAAGTATTGGTACTGTACAATGTGCTTTATTATTAATTTAACCATACTAAGCCAAGAACAAGTTTTATAATTATCAGTGACCCCATGGGCTTGTATTAACACTTATTTTGATGATTTGTACGGTTTGTAATTAATTACTTAACTGCCGATTAAAAGTTACGTGGTTCGCTCTCCAATGCCACCGTTTTCCACGTAGAGCGCGTATTTTGATGTTTTTTTGGGGGGAGGGAAGGGGTAGGAGAAAAGGAATAAACACACAAACAAATCCTCTGAAATAAGTAAATCCCTTGCAAACACTGCCAATGTCCTCTTATTGCATTCCAAAGCCTTCAGAATAATTTTTATGGATATCAGTACACAGAAAAGATCATGCTTTGGAAAGACGTATATATACGTTCAGAAAATTAATGATTTGGCTGAGCGAAACATTTATATACGTCTGTGACACATAAGTATTATTGTCGTATAAGTATTTATTACATGATAAGATATTATTTACACTAAAGTCGTATTAGCTTTAGTGTGTATAATTCGAATTCAATTTCCTTATTGTATGAAGAAGGGCGGGATGAAAATGATCATTGAATATTGGGTCACGAGTATTGAAAGTTTGAGAAGCACTGCACTAGGCGTATAAACTAGAATTTAATTATCACGTGAAGTCACGGAGGGTTCAAGCCCATTATGAATTAAAATTTCTCGTGACTATATTTCTGAGAATTATTACATATATATATATATAGAGAGATATAAGTTTTATATAAATTTTTTATACAATTAATGAGTAATATTTATTTTAAATAGCCTGCATTATTTTCGCGATGCAATTTAAAGTGTACAAATTCCCCATAAAACCCATTTATTTTAATGTGCTGTCGTTTATCAGCCTATTTAAGGGAATTTTTCGCTGCCATTTTTTTCAACTTCCTGTTGCAAAGAAAAAGTAAAGCCAAATACATTAGATAACTCTGTAGCCAATAAGAAAAACATTAGAACTGTGTACAACATCAAAATGAACGGGTTCTATTTAAAGTCAATCGATGCGTTTTATGAGAGTTTTGCTTAAAAAATGACTTCTTCAAAAGGAAGTAAATGTCTTTCAAAAGCATTCCAACTAACTTATGAATTGCTTCATCAGTTCCTGTGAGAAAAATGTCCACCTCATAACTTATCACATTTTCGAAACTGTTTCTTCTTTCTATACCTGACAATTTCATCGATTATGCATTTGAATGGATGGGCCTAACAAATGAGTCACACGCACTGTGAGAAGTATTTCTAATTTATAATTTCAAAAAGTTCTTCAAAAAAGAAATAAAATTACGTTCCATCTTCTCAATGAAGCTAATGGACTGGGTATTTTTCTTTTGCCATCACTTATTGTTGAGCTCGTTTGGAAAAATTATTTGAAACATTCCATTAAATTTGATGGCAAAATCTGGGATTCAAGGTTTTTTTTTGCCTTCGATTTTATATTTCGTATTTTGATATTGTTGCGTAGATTTATTAAATGGAATTCATCTGAAAATAAATCAAATTTATAAAATGATACGAAAAAACATAAAACTGTATTGTATAATTATGATTAAAGGAATTTTTTTTTAAATTCGGGAGATTAACAACAAAATATGTAGAGCTGTATGTAGATAAATTAATGCTTGCAAACATCAAAGATGCTGTAACAATTTACTACCATTAATTTTAAGGTAGTAATTTGATACAGATATTTAAAGCCAAATTAATTTACATTTTTCTCTAGTTGGACGATAGCACCTCAAAAGGGTGATTTTCATCGTTTGTCACTGTGTTTGCTATAGTGCTTACATATAAGATCGCTATTTTCTTATTGGTTTATTTTGAATGTGGAGACCTTATTGAGGCCCAGTGGCTGAGTGGTAGTGTATCGCGCTTCCACGCCACAGGTCCGTGGTTCTAATCCCGGGATGGGCAAGGTCAACTCGGCTTTTCATCCCTTCAGTGAGTCGATAAATGAGCACCAAGCTTTCTTGGGAACTGAACACTGGGGGTTCATGTCAGGCTGACTACTTGACCGAAACATCTGCACCCCAGCTCCTAAGGTTACGTAAGCTGAGATAGGCACAGTAGACCTTGGCCCTCATGAGCTGTTGCACCACTGAGTTCAGTTTAGCATTATTAATTTCAGCAATTAATTTGATTCTTGAACAGATTTATCCATTCTATGTAGGTCGATTTTGTTGCAGTATTTGCGTCCTAAGTTTGAGATTTGTTTCTGTTCGGTAATGAATATCTCAGTGGCGTAACGTACACCCCCAAAGCCCCCACATGAAGGGAAGGTCCAGGATTCTAGGAGGTCAAAAGTACTTGTTTAAACAATTTATATAATATTAAAAAGAAAAACCTGTCTTTACAAGGGGTCATTTATATACTCTACTACACCACTGGGATATCTCAGGAATTATTGATCAGTACTAGGATAACTTCTTAAAAAGAGTACGTGGGCTAAGCATTCAGTTATAACTTCCCAAAAGTTTGCTAAGTTCTACTTTTGAACAATTTTATTTCTAAGGTTTAGATTTATTTTTTCAATCATATCTAAGATTTCTTTGATTTCGGTCTTTTTGAAGTGTGATTAATGTGGTAGATACATGATAATTGTTTATTAATAAAGTACTAAATTGGCCGAACTAATTTTTTAATGTAGATCTTACGTTAAAAACTCACACTGACATAATTATAAATATATCACTCAGAATTCTTTTTAATGGTAGAAAACTGTGTGAATTTTTCCACTGTTTTAATTTTAATAAATGATTTCGTAATATTTTTCGCATTCAACAATAACCTTGTCGCTTTTTTTCATGGTACTTAATTCTACTTTTTGCCTCAGGTTAAATTAAAAAAGAAGTTACTTAATCCTTTGTTTTTCAGACTTCTTTATCTCCCCTCATTTATATGTTTCTGATATTCTATTTCTTTTATCCTGGTACTCATATTTTTTTTTTCTGTTTTACATTGAAAACTTTAAAAAAAATGTGTGTCTCTTAAATCTATTTTTAAATGGTTGCAATTCTACCGTTCTCATGTCCTTAATCAAGTTTCGATCATTTTTTAAGAATCTTCACAACCTGGTTTTATTTTAGTACTAAGTGGTCTTCTAGGATAAAAAAAATATTTTTCATCCAAGACTATTTGGCGTGATTTTAATCCTCAAAATAGGTATTTGACGCATAGCATAACGATAACAAATTAGTTCCGATTTCCATGAAGATTACGGCTTCGGCATCATAGTAGTTAACCTATTACTTCAAAACTTAGTACATTTTGTAAAAGTCCCATGAGTTGAAAATATATATAAGGACTGATTTAATGGGATTCTCTTTTGTATGGTTTATGTACAAAATTTTGGTTCATAAAATTTTCGTTTTCCCCTTGACCTATTAACTAAGCCCCCTGAAGCCATTTATATGCATGACTTTGACTAAATGTTGGGCATTGAAGTGAACTCGCATTACTTTGAACTCAGGGTTGGGAGACTTAGGATTTTCATCTCTAGAAGATTTCGGTAATCGATTTTGAATCATAACATGCAGCTTTCATCTAGTAATTCAAGCAAAAGTTTCAATCTTTGTGTGGGATTTTACTTAATATGTTTTTAATATTTATTGAAAACAGTCTGGAAAACATAAATAAATAAGGCTCAACTCATTTTTAAAAAAATCTGCTTTCTTATTGTGAAGTTTCTTTAAAAAAGTAATATTAAGAATGGATTGTACCATTTTTTTTTTTTACCTTTAATTTTTATAAACATAATATGAATAGTTTCTCTCGATTATTGTTCATAACTTTTTATCAGTCAACGTAAACTTATACTCCAAAATTATAAAAAACTGTTTCATGTTTTATATATGTCCTTTGGATACATTTTAAAATTTTTTAATCTGGATTTTTTTTTCAAAAAAACCCTTTTTAAATTTTGTAAAACTTATTAAAATTATTCTGGTATACAATTGAAAATTTTTATTGTTCTATTTCAAATCCAATGCAAATTTTGTATAATTATTACGGATGCATCTAAATATTTAGTCTTTATCTCATAATTCTCGATATATATATATATATTTCGAGATATACATATTCGATACATACATACATATATATATATATACATATGAATAAATAAAAAGTCAGCTCCTGTAATTGTTTTTGCTATCAGGAAAAAGTTTGCTATTTGTGTATATATCAAACAAAAATTAAACTTTACAAGTATAAAAGTTTATGCATTTTATCTTAATTGTCTTTCCATTTATGTACATACTTGAATTATCAATTATACACAAATAAAATCTTCCATATTTCTTAAAATATTTAGATACAATTGTAATAGAAAAAAAAATTCTTTTTACATTCTACACACTTATTATTTAACGTGTTTGCAGTACATTTGAAAATGTGATACTAATATTGAAAATTTTATTATCTCTTTCATTGTGTAAATGAATAAATTTTTTTATACCATTCTTATGAACCAACTTAAGCAAGAATTAGTAATACATTCTTTTCCCAAAACTTTTTTAAAAAAAAATATCCCGTTTTTTTACTTAATTGCTCAAACAAATGAAAGGGAAATTTCGTACCATTTAGCTACAATATTTTTAAATAATGTTTAATTTTTACCATATTTAATTTTATTGACGCTTGAAGCTCAGAGTTAGGATGCTAAGAAAATACTTTTAAAGAATAAAAATATACTTAAACAAAAAAAAAAAAAGACAATTATTTTCATACATGCATTCCATGAAAGGAGAAATATGTCCATGTGTATTTTTCTTTATGATAAACATAGCACGTAATGTGTTATTACTGTCTTATCACACAGTAATAAACAATGTCTTCAAAATTGATATATGTGTAGACTAATATTTCTTTCCTGCAGTTTCCCCCTAAGAATGTACATTTATACCCATTTCTTCAATAGAATTCAAGGTCATATATGGGTCACAGTTTGTATTATGGTTCTACTAGAATAGATTTAGTTTGACAAAAACCTCATAAAATCGTAAAACACAGTCATATTTTGGAAAAAAAGTTTATTCTTTTATTCTTCATGCTTTTGGTTAAAACAGCGTTTGTAAAAGTGTGGGACCTCTCCCAATGATAACCCTACGTAGGAGCGTGAGCGTATTGAAAAATCGAAAATAAAATATCATTTAAAAAAAAATATTAATATACTGAAAGGAAGCAAATTAAAATGCTTTCCGACATAATAAGAAATATACACTTTTATAATGTATTTTAAGATGTATCAGTACTGCATAAAGTATTGGATAATTAATTTATCAATACCAAATTAAGATCAAATTCAATAATTACTTGTGACTTCCATGGGCTAGTCATATACAAAATTGTATAGCAAATTTAATATAGCTTTTGATAATTTGTAAAATTTATAACTGAACTTGTCTTTTAGCTTTAAGGTCAAAGTCTATTATTATTTTAATTAAGGTATCCGACTACGTTCGGAACCGTGATTTTAAAAAGGCGCATAAATGGATAATTTTCAGGATATTTAGTGTCACGGGTTGAATCAAGTATAAAATTTCTTAGACATTTTTACAAAAAAAAAATTTTTTAAATAGAAATTTCGGCAAAAAAAATTTCCTTAGAATAACCCTTTTTCAAAAAAGTTTCCCTTTTTAAAAAAACTTTTATTATAATAATAATTTGCCTGTATATAGCTAGACGTTGTACAGAGGCTCAATTATCATTTTTGAAAAACCATTTTTTTCAGAGTTACAACCCCTTTGAAATAATTATGGGGTTTTTTTTAAAAAATTTCTCTACTCTGTTGTCGTCAAACATAGATAAACCTAATTTCTGCCATGGCTTCAAAACTTTAGTTGAGTTCCTGTACAGAGGTCTTGTTTCAGCAAAGTAAAATATTATTATAATAGGAAGCATCTTTCACAAAAAGGAGAATATTTTTGAAAATGGCCCTGGTATGTTCATTTTTGTCAAAAACATTGTACATAAATACCTTTTTATTGTAATACTGGCCCTTAAATAATAATTTCATGTACATTTCTAACCTTGCGATATTAGTATCATAAATATTATCCATTTATACGCTTTTGCAAAATCATGGTTCCGAACGTAGTCGGATACCTTAATACGTCGTTATAGTGGGGCGATGAAAAATATTGATTGAAAATAGGATCATATATATATTGAAGGTTTGAGAAGCCCTAGCTTGAAACAAATCGTTTCTTGCCTAAATTAAAATATGTTATATAAAATAAATCTAGTTAATACGGAAAATTGGGGTAAAAACTACCACGTGCTGCAAACAAATCTAATTAAAGTAAATGAAATATGGCAGATATTAATACAAAAACATGAAATTTTGTGAAATACTATCTATGAATATAGTAGATTTTTTTTCCTTCTTAATGGTATAAGATTTTTTCAAGATAGCACATTAAAGAATATTTCACAAGATGAACACAATTTTCTGCCTAAAAATGCAATAAGTTACACAAAATGCTTCTGATTCACCAAAGAACATTCCCAATGTTCGAAAAAGAACAACAGAACATGTTTAAAGGCTTCATTTTACGTGTACCACACTCAAAAGTTTTAAAACTCAAAACAGTCAACTTTTCTGAACCCTCGTAGGTTTATAAATCACTTTGTTAGACGTCTCCTGGGAGATATTACTGTATTCTCTGAATGTTTCGTCTATTTGCCAACAACCATGGAGCTCAGATGTATTCTACAAATCTCGTGGGAAGTCTACGTTGGCTGCAAGCTGCTAGAATTCTGTAGAAACTGAACTGTAGAAGAAAAATTACCCTCTTACAGAAAAATGAAACCTTTAAAGATATTTTCTTTTAGACAAAACGTGACTTAAAAGTTTATACGATGATGCCATTTGCAGCTAAAGACGCTGAGATTTTCTATAAATATGCATATTGAAGTAACGTTTTCAAAGACTAAAATTAAATAAGGATGTTTTACAAGTCATTTTGTATTATTTTGATATATTATTGAATTTCAGAAGAGTTTTAGTAGATATTAAGGATTTTAATGAAAGGATAATGAATTTTTATTACTGTAAGGACAGAAGAAGCACTGAAATAATTTTCAAATGAAAACAAAAATCATGATATTTTTAGAACATTAGATGTTAAAATAAATGAAATTGTTGAGATTTAATTTGTTATGTTTAGATTCTTTTTGCTTTCCTAAATTCTACTGGAATACTATAATTAGATTTTTGTAAACTAAAGGAAATAATCATTTTAAAATTATTTACTTTAAAAAAGCAGATAAATAAGATGAAGAAAAAAAGATGGATTTTTAAAGATTATAGTTAAATAAAACGAATGGTAAAATGAGTCATTTTTTAAAGGTGGAAAAGTATACCTTTTGCTTTTGATATGTGTGCGCAGAAAATTCCATTTGAATTCCATGTAATATAAAAAATACTAGAAGATAAAAGAAAAATAAACAAATACAAATAAAAAAATTTTCATGCAAATAAACCTAAAAGCATAACAATGTTTCAGAAGCAAAAATTCAGTTTGTTTTTCTCAATTCAAAGAAAGCAAGATAGTTTAATTTGTGTAGTTCAATACCGCCATGAGTTCATGTATGCAAATCAAAATTTAATACTATATTTGCACAAGTTTTTCAAACATTAGTCCTATTGGAATACCAAAACCACAAAATGTAACCCACCGTTCTTAGCTATGATCTCTAATGCAATTATTTTTTTGCTGGTAATCCTCCCAATAAGAACATACAACGAAAATATTACTAATTTCTTTTATAAAAATAACATTATTAAATGTATACCGTTTCCTCTCTCAAAAAATGTTTACCGAAATTATACCTCTTTATCTCTTTGAAAATAAGCTACTTCCTGAAACACAAAATATACATATGAAATGGTCGTGATCATTGGTAATAATTATTATAATGCAATTACAGGGTGTGTCAAGTATTGAGAATTTCTTTAACGATCATATTTGAAAATGTTGATATTCTATAGATGTTACTGATGAAGGAGTCCTTGCTGTGCTTAAAACTAGCCACAGCATTAAACACATGGCATCCTGGTCACAACAGGAAGCAGACAAGAGACACAAAACTGACTGCTGCTAAAGCTATGCTACGACAGAGAAAAATTTCAAAAGAGGCTCATCTGCTGATATTTCATGAATCGGCAAATCCACTTGACTTCCTCTTACGGAATGGCGGAAATCTATCGTTTGATATTTTCTGTTGTAATCTTACTTTTAAGAAATGGAAGCTGATAATTTTCTAAGATACGATTGCGATTAAATCCCGTCAGGCGGTAAGCAATAACTATTTACGTGCGAGTCCTGAAGGCCAGGGCCATTACAAATTAAAATGTTATTCAAGATTAAATTAAAGAGAATTATTACATATATGAATATCAGAAAGAAACCAAAGTAAGCTATCATAAACGTAAAAAAATTAATTTGCCTGTGTGAAAGTCTTTCCAATGATGTAAGAAATAATTTAAATATAAGAAATATTTTAATTTCAGAACAATAATTATTTTAAATCCCAATTTTCATTTCTGTAACTAATTCTCCATGGAACTGTGATTTCAAAAAGCTCATGTTCGGATAAATATTCGGGCTATATTTAGTGTCACTTAGTTGAAATATACGTAAAATTGTTTTAGGATATTTTGATAAAAATATTATTTAAACACAAATATTTCTGGCAAACAAATTCAACTTGTAACAACCTTTCTTAAATGTCTTTTGTAAAAATGCTTCTAGTATAATAATATTTTATCTGTATATAGCTCAGACCTCTGCATGAAGCTCAACTATGAGTTCTTTTGTGGTAAAATTCACATTATTTTCAGAGTTACCACCTATTTTGAAATAATTATCGGCGTTGTTTTCAAAAATTTCTCCTCTTGCTGTACCTAAAACATGGATAAACCTAATTTTAAAGCTATGCTATTCTCTAAAAAATTTTAGCTTCAAACCCTTTGTAATATAGTCTGAGCTTATATACAGGCAAAATACTATTAATAGAGGTAGTCGCAAAAAGGAGAATATTTTGAAAATGGGTTATTCTATATACCACCTTGCACAAACATTGTATCAAATAATTTTTCATTGTAATACTATTCTTAAAACAATTTTATATGTACTTTCTACCCCATGGTACTAAATATCATAAATATTATTTATATACGCCTCGTAAAACATGCCCTTGAACGTAGTCACGATACCTAAGCTAAGTTAAATATACAAAAAAGTCGTTTAATACTGCAATTATCAAATTTCGCCATATTGAAATTAATCATATAAGCCATTTATTGTGTTTTGTAATTTAATTTGTACCGGAATATATCTAAGAATCTCAATATTTATTTAAAAACTCTTTATTATATTTGGAAACATGGATATAGGAATAAAAAAACCTATAAAAGCAATTGCGAGTGAAGTAACAAATTTTTCAAATTATGCTGATAAATTTTTAATCAGATAAAAAAATTTGAAATGTTTTGCGCAATCATATAAGAAAGGTATTGTCATACATCTTTATTTACAGGGTAATATTTTATGCGTTTTAAATTTTTTTCATTTTAATTAACTGTTTTTTAAAACATTTGATTATATATGTATCTTATATGATTCATATAATATAATAGATGTTTAAATTATTACTTTTGATCATTTATATTTTCACTCAGTAAATTAAAATCATATGCAAGAATTTTGAAATCTAGTTGCTCATGACTTTTTTTAATATGGATGTACTTTCACATATGGATAATATTTAAAATAATATTAACTTATTTCATTTGACTGCTTATTTTTAAGAATTAATATTAGTAATACAATAGTTTAAGAAAAATATCTTTACTCTTTTAAAAATATTTCAAGGTATTTTGAGTACACGTTTCTCTACATAGTTAAAAAAATATTACCGTATTTATTCAAACCTAAGCCGCATTTTTCCCGATATTAGTACTACTGCTAATCGGGTTTGGCTTAAAATTGAAGTCGGAAAAATTTGTAGGATGGGTGAAACTGAACATGTTTAATAAAATGTTTAGAAGTTCATGTATGGATTCAAAAGGTTTTAATACTGGAAAAGTGAATTAATTATTCATTTCTTATTAGTTCTCCTTTTTTTTTTCTTTTCTTTTATTATTCTTTCTTGTAATTTCGTAAATATCGGACATCAAAAAACCTTTTTAATCCATTTTTTATTTTTTCACAAAAAAAATTTAAGAGTTTGGGGATGCGGCTTAGATTTGAAAAACTAAGATGATTAAATCTGTAACGTTTTCGATACGGTACTCCTTAACTCTTGAGGAAATTATTCTGTAACTGTGTGTGTGTGATTTGTGTTTAAAACCACTGACTTTATTTTATATTAATGTAAATGCTATTTAAACCCTGGCAATGATTATGTTAGAGTTAATCGTGAAAAATTAATCGTGGTTCGTGAGAAGTTAGTCATTCGTCCTGAAGTTAGTTTTCAAGATATAACGTCTATTTGGAGAAGTGGAAATATACTTGGGAAGTTGATTTGGAGAGGACCATACAGTTAAGGAAAGAGCTAACACGTGATCTCCCAGCGGAACTAGAGATAAGTGTACCTTTTACAACCTTTTAAGCTTAGGTTAGGATTTCTCCCAAGGTTATTGAATTAATCACAAACTGATCTTAAATTACTTAACATTAAAATAAAAACATTACTTTAATAACAATGTCTGCTTTTTCTACGACTCCTATTACACCTGCAACCACCTGGTTGTGACATATCTTAAAATGAACCCAGTTCTTCAATTGTATTATGATGAATATTGCAAAATCAAAACAGAGAACTTTTTTTACATGGATGACTTTTCAATTTGTGTTTTAAAAATTTTTTTTTAAATTAAGCTTTACCCCCTAAAAAAAAATAATTTGTATTTATGTGTCACACTTTCAAATTCTAAAAGCACTTATTGATTTTGTGTTAGTCAAGTTTCTTATGCTTGCTAAAGTAATACATTCTTTTATATTGAATTCACAATAGCTTGATTAAGATACGATTTAGGAAAAACTTTTTTCACAATTACGTATTAATAGCTTTATTCATTAGCTAGGCATGTACCAAAAGGCACTTAAATTTCTCATTTGAATTATGGAGTTTAATACCTAAATGTGTGTGATTACGATAAATTTGCAGAGTTAACGACCTCTCTTTAGTTTAGAATTTTTTTGGAAACTGAGGAGCAAAAGTGAAGTCCCGACCAACCAATGAGAAGAAGACACAACAAGGAGGACCAGTTCGAGTCAGAAAAAAGCCGAGATCATCAGTACAGCCCCTACTTCGAAGAGTAAGCAAGGTCAAGCAGCAGGAATACCAGAAGCAGAAGTAATCTACAACAGAATTGCCAGAGGAGGAAAGAGGGAACGAACTGCAACAGATCCATCTCTCTGGAGGTCCTAGTAGGAGACGTCAACTACAAATCATAAAAATCAGGTTGTATCGTTTCATTTTATATTCTTTAGAACAAGTGGGTGGAAGAATTATTGCAAAGAGGCAAGTCATGTTAATTTGTTTAAAATTTAACTCGTCAAGCAAAAGTTGACACTAAAATGAGTGCATTTTTCTGGAAGATGAAAAATGAGCTTTTGACTTGTGATTTTTTTTTTTCAAAATTTGCGAGAAAACATGTGTGAATATGCATTTGTTTACTTCTATGTATGACTTCGCTGAGATGCGACAATTCCTTTGATTGTTTGTTTTAAAGTTTTATTGAAAAATGTTTTAATTGTATAATATATACATATATATTTATATACTGTTATATTGTTTCGTATTAGTGTACATCTGGTTTGGGGAAACGTGGCGTAGACAAATTACTAACAAAAACACGAACAGCGCTGCACGATTGCAGGGGAAGTTTATCGGAAAAGCCAGATGAGGTGTGTATATGAAAATTAGTTGTAATTTAAAGGTGATATATTATGTATAAAAATTGTGAAATATAATGGTATTATGTGAAAATTTGTTATTCCACGTGACTTAAAGAGTTTTTTCAGGCTGACTGACTTTAATTCTTCAAAGGAAGCAGATGTTTTTTGTCAAATCACATTGTAAATCCGACAGGATGGAAGTGACATGTAATACAGAAGAAGATAGTAATAGTTTTTAAGCAGCATTAAGTAGAATTGCTAGTAAAGGGGTGTGTGGCTCTGGTGTTTCCAACTAAGACATATATGGTTTTTTCCCGGGCCCTTTGCCTGAATAGGGCACGCCAATTTTAGTGTAAAAGAGAATCTACCGTGATTAAAATACATAACCGGTAATGTTGGTCTAGTTATTTGAGTAAAATTATTGTGGCTCTCGGAAGTATAAATTAGAGACGAATATTAAAAATTAAAGTTAAGATGAGAATCGTGAAAATTAAAGTTTAAGTTGAATATTGGAAATTAATGGTTAAAATGGCTATTCGAAGTTAAAATTTAAATAGATTATTGAAAGTTAGAAGGACAGAAAAATAAAATTTAAGCACGTAATTTCTTAAGGGCCATTAAGACCCTCGAATAAATCACGTTTTGCTTCTTGGAGAGGGTTGTGACGGGCTCAAGGCGTCTTTTCATTAACATGTCCTTTTGGGTTCTTTGGGGCCAGAATTAATGGTAACTCTTTTCCAACCAAACGAAGAAGTAAAGCGTGAAGGAAAGATGCAAACTAGGAAGTTCAGAGTAAGCGAGGTGGCAATTTTTGGGGAATGTTATGATAGTCTGTGATTCAAGTGTGAAGAGGTTTTGAGAGGTTAAATGACAGCTAACAGAAGTTATCCGTGACAGAGAGCCCTTAGATCAAGGTGAATACCATTGCACGCCAATGAACCACAACTTCAAATAGGATTAAATAGAGTGATACTTTGTGGGACGATAAAGGTAGGAGTGACTATTTAAATATTCGGATCTGTGATCGCATTTGAATTGAGCTTAGGCGAGTTAATTATGGATAGTGGTCCGGGTTACGTTATTTCGGTATTATATATATATATATTGTGTGTTTAGTCGCCGTAGATTCTCTCATATATCATATTAGTATCTAATCTGTTAGAGGTTTAAGTAAAGATCTTAATAAAGTCATATTAAGATCATGGCAGCTTCTAGTTCTTTATTTATTCCTACACCTCTAGCTCGCACTGATAATCAAGGAGAAGGGCATCCGAGGGGGGCGTCCTTACAGCTTGTAAACTCAAACAAAAGGAAAATGCAATCTTTGTAAATGAATATTTTTAATAAAGATAACCACACACTACAGTATAACTCTTAAGTGGAACTCAGTATCAAAATCTTATTCGGTAACGCTAGCTGTGAGTTATCTCGTAGTGTTTTCTTTCCAATAAAAATTACTGTAAATGTCATTAAAATATTATACCAGTACCTTCATGTTATTACATTTTGTAAAATGGCATGTCTTCTTTAAAATAAAATCTTGGTACCCTGGTCAAGACGTTCTAAATTTACAATGAATGGGTTAAAAAATTATGTTTTATGTATAATTGTATAATAATAATTTTATTTCAAGTATGTGATTATAAAAAAATGCAATTAAATTTATGGCTTGATTAAAATCAGTGGATTCTCTTGTAATTGTGATATAAATGAATTAATTTAAATTAATCTTACGTTAGAAGAAACCCAACTGGAAACCATAAATGAAAACATTTCCATCTTGATCTCCAAAGGAAACTCTTTCACTTGAATTATTGTTTATTAATGACTTCGGTGAAATACTGAATAAATAGGCTATTTACCATGAAGGAATTAAGAGCTCTCTATATTATGGGCTATTTTATTTCATCTGACGAGAATCTTAGAAGTGGGACATGTTTTGGAATATATTATCTACTCAGAAAGTCAAGTACATTTTCTTTCAATTTCCCTCGTATTTAAGTTTCCAGTAAATAGTTTTAATTTCTTCATGTTAAGATCTCAGTCATAGTTTGTGTAATAATTCAGTTGTAAAATGTAAGCAAAAGTATATGCCCTACAATAAATTAAATTTTCGGATATTAAGCAAATATACTTTCATAAATTATGTATGTTGTGTAAATTGTGCATATATTTGATTTACGTATTTTCATAAATTGACGATGTAATTGACCTATGTAAAGCCTGAAATGAACTCTATGTTGAATTATTGGGCAACAACCTGACATTTTGAAGAGTAATGATAACATATACAGTATATATAAGGTGACAATTAAATTCTGGTACGGCGCATGCCCTAGTCGTTAGGCTTGTAGTGAAGGGTGTGAATAGAAAATATTTGACCTTGACCTTTCCGGTTCCTGTGGTCCGTTTTCCATCCCTTTATCTAGTTGTTTGTTTTTCATTCGCCCTTTGAGTAAGATGTGTTGTGTCATGATAAACTTAAAAATCAGCTGCACATAAATTTGAAATTTCTCTTGAAATTTAAAAAAAAAAAATCTCCAACGGATGTTTTAGGACCCGACTATTCGGAACCGTGATTTTCAAAAGGAAAATGGATATTATTTATTTTTTGTGTCACTTAGATAAGAATACATGAAACAATTTTTAAGGACATTATGAAAAAAAAATTATTTAAAACAATATTTTGGCAAAAATGAACTTAAAAAAACCCTTTTTTCAAATTTCCCCTTTTGAAAAAAAGTTTCATTGTATTAAATTTTTTTTTCCCAACTCGATCTCCAAAGGCTAAACTAAATTTTTGAAATGTATAACTCGAGTCGGTTATCCATGTTTTGAAAAAAGAAGGAAAAATTTTTAAAAAAAATACGCCCATAATTATTTCAAAAATTTTTCTCTGAAAATATTTTGAATTTTCAAAATTATGTTCCTTCGAGGTCGGACTATAACAGGAAAATATTAATACAATGAAGCATTTTTTCAAAAAAGACATTTGGGGAAAAATTTCTAATTAAGCCTTTTAAAAAAATAATTTTTTTTCATAAGGCTTTTTAAAAAGTATATTGTGAATAAAATCCTGATTTCATTATGTTTTTGGGTCGCCGTACTAAGGGGTTGGGGATTTCAAAAGATGGAAAATTTTTTTTAAATTTTCACAAAAGAATAACTTAAATTCTTTTTAAATAACAATTTTTAAAAAATAGGAAAAAAAATTAAATAATATTCAATAATCGCAAAAATCCTTATTTAGTAATTTTTTATTTTAACCCTTTAAAAAATTTTCTTTTTTGGTCCCTCCGGTTTTAAACTTTTTCGGGGGTGAAAGGCCCCTTTATTTCAAAAAAAATTCCCCCAAAAGGTTTTAAAAACTTTTACGGGTCAAAGGATTGGGGTTTTAAAAAAGGCTTTTTTTTCCCCGGGTTTTGGAGGGAAAAAGGGGCCATTTTTTGGGCCAAAAAAAAACAGGGTTTTGAAAAAAAAAAAATATATGTATTCTAATCAAAAGTGACACTAAATATCATGAAATTATCCATTTATGGTTTTTAAAAATCTTTTCCGAAAATATCGGGTACTTTTAATTAAAAGAGATGGGAATTTTGTACGCCACATTTAAATTTTTTAAGGGGAAAAAAAATTTTCGGAAATCGGAAGGTTTTGGTGATAAACTTCGGTCGATCTGTGACTTAAGAAAGGGGGTTTTTTCGTTTGGCCATTTAATGCCATCATCAAGCGAAGGGGACCAAAAAATCAAAAAAAAAAACACATTACTTTGGGGGCCAAAAAAACAAAGGGAAAGTGAAAGAAAAGGCCAGATTTTCAGACAACAACTCATTTTTTGAACCGAAAACCCCGGGAAAGAGCTCTTTTAAAAACAGTTCTTGATGAAAACCATTACCGTGAATTTAATCTGACCTCACTTTCTTGTTCCCTTAAAATTAAAAAACATTGATGGAACCAGTGCCGATTGAAGCTCATTTCCAGCCTAGAGTGCAGAAGATCTAATATCTCCTTGGCACTGGTGGATAGAAATTTATAACTAGAAAGTCTGGTTAAGTCTAGTTTTACCGGACCTTGCTTCAACATTCAACTATATAAGTAAAACATGGCCATATCTGTATGCATCCTTTCATGCAGTTTTGCTGCATCAAGTGATAAAAGACATACGAAAATTTAATGCTATGTAAAAGACCAAGTTTTCAGATAACACGGAAATAATAACACATGCTGCCAATAACGTTGATAAATCCATCTAGAGTAGATTGTGGCAGGAAAGGGATCATAGCATTGATGAATGTCGTATACCAAGGCTTCACACATAGGTAATGTATGCAGTGGCGCACACAAGGGGGGGCGTCTTAGGGGCCCGAACATTCCCCCATAGTCCTTGATTTTTTTTATTGGTTTTAATCCTATGTGTGTAATGTAAAATTGAAAAATGTATTTGTTATTAGTAATTAGTTTTATGAATTAATACTTATTATTTATTCAAAAGTTAATTTTATATTGATTTTTGTTCCCTAAAATTGACAAAATCAAAAGAATATGTTGGGCGGCGTATTGGAGCATGCTACCAAGATGGTGAACTTTAGAACCTGGACCCCTTTGTGTGCGCTACTGAATGGATGTAAATAAAATTTGTTTCTGTATTTTTTCATATCTTCATTTTTCTGTATATTCGTGTTAGTTTTTTTTTTTACTATAACACTTCAAAACTCGGATGAGAATTATGAAAAACCTTGTACAATGTTTCTTCCTTAAAAAATGACTTCAGCAAAAAATTGACTCATGTATGGGATTTATCCGCAAAAAGCTTCTGCTGGAAAAATATCAATGTCGCAATTTTTATCTAACTTTGACATTTTTCTCCATTTGCAACTCATAACCTTCACTTATTATGCACTTGAACGAATGCATATGATAAAATGACGAGCGAGTCAAGAAAATACATTTATAGTTAAACTCATGGCATGTTTCACTGAAATGAAATTTATAATATTCTATCAATATTCCAGATGAAATTAATGAATTTCTTTTGTAGTAACTTGTTGTTTAACTCTCCCGATTGACTATTTAGGGCATTTCCTTCAGTTTCAGAATAACATGGTTTATAAATCTATGATTTCACCTCATTAAACTTAACAAAAAATATTTTTTTAATTTACTTTGTTCATTATTGTTGGAGACGAAATAATACTGAAATGAAAGTAGGGATAAAAGGTATAAATATTTTTTAATGTTTTGATGAGTAGATACTCCATATATTAATGAATTTATTTAAATTAATTTTTCTCTTTAACCACTTCCCCATTCTTAGAATACTTATTTGTTTCTGAGAGAAATCAAGATTTGAATAAAGTTTTAAAACTAATACTTTATATTTCAATAAGATGTTCAAAACTTTTACAAACAGAAAAATAAATCTAAATTATGATAGTATTCATAGACTCATACAATTCTTACGAATGAATATATATATATATATATATATACACTGCTGTTTGCAAAAAATGCAACACAATGAAGGAATGATTAGAATTAAATGAACTTTACAGCAAATATCAATTATAGGATATTAGTAAAATAGCAAATTTTCAGAGCCACCGCACATGCGTGGCGTTTGCAGCGCCCTATGAACTGATGCTGAAACCGTATAAATAAAGGGCTGTAGCTGGACGTTGAAAATAGTCAATGATTATTTGCTAGTGGTGAACGTTTAGTGAGACCTAAGTATGCCTCCACGACGAAATAAGGATACATTTTAACAATTTACGGAATTTGAACAAAGGTGGATTATCCGCCTTCGAGAAGGGGGATTTTCCTATCACGCAATATGAGCTCGTGTGCAGTGGAAGAATTCCACAGTAATGCGACTTTGGAAGCCGTGGTCAAAAGAGCACCGACCAACTCGAAAAACAGGCAGTGAGATGATGGAAGGTGACGTCAACGCGCGATGATCGACACCTGCTTCACATGGTGGTGAATGACTATACAACTTCCTCCAGACAGTTGGAAGAACGTTGGTCTACTACTACAGATATATTAATATCGGCTTTGTTAATTCATCGACGTCTGCTGCACCGTGGATTGCGTGCAAGGCTGCCCTTATACAGGATCCCCCTCACGGCAAACCATCAACAGCTGCGTCTGCAATGGGCTCCTGAGCAAAGAGGCTGGAAAGCTAATTGGCACCAAGTTGTCTTTTTAGATGAATCACGCTTCCATTTGTGGAACCATGATGACCGCATTCGTGTTAAATGCTATGCCGGTGAACGCTGCCTTCCAGAGTGCGTTATAGAACGACGTAGTGGCCTAACACACGATGCTAACACGATTTCTTATCATGGACGATCCAATTTGCTACGAATTGAGGGTAATCTCAGTTGTAACAGGTATGTCCGTGAAGAGCTACAGCACGAAGTCGTTCCCTTCCTTCAAGGCATTCCTGGAGCTATCTTTCAGCAGGTTAATGTAAGCCTACATGTTTCAAAGATTGTTCGAGATTTCTGTTCAGTTCAATACATCCAACTTCTTCCTTGGCCTGCTTATTCGCCGGATATGTCGGTTGATCGGCGTCTCACTCGTGATCCGCGTCCTGCAGCTTCAAAAGACAACTTTTGCTGCGCATACAAGCAAAGGGATTCTTTCACAAGCAGGTATTAAAAAATTGTTAGACTCCATCCACGTCTATGCGCACTTATTGCAGGGGTGGTATTCCACACCAAATACTGATTTCGGAGACTTAAAATTGTTTTTTTTTTTCCTTTGAAATTTTCGTCATTTATTTGTACTAATACAAGTTGTTTGTGCATTTAATTTTATTTGATTCTCATGATTCTTTCTTGATGTGGCATTTCACTGATAGCAGTTTCTTTACTGCGTGGTTAGAAAGTATTTGGGGAGAAATGTTTAATTTTTTTTTTTTGTAGATCGTTATTAACCAAGATCTGAAAAAAAAAACGGTTTAAATAAAAAATAATTTGTATTTATTAAATTATTTATTCAAGAAAGTGCTCTGAAGAATTTTTTAAGTAAGACATTTGTAGATTTAAATAAAGTTTATTTTTGAAGTATTTTTTACCATTAGTGTGTATTGTATTCTACATAACAGTTTAAACCTTTTTTAATTATAAGTATCGACTTAAACCTGTCAGCAGTTTCATTATTTTTAAATAATAGGGCTCTTAAACGTCACCTTTGTAACAGCTGTACACATTTCAGTTTAAACATGTTCTAAACTTTTTTTAAATCACATGATGCTTTCAAAGGGTTTTTTGTGGACAGCCAACTAAATTGAGATACCTAGCTTTCAATTACTTTTTTCCAATAAAAATTCCTGAATTATCTTATCGTTACCAAAGAAGAAAACTATAAATGCGGTTTTGTGAGTATTTTAAACATCTCTCTACAAACTAGGTAATTTTTACTCAAGGAAACAAAATCAAATATATGTTTTTGAAATATTTTAAATTTCTTCCAAAAGGTACTTATTGATACGCTCATGATTAAAAGCAAGTATTGCAGTCAATAACATCATATACATATGTTAAATGTCTTTCTTTTTTGCCAACAGTAAAAATAAGCTTACTTCAAATTATAGTTATTAAAACCATTACCTTGAAATTCTTTTTCAACGTTGAAAAACAAATTTAAATCACGTGTCTCTGTTGGCTTCAGCAAAAGGAATGAATTATTTTTCAACCATTTATATTATTTACTGGTACAACATGATTAAAAAGGAGTTTTATGTTAAAAACTATACGGCATTTGGTATATACAGTATGCAAGACGTTTTATTTTTTACTTTGATCATAAATGAAAAAAATTAAAAATTTAATGTATAAAGCTTCATCTCTAAGTGAGATCATATTTTATAGTAATGTAGGTGACTAAAAAAGGCATACTTGGTTGTAAAGGCAATTTAAGAGATGAAAATTTTTTGTAGAAATGCCCTGTAAGCAAATAAATATTATTTTAAATATGAAATGGATAAAACTAAAGGGAAAAACGCAATTGTCCTTAAAAACTAATATTCACTTAAGAATTTGTAATAATATAATTTATTAGAAAATATTTTCATCTTTGAACACTTGCTACCACTCAATGTTGTGTTTAATAAGACAATAAATTTTAAATAAAATACAAAATTTGATAAATAAAACTCATTTATTACGCTGTAAAAGAAAGAATACTCTTAAAGTACTGTTTTTAATTATTCATGACATATTTTAGTCTTTTCAGCATACTATGTTTTTATCTGTCCAAAAATAAGAATAACTAATACATAACTATTATATTGACTTGAAATAGCTACTGTTAAATATTTATGAATATCATTCAATTTTTTAGGGTATGTGATGATTATTTCAAGGCAAAATCAAAAACAAATCTCATCAGAATAGAGCCTACTTCTTTTAAAAAATGCTGAATGAAAATATTGTTTCATATAAATGCTAAAAAAGGGTTTTTACGTGTGTAACAAATATAATTTCAGCATAGTTGACCACTGGGCACACGGAGGTTAATAAATCACTTTGGCTGTATTTTCCCTAGGAGATATTACCGCATTCTGAACCTATTCCCGGGTGATTTGGATGGGTGAATCTATCCTCCAGGTTCCGAAATAAGTCTGAAATGGCTAATGACTTTTGCCAAAGAAGTGATCTATATACCGGTGCAGAAAAAAAACATGGCGGTTGATAAGAATGAAACTCGAATTTTTGAAGGTTTTTTTCGATATGAGTCTACTTAGAAGAACATTATTTGTGTGTGTGTAGGATGGATGGCAAATAAATTGAACTTCCCATTAGTATTTGGAAAAATATTTGATTAATGGTTTTTGCTGACCCTATTTCGAAAGAGGAAAATGTGAATTGTATGTATTTTGAATTAGAATTGTGTGTTATATAGGTTGACAGAAATAATATGTTATGTAGATTTTCTGAAAATGCCTTTGGAATACTTATCGGAACGAACTTTTTGAAAGGGTTAATGTGTTATTTTCCTTTATATTTTAATAGTTACTAATTTAAAAAAAAGGAATAACTGCGTATTTTTTTTAAAATTTGTTTTGAATATATAGTTTGAGATATGGTCGTTCTAAGGCGACCATATCTTTGATTGTCAGCGTGAATTAGAGGTGTGAGAATCTCGAAATGAATCGACATTTTAAAATTCTTAATATGACTTTATTAAGAATATAACTTAAATTTTTAATAAATTAGATAAATTTATATTAAGTGAGAATAAACCAAACACACAGCGATAGTTAAACCTGATCGCGTAACTTAGATCACTTATCTAAATAATTATATTATCCGCCTACTTTCAATTCTGATAATATTACAAGTCCTAATATCAAATAATCAGTCCTACCTTGATTCAAGCTAAGATTCAATCACTGTTCAGAGACTTTTAGGTGAACGTGCAATGGTATGCACCTTGTAGTAATGACTAGAAATCTTGGTAACTTAATGATAGACCGTCAGTTCACACTCGTATCTCTTTCAAACATAACTTTACCCTAAATTTCCATTCTGCTTACTGAAACTTCGGTTCTTTTAAAAGCTATCTTATTTGCATTTCACATTTGCATTTCACTTTTTGGATGGTTGGAAAAGATTTGCCATTAATCTTGGCCGTCAAAGAACCCAGAGGTTATGTTACAGAAAAGACGCGTGAGCCCGTCACAAGTTTTATTTCTTAGACTAAGTGGAGGCCTAATGTTTGAATTCTAAGAGATTGTACTAGAATTTATAAAATATAATATGTTAATATTTAGCTTCAATAGAGGTTAAGACCGCGGTAGACTGGTGGTCAAGGTAATGGACTATTTGTCAATCGTGTCATGAGTTCTAGCTTGATATCGTTTGAAGACCCTCCATGTAGGGAAGCGATGCCCTTTCAATCATACGAGAGTTCAAACGTCCTCTCGTTGGTGTGTTGTGGTAGTTAGGATAGGGGATTCCAGCTCAGGTGTCGTCCTTGCCAATTGACCATGGTTAAAAGGTCCATCGCTAAAAAGCCCTTGAGTAGCTGAACAGTGTGATGTTAGTTTGCACTCACTCGCTCACTTAAGCGCTAAAGTAAAGTATTTGCATATTGGCCTCTTTCCATAGTAACACACTTAAAGAATAAAAACTTAGGATACTATGTTCATTTTTTTATTTTTATGTTGAAAAATAAAACCGAGTAATAAATTCCTTGAACGACAATTTACAAGTAAATTATTAATATTTTGTACAGATATTAATTTTACAAGATTGGTGGTATAATACAAGTAAGCTAATAAATCTAGAAAATCTTAAATATTAGTTTCAAATATTTTATAGTATATATAAAAATTTAAAAATATTTTAATGCCACTTTTCGAATACAGAAAGGCATTCTTACATAAACTTTAAATGAGTGTGAATGTTTTAAAACAATTATCTATCATTATAATGAAATTTTTACATAAATATATATTGTCCTTTAAAAAATGGGTTTTTTTTTTAAAAACACTTAAATGGAAAAAAAATAACCACAACAACCCCTTAGGGTCCATGAAAATTAATATAATAAACTTTCCCCAAAAATTTAAAACGTTATCTGGTTTGGTTTTAAGATATCATGTATCTTTAAAGACGTTTTTTTCAAGAAAATTTTTTGGGGGAAAAAACTAAAATTTTATCTTCTCCCCTTTTGCGGTGATGAAAATCACAAAATTTATTTCTTTGGGGAAAAAAAGACGAACTGTTTAAAGAAAAAATGTTAAAACCCAAAAGTTTTGAAATAAAATCCTTTATGTAGACAAAAAAATATTTTAAAGGGTAGCAGTCCCAAATTACGTATTTTTGGGTGAAATCGTCGGGTCTGGGGATATTCTAACTTCCTTAAAAATTTTGGGTTTGTTTTCCCTTTTCAGCACAAGTCAATAACGGGTTTTACTTAATAAAAGTAAAGTGTTGGGGAAAAGAGACACTCCATATTTGAAAACGGGAAAATTACTATCCAGGATAAACAATTTAAAAAAAAATATTTTTTCAATAAACATTTTTATTTTTTTTTTACTTATTATATTTAAATTAAAATTTTTTTAACTAAAACTTTAAAAACCGATAGGGGATTTTTTAATGGGGGGACATGTATTTTTACATTTTCAGGAACAATTCTTTTAAAAATTTTTCAAAAGCCCGGGGTTTTATTTTTTCTTTTGCGAAGACATTCACAGTTCATAGGTTTATCACTATTTTCCGAAGAAAATAAATGAATGAATACATAACGGAGATATATATTTTAAAAACAAGTTTTAAACAAGGAAGAATGTTTTTCCCGCATAAATTTTTTCTAAAAAAATATGTTTATTAAAATGATTAAGGTATCCGACTACGTTCGGAACCGTGATTTTAAAAAAGCGCATAAATGGATAATTTTCTTGGTATTTGTGTCACTTAGATTAGAATATATGAAAAAATTTTTTTAAAGGGCTTTTTTAAATAAAACAAATTTTTTAAAAAAAAAAATATTTTTGAAAAAAAATTAGAAAAAATCTTTTTTTTAAAAATTTTCCCTTTTTTTTAAAAAAAAATAATAAAAAAATATTTTTTAAAAATCTAACCACTTTCAGAGGTTCAACTATGATTTTTGGGAAAATTTGCATTATTTTTAAAGTTAAACCCATTGAAATAATTTTGGCTTTTTTTAAAAGCCCTTCTGTTGTCTAAAAAAGGATAAACCCCTTCAACATATATTTCAAAAAATTCCCCGTTGAGCCCCTGAGGTCAGCTTTTTACAGGCGAAAATTTTTATAATAAACAAAAAACATTTTTAAAAAAAAAATTGTTTTTTTTGGTTTGTATTTAAAAGTAAAATGCCCTTAAAACAATTTTTATGATTCAATCTAAAATACACCAAAAATTTTAAAATTATCCATTTTTTCGCTTTTGCAAAATCCGTTCCGAAAGTAAGTGGAAAAAATAGTAATAAAAAAATGAAAATAAAACAAAAAGGGAAAAAAAAAAGTAAAAAAAGAAGGCAAGCATTTAAAAATATATATCAAAACTAAATATATAATATGGGAAAAAAAAATATAAGTAAAAGAAAATATAACTTAACATTTTAAAAAAAAGCAACATTAATAGTAAATAAATAATAAATAACGTTAATATTTATTATTATATTCTTTTATATATATTAAAATGTGTTAAAAATTAATTAAATTTTTTAAAATTTCAAAAACCAAAAAAAAGTATGTTTTCTATTGAACGAAAAAAAATTATGAAAAAAAAATTAAAAAATTTTATTTTTGGGAAAAAAAATAATTTAAGAGTTATCGTCAATCATAATAAATATTTGTGATACATTTACTCAATTGTTTTTTAAGTAAACATTAACTTAGTACAAACACATTTTATAGGTTAATATTTATAATTGTTGTATATGTCGTCATGTTTCCTTGTGTACTAGGTTGCACTTAATAGAAAAAATTATACTTTAATTTACCTCTTTACATATTTTATAAAAATATATTGCATTCTTCAACATCAGATGGGTACACTATTTTATTTAATTCAATTTGTACCCGAATACTGAGCATTTAAAAACTATCTTGTTTTAGTACAATGTTTATCAAATTCGGAAATAAAGTTTCCTTCATACATATTAAATATTTGAAAGAAGTTTGATTAATTATTTTATGCCTTTCCATGAATTTTGCTACAGTTTGTTGTCTATTCGAATAATTTCAATGCAAGAATGCACTGTAGAATTGGTAATTCATATTTATAAGTCCGTTTGTAATAATGTCTCTCGTAGCTAATAAACGAGGCTTCAATGATTAATAAAATCAAGTTGACTTACATTTTAGCCCACTTTTTTAACCCCTTCCAGGATCATTTAATTTATGGATTATGGATAAAAAAATTCATTTCTTATGCTTATTTTAAAACATACATATCGTTTTAAACATAAAAGCACCATTCCCATATAAAATTTCCTCAAAAATAATGCAAAAAGTCTTTTTAAATAAATCAGTTAATTTTCCTGTAAAATTGGCTTTCTGTATGGCAGAAATCATTAGAATTTGGAGTCAATTCATACTAACTATAAATATATAGCTTCGAATACCTAGTTGTTTTTTTTAATCTCGAACTACAAATATTGTTTAAAAATTTTATATTTACATGAATGATTATGAAATTATTAATCAAAATTTTATCGTTCATGATAAATTGAAAAAACACTGTACCCAGCATAACCCAACATAGCAATCTGGACTGTAGAATCTTGTTTCTCTTCATATCTGTCTCTCTTTGAGCAGAAAATAATACTCTCTCGTGTTGGATTAATTTTCTTCTGTGTTTGATATGTAGACAACAGTGTTTTTCAGACAAGCTTGAACGTCATCTTCTTTTTGCAAAAATTCTCACCTAGGGCTACTTTTAAAATATTCAAAACCATAAAAAATTACACGTGTAAAAAGGGGGAAAAAAACGGGGGAATGCACGGTGAAAACCCAAAATTTCCCGGGCTACATTTGGGATGACCCGGGGGTTGGGAATGTATTACCTGCCCTAAAGAAATTTCCCCCGGGAAAAGCCGGGAAAGGGTAAAGAAAGCAAATAATCTATCACTGGATGAAAGAATAAAATTAAATAGGACTCACACACATTTAATCGATTTAAGAATAAGTAAGACCAGTGCTTCTCAAACTTTCCAATATTTAACCCAATATTCCAGTTTTTCATCACCCCCCCCTCCATAAAATAACATTGTATTAAATTCAATAAAAACTATAGTTTTACACTTTAAAAACTTCAGTACCTTTTCTCCTATAAAAAACCCGGGCGTATATTAAACGTCTCCCTTTAAACCAAAAACATTAAACTTCTGGGCTTTTATATACGTTTTTTTTTCCCTGACCATTTTTTTTTTGGCCCCGTTTTCCATAAAAATTTTTTAAAGGGTTTTTGGGAAAACAATAAAAGAACCTTGACAGTCTTTGCAAAAAATTACTTTTTTCCCCAAGGGGTTTTTCTTATTTATTCCTTTTCTCCCCACACCCCCCTCAATAAAAAAATCAAAAAAACGCGCGTCTACCCTGGAAAACCGTGGCATTGGGGACCAATCCCCCATAACCCAATCGACAGTTAAGGGAAATTTAAATTTTAAATCGTAAAAATCATCAAATAAAATGTTTCAAGCCCATGGGGTCACCCGGTAAATTTTCAAACCATTTTAACCCTTAGTATTGTTAAATTAATAATAAAATACATGGCACAGTACAATAAGTGTATTTTATCAGTGAAAATGTGTATTTTATATTGTATTATGTCAAAAAGTATTTTGTCTGCTTACTTCCAGTAAATTAATAATGTTTTGAATAATCTGTAGTTTTCAACTTTTCAATATGCTCGCGCCCCCTGTAGAGATATCACGCCCCTCAAGGGGGGCACGCCCCACAGTTTGAGAAACGCTGAGTAAGACAAATTAAATATTTCCAGTTTACATAACACAAATTATCAATACAGCCTAATTTAGAATTCTTTTACTCCCCCAAAAAAAAAATCTACTATTATCATTAAAGGGATGCTTTACTTTAAAATTTAATAAACAACTAACTAAACTAAGATGATTTAATAAGATAATAATCAATATATTTGTTGTTTCTTGTTTATTTATAGAGATGTTAGCTATAATGTAGTACGTTGAATTATTTTCGCTGAAAAGTCAGTATTGAATTTCAATGCGGGTAATTGCCTCGTGAGTCTGGTGTTGAGTTGTCGAGATTCAAACTCTATAATGGAAAAGAATTATATTGAGTAAAATGCCTTTATTTTTAATGATATAATTTGAATCAATGCGTAAATTTTCGTCATAATCATTCAATTACTTAATTTAGATCAATATAGATATATATTCAAGAAATTTTCTCGTATAAATTACCAAAGTAGTATAGTTGATATTTGTTTGTTAATTCAAGAATACATATTATTTTGAGTCTAAATTTTGAAAGGAATTTTGTTTTAAACTCTACGAAACTTTTATTTAAGAGATTGTGCAGACATATATTACAGAGAATAAAAAGGCTTAAGTTTTGGAACACTTTATGCAATTTTCCTTGTAAAAAATCCATTATTACTTTGAAAATTTGTTTTTGAATTCAGCTCAAATTTCTTATATTGAACATTAAGTTTTATTTAAAAAATTAGGCTTTTTGTTGAAGGGAAAAAATTTATTTTTAATATTATTTTTCAATTATTTGTATAAATATGTCATTTTCCTTATTTTGAAATTGTAATATTTACATTGGCAACCAGGGAAAATAATTTTATTTTCTACAAAGTTTGATCAGCCACATGAAAAAAATGCACAATACTTGTAAAATTTCTAATGAAATTATGTGAAAGCAGTTTAATTTTTTTTTAAATTGAAATTAAATGTATCGTTTTACTTTTTGAAACATTTTCAATGATAGATTTCAGATTTCAAAATATTTTATTGATACAAAATACTTTAAAGCGCAGTTTTCCCCTCAGTTTATTGAAATTTAGAATTTTTTTACTTGCTTCTACACTTTTTTAGTAACTTTCAGCAATGTAAAAAAATCCACTCTACTCAATCAATGTACAGCGAATATTTCTTACAGAAAATCTGTCTGAAATATATAAAGAAAACTGGCTTAAGCAATAAATTTTTTCCTGCTGTCATACAAAGTTTCTGTAAAAGAATTCCTTTTTCAAGAGAAAGAATTTTGTAAAGAAGGAGTGTGTTCTTACAAATAAGATTAAGATTTTAGGTTTAAGAAAGTCCAGCATCACATTATTTCTAAGATTTAAACAATTCGTATGTAACAAACTATCAATGATAAATTTAAAAAGGATAATTATTATTTGAAATAAAGCACACCGTGATATTATTTATAACTGGAAGTTCATTGATATTTTACCTAAATCAATTTAATAAAACTACATGTACGATTTAGATGAAATTAACGAATTCGAATTTTTACCACCTGTTATATATCCTACTGAGTTCATTTCATTGGTTTTTAGAAATTCTATTTTTAATTTGGTAAATAAATTAGTTATTTCTGCATTAATGTGTGGATTCGATTAATTGTTTAGTAAAATTAATATGTTTAATTTTAAGATCTATTTCACTTTGAAACACTTAATAACAGACTAAATTCAATATGAATTCAGAATAAAAAAAAATATATATTTAGTATTTTAAGCTTATTATATAATACTAATCAAATATTAAGTAAGATTTCATAAAAATTCTTTTCATTTGTTTTATATAATGTATATCTTTAATATGGTTTTATATAATTTATATTATATAGTAAAGTATATCATATGATAATTGTACAAAAGAAATTAATAAGTTTAAATTATGTGTGTTTAGTATTATAGTTTTCATCATAAATAAGATAGCTAGTTTTTTAAAGTTTGTTTAAACATGATGTATAGTGAGCAGAATAAAATTATAATTTTGAAACAGTTTTAGTTAAGAAATATTAATGAATAAGTTTTAATCATTATCAATTTCAAAATAATTAGTGTTTCGATAAAATTAAATTAATTTTAGCAAATTTAAGTAATTGAAACCTATAGAAATACTATGCAAAAAATTTTTTTACTATCTCACAATTTTCAGGTATATATGAAGGCAAAAAAAAGTAAGTGTTCTATAATATTTTGGTATGAGATTAAATTCCAGAAAAAAATGGACTTGAAATTTTTTTTGGAAAAATGCGTATTTTATTTTAATATTAAATTTTCAACTGTAATTCTAAAATTTGTGTAAAATTATTTTTGATTCCTTATTCTTGTTTAAAATGTATTAAGAATCATATATCTTTTCTTTCAAAGTTTTTGATTCTTTGACGTTGTATATAATTACGATATCCTTCCTTCTTTAAGAGCTTTAAACTGATAACTCCATTGGTTTTTATGTTACATCTGCCATATATAGTTAGCTGTAGCATTAAAATTAGGTTAGTAATCTTATGAAAATTTATATTACTTGCTTTATTATAATTTGATGTATACAATATATATGTTTCAAAGAAAAAAAATGTAAAAATTTTATAAAAGTGAAATTAATGCTTAGACAATTAAGTCTTTCATGATTTACATAAGATACATTAACAAATCATAATATATATATATGGATATATGTTCTTTCCTCTTCAATTAAACGATGTTTAAATCTTTTAAAAAGAGCTGATATTAAAATTTAAATTTTTTTTAAATTAAAAATGTGAACCCTTCAACAGGGAAATTCAATTTTTTAGAGCCCTCTTTTAAATTAAAAATTTGTTTTTATAGAAAAAAAATTATAAGGATGGAAATGTAATTTTTTATTTGGAGAATAATTTCCAATGCCTTGAAGATAATATTTTACTTTATAACTTAAAATATAATATGAAGTTTGATGTATTTATAATTTTTAAAACTAATGGATAGTTAATTAGAATGGGTAGATATAATTAAAAAAATTAAAAATAATTATGTATAGTAGTTTCAGATAAATTTACAATGATTTTTTTAAAAAAAATTAGAAACCTTTTTAAAAAATTTAAATAAAATTTTAAGGGAAAGCAGTTACAGAACAAGAGATATTGCCTGGATCCCTGCATACCGGGAAAACAGATGCTAATTAGGTAACGACGCGTATGAGAAAATCCGAGGAACATTGCATATAAATTTTAAAAACTAAGCATCAATTCAGGATTGAGACAGCCTGTCATTTTAAATCTTTACAATGCGGTAAATAATGCAACTTTTTAAATAATTTGTAGTAAACATAGTATACCAAGATAAAATAAGCATATTTAAGCTGTGTAAATAAATTATGTTGAGATTATAATATAATTTTCCGTTGAAAAGTATTTCTACCATTTTCATTTAATGAAAGTACATGTTTTATTTTTCGGTCTTTATCAATGTATTCTAAAGGAATATCTCTTTCTTTTAAAAATCGATTAACGTCATAACCATATTTTAAAATTTTGAATCTTATTTTAGATGTCTTGTAATAATTTATAATATTTATTTTGCTTACGTGTACCCAGTGTTTACTTTTTATTTTAGAAATACCTACTAGGTACAACTGCTTTAAATATCAATTTGCTTGTAAGATAAATGATGTTGTAAATATACGTGTGGGGAGAAAGCAGCTGAGTACTCCAATTTTTAAAACAATAAAAAAATTATCAATGGATGCAGACGAAGACAAATCGACGCAAATAAACAAAAAATATTATAAAAATTATTTATTGTAATTAAAAACGTACCGTATTATAAACAAGCCTTAAAACACCCCAGAAACGTCTATCTGATACTTTTCCACCTGCAGAAACTCACACATAACTCTGTCCTATCTCAGACATTACACAATCAAATTTTATACTCGAATGACTAACTTCTGTGATTCAAAAATCTTTGTATCGCTTCAAAGAAACGTCGCCAAACTGGTAAACTTTCTCACATGTTCTAGGGTTACCATATAATTATTCAAACTAACGCCGAGAGAGAATGAGTACTTTCTCTGTAAAACTCCTTATCCCGCAAACAATGTATCATTGCAAGAAAAGAACATACTTGGTGTGTTTCAGTATTTAAGTCCTCTTATTTCCAATATCATTTATTAATTTCCAACAATAAAAAAAAATTGCTAAGTTCAAATATTGCGAAGAAACTTTTAAACTCCAATCAAAATATGTAAAAATAACTACCTTAAGCTATTTATATTATCTCCTGCCAACTGATATTGGTTAACAAAATTTTTGAGAAAAAAATGACCTCTTCAAAAGCCAGAAATTTTATTTCAGAAAAATTGACACATATATGAATAGATGGATGATTTCCGCTGTGAAAATGTCATTGTCATTATTTATCAACTTTAAATACATTTCTTTCTCTATTCATCCCGATAACTTTATCGATTATGTGCTTAAACATATCGATGATTAATGATTCGGATCGCGAAATTGCTTGTTGGAGAACATATTAGAATGTTTTATATAAATGAAATCTGTAAAAATGAACGAAATGACCTTGATGAGATATTTGATCGTTTGAAATTACATCACTTACTGTAGGAAGCATTTCTATTTGGAATTTTTATTTTGATGAGGGGTGGAAGAGAAATGGAAATATTGAGAGACTTTCGTTGACATCTTGATGTTGATCTGCGTCATATATTTCTTAGTTTAATTAAATATATATTTTTAAATTTACATATTAAAATGTAATTTATCTTTATAAAATTTAATTCATAATATAATTGCTTATATAAGGATTTCCACGTATTTTAAAAAAGTATAATATTTATCCCTCAAAAGTTTATCCCTCAAAAGTTGGCTCTATTTTTGTACTTGACCTTTAGGCTGAAACGCTGGCTTGAATTTTTTTTATATTTTCACAGTACAATTTTTCCCTTGTTCTTTTGACTAGAAAAGACACATTAAGATAATTGTTTTTCTTTAACTTTCGAAAACCATAACAATATCTACCTTGTACTAAACTGATAAAATAAAAAGTCATAAGGAAATTTTTGTTAATTTGCTCTACAAAAATGCAGTTTTACCTCTTTTGAATTAGATTAAAAGGACACCAGGCTCAAAATGCTGAAATATCTAATTATTTTTTAAAGTTTCTTGAATTTTTGTTCTAATAATATTAGATGTGAAAGTATCGGCATATCATTGCAAATAATAAAAAACAAGACAAGGTACAATATCTTAAAAAAGTCTGAAAATAGTCAAGAAGACAGAAAGACTGAAAATAGTCTGTAATCACGAAATCTAACTACTTAGATGGCTAGGAGTTTATAGATTGTTTTCACAATAGCAAAATTATTTTAGTAAGAGATTGACTTTTTACCTCTTAGCCGTTTAACATAAGATCATGAAAGGCTGTATCTTGTGGAAACTTTTGTGTGTGGTTATGTTAACTGCTGCTTTAGTTACTATTTATGAATATTTTTCCGCGAATTTTGAACTGTTTGTTTGGGAGGAGGTATGTTGGATGAGTAGGTATGTATTGTATTTTAACTTTATTTTTGAGGCTTAGTAGCTTCTGTTGGATATTTAATGTATTTTAGCAGATCCATTTTAGTATTCCCATTGAACATAATTTAGATAAAAATTTTCATTCATTTAATTAATAAAAATACACTATTTTTTAAAATGTGAATTATATTATTATTATATAATAATTACTCCCAAATACCGAGTAAAGAAAGTTAGACAGAGAAAAATTATTTGGTAAATATTTCTTTAAGGTATCCTACTACGTTCGGAACCGTGATTTTGCAAAAGCGAATATATATAAATGGATAATATTTATATTTAGTGTCACTTAGATTAGAAAATGCATATAAATTGCTTTAAGAATCGTATTACAGTAAAAAATTATTTAAGTACAATATTTTGACAAAAAAGGAACATAGAATGATCCATTTTCAAAATAATTTCTTTTTGTGAAAAATGCTTCCATTACAATAATATTTCGCATGTATATAGCTCAAACCTCTCTACAGAGACTCAACTAGAATTTTTGAAATATGTAACTTAGAAGTTGGTTTATACATGTTTAACGACAACAGAAGGGAGACATTTTAAGAAAAAAACGCCGATCATTATTTTAATGGGTTGTAACTCTGAAAATAATGTGAATTTTTCAAAAATCATAGATACCTTAATCAGATGCTGATATGAAAACATATTACGTTATTTAATAAGGTTCCAGAACTGTAAGCTTATTCCGAAATGTTATTTAAATGGACTATGAGCTAAACAGAATCGATGCCACTTCCTTAAAGAAAAATATAAGTAATTATCCCAGTGGATTTCCTTTCCACTTAGAGTCGGACCTTTGATTTAATGAATTTATCGTGAAAGAACTTTTAATTTGTTAATACTGGGTTACTTTTAATATCGAGGTCCAGAAACAAACACAATTTATTTGCACTTACCTTTTGGAAATTCTTTAATAATCAATGACGCAAAATATATCCATAGCTAAAAATTTAATTTGTTTTAATTATAAACAACTGCTGGTGTGGCTACAAAAAAAGTCTTGTACATGGAGAAAATTCCACCCACAAACATTTCCTCCCACAACCAGATATTTTTAAAATTAAAAACATATTTCAAAACAGATACACAATTTTAAAAACATATTTATACACTTAACTGCAAAAGAACTTTTACTAAAATGTTTGCATGACCATTCCTAGAATCCAAAATGAAGGCTTCAATAACTGTGAGTGGAATCAAGTTGTAAAAAAGGGGTTCGAATACTGGTGTCATGGACGCAATGATAAACTTCAATGCATATACAAGAACAGAAGTATTAAGAGAACTAAAAATAAATCCAGAAGTTAGCACTTGTGAAATTCTTTGCGAAATTATAACAAAGTTAGAATTTGTGAAACCAAAATGACGGTTCAAAAAGTCAGCAAAGAGGCCAGGCCAATTAAAAGATAAAAAAAAGAGGGTGGACGCTATAGAAGTGTTCATGCAAGATAAATACAAATCTCGAATCTTTTAAAAATCAAATTTTAGGCAGCTGTGTGCTGTTTTGTTGAGTTTTTTTCATATTACTCAAAATGTGTTTTTCTAGTTTTTACGTACATCCGTATAAAAATCTATTTAATATATTTTATTGAAACTTGGTATGAGCTTTCGTATAGTAATAATGCATTTAATGCTACTAATTTAATTCCGTAAATGTTAATATTTTTTATTTTTGTATTTAAATTCAAAAAATGTATTATTTTTATCAAACTTTCAAAAAGTTTTTTTAAACAACCATATAAGCAATTAAATATATATATAAAAAAACTACAGCATTTAAATAAAGGTACAATTAAGTAACTAAATCAGCATGTTTTGTGGCTTTATATGTTATAAAAGGAAAAAAATGCAGGTTCTTAATCAACACTAAGTATACGAAAGCTCCTTTTGAAGTGTACTTTTTCAAATCCTTATATTTCCAACACTATAGTACACATTTAAAAATATTATGTTATAGTATATTAATTATTATTACAATTTTTTTTATTTATGGAGACTTTTTGTTTCTGAAAATAATACTCCTTCAAAAATAAAAATATGATTGTTTTGCGTTATCGAGAACATCTCAGTTCCTTTAAGATAATCTGTAAAATAATTTAATGTTTGCTAGCTGGTATACCCACTCTTCGTACGGGTGAATTGAAAAATATAAACAATACAGATTGACGAATAAAAACTTTCTCAATGAGTTAATTTTACTTGAATTGTGCAAATTAAACGAAAAGAAGATTTTTGCATATCTCAGCTGAACAAAAAAAAAACATATTTGTTATTTTAAGTCTGTAAATATAATATCTGATAAAAATGGCTTTTTTTATTTATAACGCCCCGTAACTGTCTTGTGAACACCTGTTTAAGCTGATCTCTGCTCAGCATTAGAAACGCATTGTTAAAATTTTGTGTAATAAATGCTTAAATTAGAATAAATAATTTATATCTGGATGTGTAATATGTTAATATTACTTTCTGTTGTAATTTTGTTATGTTAAAATTGTGAGATTCGCAAGCAACGCCGTTCCTTGCATTATAATGGCGAAATGTTGGCATCATTTTTGGCGACCATGTTAGCAATTTGGCGATTGATTGAACGGTGCAGAAGTTGATATGCTATAGCGCCACCTGGTGGGGAGCCGCAACAAAGAAGATGCAAAAAAATCTTCTCCACAAGAAAATACATATACATGCTAATTTTCGTAGTGATCGGTTGAATGGTGTTGGAGTGAAGCAATATTATCCATTATACAAACGATATATACAAACATTCATTTTTATATAGAGAAATACAGTACCTATGAGATTAGAGTTGAGGAAGGATCTTTTAAGCTATAAAATCTTTGTCGTTTCTTCGTGCAAAAAAATATTTAGAGAATTGAACACTTCTTATTTTTAAGAAAACCCTGCCAGGTTTAATATCGTATTCAACGAATAAAGAGCAGAAAATAAATGTTTTAATATTTTTATTTTCAGTCTTTAATAATTATGTTACCTTCTAAGCACTTTGTCTCTATTCATGTCCTTATATAAATAAGTATACATTTCGATTTATTCGCTTACAAAAATAAACTGATCAAAACCTAAGACAAAATATGTCAAATATAAAATATTTGAAAAGTTACATAGCACAGACTTAAGAGCTACTTTTTGACATTTTATGACTTTGTTTAAGATCAAACATAAAGAAAAAATTCTACCTCACCAAGAAAACATCCATTTTTTTTTTTACAAATAAAAGGAGAAGAGTCTGAAAAATTGTATTTGTAAGCCTCAAGGAGTTTTGTAAGATTGATAGATGTTTCAAATCCACGATCTTTTTTAGTCTAGATGAGAGCTTCTTAGCTTAGATTGCAAACATCCTAATGGTTTGAAACACGAAAGTTAACTAAATAATTAAATGAATTACCCGAAATAATTTAATAATTATTCAAAAATATGATGGATAACTTTATAAGGTAAATTTTGATAATGAGAAAAGGGATTTAAAATAACCCATTTCATTTTAATGTAAAAAACATTAATGATAAACATTTAATAAAATTTGACTTTGTTGAACTTTAAATCAAAGCACAAATTCAACTGCTTTATGAAGGATTTTTCTATCTTTTCTGTTAGGATTAGAAACCCTTTCCAACTGTGCCGATTTAAACTTACTTCTGGTCCTGGGTGCAGAAGATCTACAGGCTCCCTTAGCACTGGATGATTGAAATTTATAACCAAAAAATCTGGTTAAGTCCAACTTATTTGAGCCTTTCCAGGGCCCGGGGATCCCACCCCAAGTATCCAACAGATAAACCGGCACTGTTTTCCAAGTCTTATGAAGATATCATTGGCGGAATTGTTTCCATTTGCTGTGAGTGAGAAAAAAATATTTCTTGACTATTATTGATTTATTTTTATTAAAAATACCTGAGAATAATCAGGATCAAAAATTTCTTTATGTTATTAATGGGTAATCCTGGTAAACTTAGTCTTCAAAGTCCACGCAAACGGAATGATGTAGAATTTTGACAAAAAAATGAGGTATCACGTTCAGTGTATCACGCATTTGTTAAAATCTTTACATGAAAATAAATGATATGTTTGGTTATAACTTTTTAGAGACACGTTTTACTGAAGAGCGAATCTAAATTAGGCATCAGTTTCGGCTGCAGTACCCCCCAATCGGTTTATCCCTTCATTCGACAAACGTACTCGGGGCAGTGACGCTCGCTTTGTTTTGCATTGAAAACTTTTTAAATACGTGGTTTATTTTTTTAAGAAAAGTTTCATGCACACCTTTTGCCGTAAAAATTTTAAATTTTTTCTTAACCCGAGGACGGCTGGCCGATATATGGGCCAACGGGGAAAACGGCCCAAAGGGCGGCCCCTGGCCGTTTATCGGCCCACGCAATGCTTCCCCCCCTTTTTAACAGCTTTCGGGGAAAACAGCATGGGGGGCCCTAAAAAGCTTTGGAACATTTTTTGTTGCCCGGTTTTTTTTGTTTTTAAAAAGGGGGGGGGATACATTTCCCCTTTTTCACCCTTATCTGAAAACCCCTCTTTCTTTTCCCTTTTGGGGCAAATTCTCACTAGCGGAGTCCCCAAGTTTTTTTTTGAAAAGCGTTTTTTACATCTCGATTACTTAATCTTTTTCTTTTTAAAAATTAATTTGATTTTTTTTTTTTAAAAAAATTCAAAAATGAGTTTTAATTTTAAAACCTGGTGTTTTTTTAAAATGTTTTTTTATTTTTTTTTTCATACAAAAAGAATGTCATTACGTATTTTCTTAATGCATTTTTTTTTACAAATAAAAACATAGCTCTCTCTCTTTCTCTCCCAAAATTTTAAAAAATACTACTGTGTTCTACATTTTTTTTAAATTTTTTTATACCTGAAAAAACACAATTTAAAAAATATTTTTGTGGAGAATTTTTAAGCAATTTTGCTTCAATTTTTGATGAAGATTTATGCATTATTACAAAAAGGTATTGCTGTACAAGAACTTATTTTTACTGTTATCTTACGTTATGTTAATTAAAATTTTTTTTTAATTTTTTTAATTTTTAATCGAAACATAAAAAGCCTATTTTTTCCTTATAAACAAAAAAAAACGAAAGAAAAAAAAGATATTTGCAACAAAAAAGAAAATTACAGAAATATTCGTTACAGATTTTTAAAAATTATTCGTTTTAGTTCTTCAACTTTTTTATAAAATGCAAGAAACCTTCGACTTTTTTAATTTGACAATTGATGTATAAAATTTGGGAGTCTGCGAAACAGAAACTATTAATTCGATATTTTTTTTTCAAATTTGTAGAAAACGTATATTACGAGTTCTTCAGCATAAGAAAAATCCCCCGATTTATAAAAAGCCTTAAAAGCAAAAAGAAATTTCCCCTTTTGTTATATATTATACTTTAAAAGTTCTACAGTTTTAAAGATTTCTGATTAAAAAAAAAAAGTAATTTTCCCTTTTTATAATATATATATAATAATTAAAAAAAGTTTGAAAAAATGCTCTAAAAATCTATCAAAAAAATGGATATAATCAGAACGTAGCCCTAATAGATAGTTATATTGGAAAAAATTTGTTCTTTTTTTTTTTTCCCAGTTATTCGTAAGTCACATTTTTTACGTATGATAGTATAAAAAAAAAAGGTGTTGGGGCCCCTAAGGCTATTGAATGTTTGAAACTCTGACCCCCAAGAATCAGATGGTTCTTGTAAATGAGCATAAAAGCAGGTTGTAATATATTTTTACATCGAAAAAGAATGCTTGCCCCTCTTGATTTTGTTGATGCTTCGGGTCATTATTGATTATCATATCCTTTTTTTTTGGTGTAATAAAACCTAGAAATGCACATCTGCCTTCTTGAAAAAATTTTTTAAGGTTTTTAAGTAGCCAAAAAACTATTCTTGCTTTTTTTGTTGCCGTAATAAATCTTTAAGTGCATTTCCTTTTCAAGGGAAATTGTCGCACATAGGATAAATAGAAACTATTCCCCCAACCCCTTCTTCAAGAAAGCCCTTTTTCCTACTTTGCGAACGTTATCGGGAAAATGAAAATAATCCTTGAGATTGATCCCTTGTTTTTTTGGGGGTAAGGTAAAATGCCCCCATTCACTTAGCGGGGGGGGGCGTCTTTCTTCGTTTTGAAGAAAGAAAAAAGAAAAATTTTGTAAAATTTATCTGTAACCCGACTGGGGGTTTGGGGCGTTAAAAAGGGAAAAAGGGGTTTTTGTAATTGTTTTGAAGTTGATCGAAAAGTTGGTTTCGTAGGAATTATTGGGTCTATCTTATGCACAAAATCCCCACACCAAAAATCAGATCATTATCTTAAAAAACAGAGCAGTAATCTTTTAAAATTTAAAAACAATATTATGCAATTATTTTGAAATTTTAAAAAAAAAAAGTAAAGGGTTATTCAAAAAATAAGGATATCATTTTTTTTTTTACAAAAAGGGGAAAAAAATTAAAAAACTAATATGTTGTCCTTACTCCCAAAAAAAAATTAAGGGATAAATAAGAATAATATAATCCTTTTTTTTATAAACAAGTTTACCGAGATGCATGAAGCTCCTCACAGCAACAAATTTTGTTTGTAGGCCAAAAATTTTTTTCTTTGATATCAATTTTTCTTTGCGTTTTACTATCAAGTAAACTAAAATTCAAAAATATTTTCTCTTTTTTTCTAATGAAAACAATTTTTAATTTTATGGAAAAAATATAATTTTTAAAATTTTTATAATGTGTATTTAAAAAATTTTTTTTTTAGGAACACGAGGTAAATTGATAAATTATTAATATTTCATTTACAGGTTCTATTAGGGTCAAAGTAATAAGGGGGGGGCCTCGTAATTTAAATGACGATCAAGTAACAGGAAGGTAGCCGTGCTAGAGCCCCACTTCTTATTTCCACACCATAACAATGTAAGGATTTTTTATTTTATGCGTATCAGCTCTGCTATGCAATGGAACCTCTAATCGTGACCATTTTTTTAAAAAAAACATGTAAGGGGACTACAAATGTCGCACTATTCAACAAGGGCCAACACTTATGGCTTAGGATATTCCCTTTTATAGCATAATTCGAAACACCTAACTGCTATTCATCTAATTTATTTGCCACAGTAAATGTTTTTTTTAAAATTTTTTTTGCATATATAAAAAAAATTAGATCAAAAATAAAAAAAGATTTTTTAAATTTTTTAAAAAAGCTTGTAAATAAAATGTAGATTTAATCTTGGATTCTTTTAGTACTATGAATTCTAATATATCACAATATGGAAAAAAAAAAAAAAATGACAATTAACCTAAATCTATCATTCCTTTATGGAAGATATATATGAAAATTCTTAAGAGATTTTTAAATTTTTAAAATTTTCCCGGCATGTTCCCAAAAGAATGGAAAAATAAAAAAAAAGACAATTATACATCAAATCTATCATTCCTTTATGGAAGATATATATGAAAATTCTTAAGAGGTTTTTTAAATTTTTAAAAATTTTTTCCCGCATGTTCTAAAAAAAAACAATTAAAATTGAGTAACAATGAAGTTTCAAAAAAAATTTATGACAATACGTTTATTGACTGCAGATGCTTTGAATACTTGTTAAAAGCTTTTAAACTTACTTCATTATCCAAAATTTTTAAAGTCTGAATTTTACATTATAACATAAAAAGACCCGGGAAAAGGGAATTTTGCTTTTTATTTTTTTTTTGTATTTTTAATTTTAATTTTGTGAAATTTATGAAGAATCATATTATTTTCTTCTTATTTCTAATTAGACTATTTTTTAAATTTTAACACCAGGTGTGTAACCCCAAAATTCCCAAATTTAAATGAATTAAAAAAAAAATTTAAAACATTTTTTTAACTATTTTAATAAATTTAATTGGAAAAACAAAATTTAAATAAATTTTTCTTAAAAAAAATCAATTAAATTTGGATTGGGTTTGTTGTACCTTTTTCTGCAAGTATAAGCGTTTAATTTTTTTTATTACTTTTTCATTATCACCACTGTTTTGTGCTATTTTTTTCTATGCTCTTAATAATATCGAAGAGGGAAAACTAGGTGAAAAGCAGCTTAAGTTGTAAGGTAAAATTTTTTTTTTTTTAAAAAAATTGTATAAATAAATTTTTTAATTTTTTTTAAATGAAAACATTAGTAAATGGTTTCTCCCAAAAAAACATGTTTCCCTAAGAAAAGGGGAAATATTTGTGTTTAAGGGGCTTTCTAAAACTGCGGGAAAATCCCCCCTATTCAGCGGGATATCACCGAGTACTCTTGCTTTCTTTTGTCCGCCGATTTATGGTTTCCATCAATCCCGCTGCAAAAAAGGGGGTAAACTTCGCTGGAAGCGCCGTCTTTAAGGGCTTTTTTTCCACAAAAACCCGCCGTCTCCTAAAAAGGGTTTAAATTTTAAATATTACTGCTATGCAACCAACTTTCTCTCGACTCCGGTGAGTGAATGAGAAAAGACGAACGCAAGCGGAAATAATTAAAAAAAAAGATTATTCTTATGTAGGAGATCGAAGATGAGAAGAAACGAAACATGGGATCTATTTTTTGATTCAGTAGAAAGAGCATTTAAGCACAAAAATATGCCAAAAGAATTACAATTCGAAACTTTAATGAAGTTAATTGGCGAAAAAGTAGTCGATGTTTTCGTTTATTTTAATGATGACAACTAATAGATTGCGAGATAATAAAACCCTTGATTTTTAAAAAGTACGAACCCTGCTCTTTTGTTTGCTTGGAAAATTTTATGAAAAGTAAACGGCTCTCAGTTTTTCTAGCCATACTTAGTATACGGCGTTATAAATTATATAAATGGTATTTGCACAACGGTATTATCACAACGATATTGACAGCATTATTATTAAGAAGTACATGTTTACAAATTCAGCACGCACGGCACTTGGTAAATCATGGTTGATAACTTGGCGAGTTATCTTTAACCTTGGCATTGTTGCTGTAGTACGTAAGTACCATTTATAAGCATTTATATTATAGAAATACAATCTACATAATTTACATATAAAATTTTTTATTTAACTAAACTAACTGACATTTAAATCGTATGTACTTATATATAAATATATAAGAACACATAATTATTTAATTATTGCCCTTTACAGAAAATGGATGAAATAAACAAATCTAACGATGAACGAGCACAAAAAAAAGGCCTTTTCATATAAATAAAAAGTGGCGAAGTGAATCAAAATTTGATCGCCTTTTCACTAAAAGGGTATTCACTTTTTATGGATAACTGAAACTGTGATCTTGATAAGGAAGAATAAAATTTAAATTTTAGAATTTCGTCGGATGATATATCGATGAGGCATTTTTAGATGCAAACTTAAATTATAATCTTGAATTTTCGCTGCACACGTATCTATTGCCCACACATAACAATGCAGCTGTAGCAGTACGACTTATTTACCGTGGCGTTTTCTATGAAGTAGCGTTTTCATAACTTATCACATATTGTTATGAATTGAATTATGCTTCGATGTATCTTAAATCATAATCTACGCAATGGTAAAAATATATTCCCGAGGTATATCTTAAACCCTGAAATTTTTCTCCCGGACCACTACTTGCCCTGACAACGGACAAAAGTGTTGCGATCTGAATAAATCGAGTAGAATATTCTCAGATCAAATTGTTGCCACACCAACCAAACATCAACGAAAACAGAGTACTTTCTTGTAACTCTTTTTGAAGCGAGTACATTTTTTCTATCCATTTCCCCCTTTTATATACTGATGCCTTTCCTGATCAGTATTTTTGCAACCTTTTTGTTTTGAGAATAAGAAGGAAAAGAAATTCAATGGGGAGGGATAATCGACGGACTTTCGTGTGTGACCTTCTTTTAAAAGGGCATGCTCCAATCTTTTTGCCAGTTCGTTCCATACATCACTCTATCAATGGTTCATAATACTTCACAAATATTTATTTGTTTTCCTCTGTTGTTTGTTGTGTAAATTGCAAATGATACAGGTCGAAATTTATTTTTTTTTTCGTAAAAATTTCCGTATTGTTTTCGGGGATTTCCCAAGTTTTAATTGGAAACCCCGCAGGCTTCCGGGGACTTCGAAAAAATCTGTCCTACCCCCCCACTCTTCTTAAAGATGCTTCCCGACCCCTTTTCTTTTGCACAAGCAACTTGTTTTCTTAAATTGATGATACCATTGCAGGATGCTCTTATTGGTTGGTGTTTCTTTTCCGTAGTGATTTCTGAATGTATGTTGTACCGAAATGACTGAAAATCCCAGTGCATACTCCGATACGCAAAAACTCTTTTCTGTCATTATGGCCGTGTTTGGATTTAAACCACAGAAATATTGAATGTATTGTAAATCATTGTAGAGAAAAGAAAACTTGGTATATTTCTCTTTGAATTCATGCATAGTTATTATTGTAATATGTGCAATAGTTTCATAAATATGATTTTTTTAAATAGGGTCCATCATTTGTACTCACCCTGTATTTAAATTTAAAAAATACTTTTTTTCAATTCACAACACTGTTATTCATTTTATCTGTAACTTAATCAGATGAAGAAAAATATACAGAACCCTCATAACATGACATAACGTCAAAGAACTTTAGAGAAGATATTCGTAATGATTTATCTTCCTGATTCAATAGTACTTATACATTTTCAAATAAATATCAAAATAGTATGTGACGGCTTATAAGGGGAAAACTAATTCACTACTTATCACAGTTGTTGATGCAATTTTACAAATTTAATTTCAATGAAACCTTCTGGTGCGTCAATTAAATGTTGTTAGGCAAATTGAGCCATTGTCGTTCGTATCCATTCAAGTACTTAATTGACAAAGCTGTCAAGTACAAATGGACGAAGTGAAAAGTCTCCAATTTTGATAAATAATGGCGTAACATTTTTCAGTCTGAAAATTTCAAACCAGTTCAAAAGTGAATCGATTTTCTTTTAAAAGAAGCTTTCTTTCTTTAGAAAAAATAATTTTTTGAAAGAAAAGTTTCTGCACTTTTATCAATCTTCAGATAACAAGGTACATTATTTTTATGTATATACAAAATTTTTTAATTTTTCTTGTTGATTGAGAATGAATTGAACTTATTGAAGTTGCCTTTTTTACTGTAGAATGTTTACAAGAAAAGTGAGTCAGTGAGTGTTCATTAACGTCACAATATAAAGCAAACACGCAGGTTTTTGGAGAAGGGCATTGCAATTTTGAACCACAAACAAGTAACGAGGACGACACCTGAGCTGACCCTGCCCCTCCAAATTACCACTCAACGCTAACGGTGAGTTCCCGAAGTAAAAATATGAAGTTCTTGTTTTCATACATATTCATAAATTAAAAAACAGATTGATTACTTAATTAATTTGAATTCCAACTGTTATAAATTTTCCAAACAATAACATTAACACTTATCCGATTGACTTCGAACGTATTCGAAAAACGAATGCCGAACTGAAAATCAACATAGACGCTAAAAATATGAATGAAAAATTAACGATAAATTAATGAAATTATAATTGTTTATAAAAAATTTAAGTTTCAAAATACAAAAAAATTAGTCTAAAACATATATTACACAAGGAATTTCAAAAACTAAACCTGTTTCCTTTTCATAAGCTAACTGAAATTCAAAAATTAGGAATTAATGCAACTCAAATAAAAATTTCAACTAATTGAATACTTAAGATCATTAAAATTTTTCAAAAACGAAAATTTCAGTATGATGAAGTTGCAGTTTAATATCACGATCTATGACGTAAGCCAGCCTTTTTCAAATTGTGGGGCACGCCCCCCTAAGGGGGCGTGATAACCTTAAGAGGGGGGGAGCATATTGAAAAGTCAAAAACAAAAGATTATTTCTAAAAAAAATATTAATTTACTGAAAGCAAACAAAATATATATTCTGATATTATAAAAGTAAAATACACATTTACACTGATATTACACTCTTATAAATATATCAGTATACTGCGCAATATATTTTATAATTAATTTAACAACACTAAGTTAAGAACAGGTTTATTAATTAACAGTGAACCCGTTAGCTTGTCATATCTAAAATTATATACGAAAATCAACATTTCTCTTGATAACTTGTACGGTTTGTAATTAATCCCTTAAATTCTAACTAAAAATCACGCGATTCGCTCCCCAATGCCCCTGTTTAAAACGTAGGTGAGCGTATGTGGTGTCTTGGGGGCGGTAGAAAAGGAATAAATAAGCAAATCCTCTGAAATTAGTAAATCCATCTCAAACACTGTCAAGGTCCTGTTATTGCATTCCGAAGCCATCGGAATAATTTTATGGGTAGCAGTGCATGGAAAAGATTCGGAAATACGTATATATACGTCCTGGGCAATTAACGCTTTGGCTGAGCGAGACGTTTATTACGCCAATGGCATTTAAGAGGTTAAAGTCTTATTATAGGTTTAGAGTCAAAGTATATTATTATTGAATTCAATACGTTGTTGTATAGAGGTGGAGGTTAAAATTATGATTGAATATTCAGTCAGAAACATTGAAAGTTTGAGAAGCACTGACGTAAGCGGATCTTTCTCGAGAGATCCGTCAGACTATAAATATGAGCCGCTCGCTGAAGATGAGTCAGGTTTGTGTGTTTTGACCCTTGAAAAATCGACTAGTGATTAGAGCGAATTCTTGCGAATAATCTTAATCATTACGTATTTGTACTTACGAACACTGATAGTTGTGTCTGTGCAGTGTAGAAAGTGTGAAGGCCTTCTGGTGTTTATTAAGCGAATTTTGGGGCTATATCCTGTTTTTCAAGGTTTGTTATTCTGCAATAAATTTTCATTGCACCTGAAAATTTTTCCTTCTCTTAGGGACTGGTGGCATAAAAACCTCGAGCCACGATCTGCGTAACAATACTAAAGTTCCTGTGAACTTTATTAAGGCCACTATAATACCAAGGCTGTAAAAGTATTGCTGTGGTACCTGTAGTAAGATCCTTCATCCTGCACTTATTCAAATAATTTGAAACTAATTGTTAGTTCTGTAACAATATTTTTCATCATAAATTGACTTGTTTAAAAAAATTTTACCTCTATTTCATTCATTTTTCAATTCCTTTTATTAGTTCACTCTCTCTCTCTCTAAACATATATATATATATATATATATATATATATATATATATATATATATATATATATATATATATATATATATATATATATATGTAGTATAATAAAATAAAAGTGAAGAAGTACTAGAACCTACAGTACTAAAGAAGGAAGAAATTGGAATTCACCAGACACAACAAATGTAGATAAAAAAAATCTTTGGACTAAACTGGATATATATATATATATATATATTTCAAATTTTCAATCATTAATAAAATAATTTCTATTCATCCATTTAATTTCAAATACATTTTTTTAAATTAGTCGTGGATGACGCTTGATGTCACACAATACAGTTTTTTCCAATATTAATTCATTGATTAAATTTTAAAAAATGAATAAATAGTAACAAAATAAAATAATATCCCAGCAGTATTTTTAGAAAGGAAATTCGCTCGTTGTATTCCTGAACTGCAATGGATAGCGCTTTGGGCTTCTAGTCCGAAGGTCGTGACCTCTAAGCCTACCTGTCATACTATTTCATGAGAATAATCAAATTTAATCAATGAATAAATAGTAATAAATAAAAAAAAATAATCCAACACTGTATATAGAAAGGAAAATGAAAAATTGTAAGGAAAATCGCTTTCTATTTAGTCACTTAATTTTATGATTCTGTCATATGTATATTAATTGTAATTATTTAATAAAAAGTAACTAGAATAAAATTTTTCTTTGTTAACCTAAGTAGTATTTGACTTAAAAATTGTTTTTATATTACTTGTTTTGCTCAAACATCACTCAACATTTGTTCTAAGGGATCCTAAACCCTATGAGTTTTTTTTATTATAATTTCTAGTTTTCCCTCTGCTTCTTTATGAAATGTAAGTTGTAATAATTCCAACTTTAGTTTGTAAAGAAAACATAGCTCTCCAAAAAATAACTTTATTAGCATTTCTGTATTATATTATTTGTAACGATGATGGGTACAAGAGAAAGCTGTTTAACCAAGCATTTTGTTGCAATAATCGTATGATTCAAAATACTTCAACCGATGCAATGAAAAAAGCATTATTTGGATGTAATCCAGACTTGGGGAATAGTTACCGAGATTAATTCTATTGGTTGAAGAACAATTTAGAAATTTTTGTGTGTGTGTGATATATAACAAATTTTTAAGCACCAAAAAAATTGAAGATCAAAAAGATAAATTGCTGAATTTCTATCATTGATCCTAAAGAGGAAAAGGAATATGATATGTAGCTTTGAAATATCTAAAATATCGATCTTTTTATCTCCACGATCAGAAACTATGATTTGTTTCAAGTAAAATGACATCAATATTTTAGAACTATGACATTTTCTACGTGATGCATCGCAATAATTTAACAGACTACAAGAAAAGTGATTTCGAAGTAATATTTTATCTTAGCTTTCCTTTTTCAAATCCTTCGGAATATGCTCTTTCAGGGTACAGTACGCTATTTCTTTATTAGTTTGGTGAGTACGAAATGAGTGCAATGTAAGTGTGAAGTGAATGCAGTGAAAATCGTTAAGCACAAGTGAAGGGGAATGTAATATATTTAGTGTGTAAGGATATTGCAAAAATTAAAAAAAAAATAAATTCAACAAAATTAGGTTTCTTAGAGTACATTTTATTCACACACATATACGCACACACGCAACGCACACACGCACACACACATATTCGAAAAATTCAAAAGTCTCCGGACTGAGTCTATAACTTAAGGTATCCGACTACGTTCGGAACCGTGATTTTAAAAAAGCACATAAATGGATAATTTTCATGATATTTAGTGTCACTTAGATTAGAATACATGTATAAAATTGTTTTAAGGACATTATGACAAAAATAATTAAATACAATATTTTGGCAAAAAATTAACTTAGAATAATCTTTTTTTCAAAATGTTCTCCTTTTATAAAAAAATGTTTCTAAAATATAATAATATTTACCTTATATAAAGTAAAGGCTTCTCCAGAGAGTCTGAACTAGGATTTTTGAAAAATTCACATTACTTTCAGAGTTACGGCCAATTGAAATAATTATCGGCGTTTGTTTCTTAAAAGTGCTCCCCTCTGTTGTCGTAAAGTATGGATAAGCCCACATCTAAGTTTTATATTTCAATAATTCTAGTTGAGAATCTGTAGAGAGGTTTGAGCTAGAAACAGGCAAAATATTATTATATTAGAAGCAATTTTCACAAAAGGAAAATATTTTGAAAATGGGTCATTCTATGTTCAATTTTTGGCAAAATATTGTACTTAAATAATTTTTTATTGTAATACTATTCTTAAACAATTTTATATACATTTTCTAATCTAAGTGACACTCAATATCATAAATATTATCCATTTATACTCTTTTGCAAAACCCCGGTTCCGAACGTAGTCGGATACCTTAAAAAATAATACCAATTAAATTGCTGAAACAGGTCCTTCTTCTAAATAAGATTCTTAAGCAACCACACACTTTTGCCATCACTTGTAACAGTCTCCAAAACATTTCTCGAAACCATTTTTGGCCATGTCCTTTAATTCAGGCTGCGATAAACTTTAAACTTCAGCTACAGATTGAAATCCATGATCCTGCCTGTGACGTACCAGTTCAGGAAATAGGCTGAAGTCGCAGAGGGCGAGATCAGGGGACTAAGGAGGATATGGCAAAAAGAAGTTGTTTATGTTTTCGCAAGAAAGTGGGTGACAATTGGGATACATGTGCAGGAACGTTTTCATCTAAAAGCGCCCAGGACTGGTCAGCTCACTCTTTGGTCTCTTCTTTCCGATCGAATCACGCAAACGACGCAGAACGTCTACATAGTTTTTGTTCATGGTACGTCTTTCAGGGTTAAATTCTAGATGCACAATGCCCTGGGTATCGAAGAGCACGCCTCGAGCATGACACCTTCCATTTAGAACGATCTTGGCTGAAGTTTTGCTTGCGGGGACATTCTGGCGATTCCCATGTTGCTGTTGCCCTCTTGGATTCAGTGCCGCATAAAAAAGACCCTTTGTAGTTTCCAGAAACAGTTTTGCCTTAGTAAGGAAGGATCTTCGTCAAAAAGCGAAATTAAGTCTTCCACCATTTCCATTCGAATTGCCATTTGGTCTTTGTTTAATGTTCTATGTCATCCAAGTTTTTATTTATTTCACCATTGGAATGTGAGTCTAAATAACTGCGAATACTTTTGATAATGTTCCTGATTTCGGATGACGCGAAAGCAGGAGGCCTTTTTTTTATTTCATTTTCGTCGTTGGAAGCTGCATCAAAGATATTTTTTGAGATTTGAGAAACTCCTAATTGTCTTTGCCTGTCATAATTGGAGCTGTACACATATATCATCATTTATTGCATTGAATTCTTCGGATGATACAGAGGAACAGTCCAATCCGGTTGGTGTTTTCCGTATTTTGTTTCATTCCCAGAAGATAAATCTTTTCCTGTTAAGCGATTTTCGTTTCGCGTTAAGAGAAAAATACTGAAAATATATGGTAGTTTTTTGGGACAGTTGTATTATTTCGCTGTTAACCAATATTTCGTCTTAAACATTTACGGGTTAAATGTATTTCATAGTATATTAATTGTATATCTTTTTTTCAAAAGCTTTTCATTTAATCAAAATATGATCCATTTGATTCATTACACCTTTCACAACTACCTATTAATGCCTAGATGACTGACTTAAAAAAATTTCAACACTTCTTCATTTTCTCTTCACTATTCAGCCTGTAAAAACTGCTCTAAATGTTTAAAGAAATTAAAATCATTCGGGAAAGATTGGTTCTTAAGCCAGAGGGCTATAAAATTTTATGTTTTAAGTCATTAAATTTCAGAGTTTTTTGGTTCATCGTATGTGGCCGAGCGTTGTTTTAAAGAATTATTTCGCCATTCAATATACAAGTTATAAGCGTACAATTTTTCATGAATTTCATCAAAGCACTGGGGAAAAGATACAATTATTTTGTTCCCACTAGTGAATTCTGAGTATCATTCAATTCTATACTATTAGCTCACATCTCTCTCTCTCTCTCTCTATATATATTTATTTATTTTTCTTGGTGGAATTTTCAATCGTTAATAAAATACATTTTAAAGCACTCAAATGAGTTGAAATTTTATATACATGATTATTTTGGATGACAATACAATAATTTAATTATAATTATAAAAATTAATTGATTAACACTAATTATTAAAAGAATTACAAATACAGCCACTTTGGCATCATTTTTGGCGACTTGTGTCAAAAATTGAAAAGGTTTTTTTCTCACGTTTCAAAGCATTCATCTGAACTGAAATTTTACATACAAGATTGTTTTGGAAGACAATACGATACTTTAACGATAATTAATAAAAATAAATTAACTCTTCATGTTGTGATTCTGTCATATCTATATACATATTTATATTAATTGTAACTATTAAAAAAAAATTAGCTAAAATAAAAAAAAAATTCTTTGTTAATCTAAGTAGGAATTGACTTAAAAAAAATTTTTTTTATGGTACTTATTTTTTTTTCACAGATCTTTTGAGTCTTCCTCGTGCCTCATTTTATACGGAAAAATCACCAGGTTGAATTTTTTTTAAACTAACTCTGTGCTTTTCAATAGTTAAAAAAATTCTCCCCAAAAGCCTGGTTTATATTGTGTGCTTTTGTGGCATTATTACCAAGTTTATACACATATAAAATTGCACAGATATCGGTTGAATTCCCTTATATCCTTATAAAATTCAAAACAAATAACAAATTGGAACACTTATGAGACAGTACCACGATATACGAGGTTTTAACTAAAGCAGTATTGTTTCTTATAAGTCATTGATCGAAATTTGAAGAAAAATCTTTTCTCTGAGGGGAAAAAAAAGAGAAAAAAGTAGTTTTACCCTAAAAAAAGCCGGTGTAACTCTGGGATATAGAGAGAGAAAAGAAACCTGTTTGACAATGAAAGGAAGGGGAAGAAATTTCATAAAAGGGAATTGCATTGACATTGAAATCACACACAAACCATAAAGCTCGGACTTCGAGAGGTGAGGGGGAATTTATACGGCAATATGTTATGCATTCAAAAATACCCGTGCAACGCTGGGCTAAATGGAGTGAAAAGTAACATGTCTAACAATGAAAAGAAGTGGAATAAATTTAGAGAAAGGGAATTTTAATGACATTAAAATGCCTACTCCTGGAAGTGCTGACATTAAAAGGGGAAGGGGAAATTACCATAGGGAAAATTTATAAACTTCAGAAATCCCGTGCAACGCCGTGTTATGCAGATAGTACTCATACAAAAATTGCTCAAATGTTGATTGCATTACCCATATCCTTATGAAATTCAGAAAAAATAACAAAAGGGAGAACTTAGGAGACAGCATCACGATAAACAAGGTTATGCCAGAAACAAGCTCTAATAATAATAATAAATAAATATCGGCACTATGATAATTTATTTTTTCTTCAAGCAATGCCGATAAGAAAAGTCGTATCAGGTTTAGCGATGTGTATTAATTTTTTGGACCTAAAAGCGTTATTTGAGTTTTACAGTGAACTTTAAAATTTAGCTACGATTTATATGATTTTCATTAATTTCTTCCGATTTAAATGGTTAAAATTATTTAACCATTCCTACAAAGTGACAAAAATCTATGTCATTACTTACGCTTTAGGTTATATCATTAAATACTTTAAATCTAAATTTATGAAGGCTAAGTTAATTGTATCAAAAAGTTTATTTTGCTATTATTATTTCTAAGTTTAATCATAGTTAAAACTAATTAATTTATCCAAGTACAATAGTGACTGTATGTGTGCCGCAATTTGAAAAAAATTCTGGACATTGAAAGAAACATGACAGGAATTAATTTTTTTTAAAAATAATTTTAATGTGATTAGATTGTGTTTTATAATTAATGTGTTGGAGTACACATAAATCAAATATGAAATAATCCTAATAATGAAAATCATAGAAATTACAAATTGTAAATAAGTATTTATAAGAGTAACGAATCTCCATATAATTTGGTGATCTTTTTTGGTTAGATTGTTCGAAGTCAAAAATATACACTATTTTATGTAATAATTTAAATCAAATTCAATAGCTTACAAACAAAGATCCAAGTTATTTCACACCTTCACTCCCGATTAAAAGTTACGCTATTCGCTCCCCGGTTTTCACACAGGCGAGCGTATACAGCAGGGGGGTAACGAACCTTTATGGATCAACGTCCTATTTTTTTCTAAAAAAAAATGTTTAATGAGGTATAGACATCCCGTCAAATAATTTTGACTGATTTGATTCGATAATTTTGACTTTGAATTTAATTATTGGGGGGTAATACAACAATACTCAAAAAAAACTCTTTTTACTACGAAAAAATACATTTTGCCGTAAAAAGTAAAAAGTTTTAGTTATACGTGCAATTCAAATTATAAGGCAACATTAGTATGACTTTTGATGTTGCAGATTAGGGGTGTCAAATAATTTATAATAACTTATAATATTATAAACTGTATCTTTTAGTAGAATTCATGCTGAATATGAGTCATCCGTGAAATGGTTTCTGAGCGAAGCTTTAATGTTATTCATCTCTGAAAATAATGACTCGCAGGCATAAGTAGATGGAAATGTGGTTATATAATAGCATGAGTCAGCTTCTTCCAACTTCTAAATATGTCTGAAATCGAATTCCATGTTTCCAAACTTTCATTGCTGGTATTTTTACTATACATCAATTCCAACGTTTTCCTTGTTTCAATAAAATTTAGAATCTATATTGAACTATATCGAAAATCAATCAGTTGCATATCAAATTCTTCAATTTCCAACTAGTAGAACTTGAACAAGTTTAGTTTATATCAAATAAAGTCAATCAGGGCACGTAATAAACTTGAGCGCTTTTCGATAATTATTTGAACTGAGAACATCTCGCTGAAAATTCTTTGATTCAAGAATCAATTACAGGAATAAATTCTTCTATAAATTTTTCTTCGTCTGGTTTCTCATGTATATCTAAATCTTTGATATTTTTTTTCAAGTTTGGGAAGTACTTGCAATTTCTTGTAATAATATCGTTTATGAAAAAATGCAGTTTAGCTTCAAAAACGCGAATGAGATTCCTCAAAGTGAACTTTGTTATTTTGGACTAAAATGCAAACTTTTTTGATCGGTGGCGTGCCCAAAATATTGTGTCACGTCCCATTGATGACTCGCGTGCCACTGGTTCGCCATCTCTGGTATACAGTGAATCAGAGGGAAAGGGGGGAGAAGTAAGGAAAGGTACACAAAAAAAATTCTCTGAATTAAGTAAATCCTTCACAAATACTGCCAAGGTCATTTTATTGCATTTGAAAGCCTTCGGAATAGTTTTACTGATAGCAGCGCAATGAAAAGAATCGTATTTCGGAAAGACGTATATATACGTCCGGTACACAGCAGAAGGTGTACCGGTTGAGTGAGACGGATATATAAAACGGTAGCAGTTACGGAATGCTGTTAAACTGAAACAAGTTAGAATAGTGATTATCTTTTTAAAAAAATATTTAAAAGGCCATTCATTGAAAATGTGTAAATATCAAACCAAACACACAAAAGAAAATTATACGTTATTCAATATCTTTCTACGCACTTTTTGATAAATGATAGAATTCCGATAAAGAAAGCAAAATCTGGGTGTAAATTGAAAATTCATGATATGAGAAATAAATCAAATGATTTATTTCTCGTATATCAAATGTCTCATATATTCGATCATATATTGAAAGTCATATATTGCTAGCGGGACATATACATCTCTATGCTTCTTAAGGAGAAATAAATTACCTCTGTGAAAATAGCAACGAATAACGCTTGTTCCAACTGTAGCCAAATAGACTGTGACTCAAAATAAATTGATTTGAATCTAAAAATAGTATTGCTTTTTCTTGAGCTATTTTGTATTTTTATTATCATTGTGATGTGTATTTGTTAAGTGAATTAATATTTGTTATGGTGAGACCTGTTTAAGAACATTGGAAAGAACATTTAAGAAATTGGCATACTTACGTATTATACCTTTGACCAAAAGTAAAGACATCACCAATTTAAAACGAAATATTTTTTGCCAAACTCTATTATTATTGTGTTTGAACGTCCTTGGGAATGGTTTCTACTTTTGGCTATATATCGTAGCATCTGGCGGCGTATTTTAATTTGATGAAATAGGTTGACAATATAATACGTAAATGCCATAACTGGTTTCAAAAATAGGAATTTCAGAAACGCTAACAAAAAGTTGAAATATAAAACAGTTTTATTTGCTATATGATCTATTCATTGAAAAAAAAACAATAATAAAGATAAGTTTCATTTTTTTATAATGCTAGTGATTGTAGGGTTACTCGAAAGTTTTATACATTGGTCAAAATTAGAGTATTACCAAAATTAATTTTAAAAACATTTATTTTGAATAAAAGAAAAGTAATTTTAACCAGATATAGAACGAAAAATTTCGATATGTGAAATATAAAGATAAATTGTTTCCCTAGTATTATTTCTTAAACTAGTTTTACAAGCGCTTATTAAAAGTTTCGAGAATGATTAGGATCTATTGCAATTTTTTTCGTCAATGTATAAATAGAAAATATTTGATACGTTGACTAATGAACACTTAACAATGTCCTAATGTCAAAAGTAACACATAAATATTCAAATTTAATACAATTAGTTTGAACTGTTTAAAGCACTATAAGTAATAAAAATAAAAATAAATAAATGTGACTAAAATTGTGAATGCATTTATTTCTTATCTTTCTAACTAATAACACCTCTAAATTGTTTTCAGTCAGTATTATATCACCCGTTAAGAGCGCTTAAAATATATTTTTAGAAATACTGGGATAAAAAGTCCGGGAACTTTTAAATTACTAGAATATCAGTCATTAGATCATATAATAGATTCATACCTCACTTTAATAAAGGTCAAACGAATAAAAAAACGCCACTTTTTTTAGTGCAATTTCGTTAACCCTCGTTTGCGCCTATTTCGCCAACAACCCCCCCTTTTGAGTGGCATTACTCCACGATTCGTCGCCCAAGCAACGGTCAATTTTTTTTATCTTTGGTCAGAGTCCAAAATGCAACCCGCCCTTTTTCGGCTGAAAAATATACTGCCATTCAAAACACTCTGACACCCAAGCTACCCCACCCTGTGGATAAGGGAGAATATCTTTAATCCAGGCCAAATCCTGGACAGTGAAAGTTTTCGGAAGTTTGAAAGGCATTTAAATTGATTAGGCAACGTTGAACTATCTTGTGAAGCTTTGTTAAAAATCACCAGAAAAAGAAGAGTTAAATGGTTCTTTTCAATGTCTTCGTATAGATTCAGGAAGAATAAAAAAGGTTGTTGAATTTCATTTCCGAAACATAATATTTAGTTCTTCGAAAAGCTTTTTCTTTTTTTTTTTTTGTTGCTATAAATGTTTTTTAAACCCAACCCCTTTAGGGTTTAAATGCGAATTCTAAAAAATTTATATAAGGAGTGGGTTTTCCCAAAATTGTTTGTTTTTTTCAATCTTCTTTATTTTCTCTCTCTCTCTCTCTTTTCTCTCTTTTCTTATATATATATATATATATATATATATATTTTCTTACCCCAATTTTCAATTTTTTAAAAAAATATTCATCCATCCAAGTTCAAATAAAAATTTTAAAAAATTTTTTGGGTACTAAAATGTCACTTGTTGAAAAATTTAAAGTTTTTTCAAATATTGGGTTTGGGGGAAAAAAAAATCCATTTTTTTTTTCGGTAGATGGCTGTAGTTGATATCTCGTTAAGATCAATCAAAAAATTTAAATTTATGCTTGTTGTCAAGGGGACATATCACAATAAAAAAAACCTTTTTCTGTTTTTTTTTTGTCCATTCCCGTTGTGAGTTCAGGGTGTTAAAAAAAAGGGGGGAATTAAAAAAAAGAGAAAAAATTTGGATTAAATTTTTTTTTTTTTCTTTTTATAAAGGGTGGTAAAAAGCAAAAGCCAGAGGGTTTAAATTGTGAATGGCGTTTATAGTGCCGATACTGCAGTTTTACCTGCCCTTTTTTTTTATTGGGTTCTGTTTTATGCACTTTTTTATGTTAAAGAGGGACTTCCTACAGACAGGTCCCATCGAAAAATTTTCGATAAAAAACACAGAAGTAAAAAGAAATTGAATGGCATGTTAGTTGTCGTAATATCACCCAGGATCTAAAGATTGACCATAAAACAGTCTCAAACCATTTGCACAAAATTGGATTCAAAAGAAGCCTTTAATGTTTGGGTGCCCACCACTTCCCATGGGGTGTACCGAATTTCCATTCCCGCGTAAAACCCCTTTTTTTGGGTTGCTGTAGGACAATGGATAGCGCGTTGGATTTCTAATCTAATGGTCGTGGGTTCGAAGCCCACCTGGGAAGGCCTAATTTGACTATGATTTTTTTCATTCTATTTGTAGTAATTTAAAATTTTAATTAATAATAAATAAAAACGGAAAAAAAGTCCAACACCCTATATAGAAAGGAAAAAATGGAAATTTTGAAAGGAAAATCGTTTTCTATTTCATTACTTAATACTATGATTTTGTCATATGTATTTTAATATTTTATTAAATGTAATTATCTTTTAAAAAAAGTAACTAAAAAAATGTTTTTTTTTTTGATCTAATTGATTTTCGAAAAAGGGACTAAACATTTTTTTTCGTATATTTTTAAAATTATAAATTTGTTGGGGATATTTTGTTGTTTCAGAACTTTTTAGGGTTTTAGGGGAACTAAATATATATATACTTATAACCTACCATTATATCAAATTTTATTTTAAAAAAAGGTTTAAGCATTTTTAGTCTTTTATATATCTAAGGGGAAAACATCATATGTTTAAAAAGATGAATTTATTTTGAAAAAAATTCCTAATTATATAATATCTAAAAGCTATTTAAATTTTTTTTCATTGAATCCTTTTTTTTTTTTTTCGATTTAAATTGATAATATAAGAACAAAAATTTTTTTTTAGGGGTTTTTTTAATTTTCAAAACATTTGTGAAAAAAAACAAAAAAGAGAATTTGCCTCGAAGCAACACTGTATTAAGAAGCCCAAATTTTTAAGTACTGTAAAACATGTTACGAAAGGAAAGTTTCTAAGCAATTTTGAAAAATGGGAACCGCAACCAGCTGGCCCCTTTTTCGTCGATACCGATAATAGAATAACCATTCAATTTTGGGCAAGTAGCACCTTTTAAAGTTTTTTTTTTTACCAAGTTTAAACCCGAGTAAAACCACGGGGTAGAGCGCATTTTTACGTTTTAAAAAACAGTTCCATGAATTTGTCTATAGAATGTTATTGGTTCATTCACACTACCCATAACGTTTTTCCCCCCCCAAAAATTTTTAAATGCTTTATAATTTTAAGAATTTCCCTTTAAATATAACCTGTGCTGTATGTCATCAATTCACTTAATGCTATGCCTTATCTGGTCTAAGAATTTATGAAAACTTTGAATAACTGAATACAGTTCTAATTATTTCAATTTTTTTTTAGTCCGTAGGAAAATCTAAGTTACCCCTAGAAAAAAAATAAAATACTGGGGATTGTTTTGGTATTTTTTTTTTTTAACGATAAATTTTTCTTAAACTTTTTTTTTTTTTTCCCCTTTTAAAAAAAAACTTATTTTTTTCTATTTTCCGAAAGTCTCGAGAAAAAAAATATAAAACACCCAACCCATCAGTCACAGTGGTTTGTGACGCTGTCTGGGGGTCGTAGGGGGTGGGTTCGATTCCCGAGGGCTGATGTTTGTAGATCTATAGTGCCTTTGTGGATGGAGGTAATCAAATAGCCGTCGAGCCCCATGTTCTTTTTTGAGGTTGGTGGGGGAAAAGAGGGGGGGTCCCCCCTGACCACCTCCAGGTTGCTCCACAAAATTGGGGGGTCGCGAGATAAAAAAAACGGAAACACAGGCATAAGATCAAGCTCTTACCACGATAATTTCGCGGCATTGATCTGATTTTCTGTCAATTTGGTTGTATTTAAAAAAATATATACGAGTATCCCAATATTTTTAAATTTAAAACTATTTCTTTGATTTTTTTTTTCTCAAAATATTAATAGATAGTCCCCAAATATAATAACTTATATCACTTAAAAAAAATTGAAATAAAACAAATAGTTTTTTTTAATTGAACAAATACAA
>BMAV01017850.1:0-84357 GCA_019973955.1 Trichonephila inaurata madagascariensis | reverse complement strand
TTTGGGGGAAAAGTTAGGAGAATCAGGTGTCAACTCAGGTATTGTCCTATTTACTTGACCATGGTTTAAAATTAAGGGGACCTTCACTGCAACTTTTAAAATATTTCCTGGGTTAAGGCTCATAATAATAATTATTTTAATGGTATTGCAGATCATTTTACTAAAATCGCTACTAATATTGCTGCAGAGATGAGAGTCCCCCCCTTCGCTCTTACGTCATCAAAATCCTTCAAAATAAATTAATTGAGGACTGTAAAAGTTGGTGGTCAAACTCTAAAACTGGCTTACGAGTCAAAAACTTCTTTCCCAAACCCAGTTTAGATATCAATCAACACCAGTTACGCAACACAATTCTTAATAAAGCCATGAGTCCATTTGTTTCTTATTTGGGTCGCTTCAAATTAAAAGCCAGTCCCAATTGTCTTTGAGGATCTGTTGGGGATGCTGACCATTATGTGTTCGCATGTCCTCAGACTAAGGATTTCCATTTGGTCTCTCTATCTCAAAATGCCAAAAAAAAAAGCCTGGTTCCAATCTGTCGTAAGAAATCCTTCCATTCACTCTAAACTAAAATCATGCATTAAAATTGCCTGTACAATCTGGGATCAAATTCCTTAGGGCGGGATTTGACCGGTACTCTTAAGTGGTCACAGGCGGGTTTTTCCCCTGCTCCTTTTTTTTTTTTTTTCTTCTTTTTTCACCTTTCCCAAATGTTTCCTGCCTTTTTTCCCTTCTTTATATCTTATATTTATATTACTTTTGATGTATTTGCAAGAATGATGGAATAATGTATATTATTTTTCCTTCTCTTACACTTTATGTTCTTTATTATTATTTTCAACTTTGTATGCGTGTACCTTGCAATAACATATGTATTTAGTTTCATTTTACCTTTAATTTTTAGTATGTAAATTAAATGTGTGCTACCGTATAAAATGCATACTATGATTTAATCAATAAAGGTTCAACGCGGGGGTGGTAGTTTCCTGGGGATCGTTTTGCAGCTCTAAACCTCTTTCGGGTGAGCTCGGTTTCCTTGGACCTTCCGCCAATAATACTCACATTGTTACAAAGTGTGACGTCAGTTATCATTCACTCATCAATTCATTTTTATTTTAATTGATTCATTTTTAATTTATTTAATTATATCAACAGAATTGGAAAATAAGGTTTAGATGAACATCCTTTTCCTGTAGTCCATTATGGTTCTTTGAAACCAATTTTTATGCGGGTCTTAACTTATATTCAAGTTCTTTTTCAAAATCCAAATTCTTATAAAAAAAAACTTTTATTTATACATTTTTAATTTTTTTGTAAAAGAATCAGCCGTTATTTTTCATTTTATCAGTACATCCGCTATACAAAAGATATGTTAGCAATACAAAAAATGCAAAGAAAATAAAAGTTGAAAAGAAATTTTTTCATGCAAAGAAACGGAAATGCTTTGAAAACTCTTATATCGCTTTTGTTCTGTGATCATTTTCTAATGGAAAACACTAGGAAGGATTCGTTTGATTCAATGCTTTTCTTAACACGCACAATTTTGATTATTTTGAAAAAAAATACAAGAATGTATAGACTCTTAAGAGAAAATTTTTGTGCCGAAATTGCACTTTTTTTGTTTATTTAATTATTTATTTTTAAAAATTATAAATAATTATGCAATTTATAACAGTTGTGACAAAATGTTGTTTAGAATTTTCCAAATCTTAACAAATAGTTACAACAGAGATTAATTAATCACGTCGGTTCAAGATTTATAAAGAATAACATCTTTATCAGGTAAAAACATAACGGCAAAACCTTTATTGTTCAGTTCTAGCCTTTCGTTTATTAAAATTTATTATGTATTTCTTAAAAATTCTGTAAAAATTAGTCTCAGAATAAGAACTTTTAAATTAAAAATATTTTAATAAGTTAATTTTTCTCTCCATTCTTTTACCACAAGTAATTTAAGTAACCCTATTTTAAATTAAATATTTATTCATTTATTTATAACTAAAACACGGGTAGCATATTTATGTTAAAAGTAATAAAAATGTTATAAAACGAAACTGATAAAAGGAGCTCATAAATTGCCTACATAAAGATTGCAACGAGCTTACATATTATGACCCAAAAGAAGGAACTATAGAACACGTGCTTATAAAACAATGTATTGATTTTTAACTTAAAGTAGGAATGGATTTATTAATCAAACTTCAAAAAGACAATTTTGAGAAAATTTTTGAATAATCTTTTGATAAGTGTTTCTAATCAGGATAATAAAACAAGAAAACTGTACATCTTAGGAAGGAGTAATCAATTTATTCCTTATATTTTAAATATTTTAAAAAATCCTAAGTAACTTTAAAGTTGTCGGGAGTAAAATAGAGTATAGTTAGTTACATTATTTTAATCCCTCTTTAATAAGCTTGGAAAAATAATTCTAATTATATATTGATTTTGAGATTTTATTAGCTGAAGGGAGAAATCAATAATCAGTTACTAAGTATTCTTTGAATATATAATAGGTGTTCCGAATTCGATAGAATCTTAACTCTAAAAATGCTTAAGATGAAATTAGTTAATTAATCTCCATTAAAGTAATAGAACAAGTAATCAATATATTTCAATAAATTTTACTAATATTTATTTATATAAAAATACAGTATTTCTATTCCATTCTCATTTTACATCCCTTCTTTTTTTCTAACTTTAAGATAAAACATTTACATGTAATCAAAATTTCACAGACACAGCTATTCGTGCAAACAATCAATTCTTGAATACCAGTCTTGTAGATGTTATGTTAATAATGTGTGTGAATAATGTTTAAAAGGTTATCTAATATTTGAAATTTGTAAAAGAACTTCGAAAAAATGAAAATCCTGTATTAGTCAGAAAATAATATTTTCTACTCTTTTTTTACATTTACACTAATATAACCAAATATTTTTTTCTTAAAATAAAGCATTCAGATGTTGATAAGAATAAAGAAAAATATTGCATAAAATGTATTTTTCTATGCAATGCGTTTCAATGAACAGTTTTAGAGATTTTAAATGATACTTTTGTGAAAATATAATAATATCAGAGAGATAGCTTATATACAAAGTATGAGAAAAAGTGTGTAACTTGAAAAAGAGTGGAGTTGGCAACAAGTGCTTTGGTGACGTCATCCCATGTGCTTATTTTATCCATGTAGCCAGTTTCACCTTAACCGATCACACCAGTTGAGAGTACTGAGTCATTGAGTGAACGCGTGTTAATACATTCCGCCGGAAAAAATGTCGAATCAACTTCAAGTTTCTTATGAAGAAATCAACCACGAAAATATTTCAAATATTAACCGAGGCTTATGGAGATGAAACTTAGTCTCGTGCACATGTGTTTGAATGGCATCAACGGTTTTCAGGGGCAAAGACCATTATGGAAGACGATGAACGTGCTGGGCGTTCAAAGTCAGGGCCAAACATTGCCAAAATTCGTGATATGAATTGGTTTCCACTCACATCAGTGGTTAGACTATTAATAAATACTACTACAATGAAGTACTAAAAATACTTCGTGTGTTGGAAAATTAGGAAACAAAATGCCAGATTTCGGGAGTGATAGATGACTGCTGCAGCAAGACAATGCACCCGCTCACACAGCCCGTTCTATCAAGCAGTTTATGCCCAGCAAAAATATTACTCTGATAGAGCATCCTCCTTATTCATCTGATTTGGCCCCATACGACTTTTTTTATTTCCTACAGTGAAAACAACTTGCTTAACCCTTTATCTATCGACGGTACTTATACCACTCACTTTAAAATTACATAGAATAACCATTTTTACGAATAATCTGACGATACTTAGCAGAAATATTCTTTTAAATCCACTCTTCCGAGATATATGGCATCGCGGGTTCTATGATGAGCATTTTAGAGGGAAAGGCGAATAGTTTTATAGCAGAAATTATGTTTCTAGCTGACGACGTTTTCAGTGGATCGCCATTTTTGTTCCGAAAAAATAGTTAATGTCAAAAGATAAGTGTTTTACTTTTTTTGTATGTTAATGAAGACCTTAGAAAACAATTTGACTATTTATTTTAAGTGAGCAGTGTGTATAATTAATTTTACAGTTGAATATCTTTAATTAATTAATTAGCTCTAACTAATTAAATTTCCCAAAGTTCAGTATTTTTGTTAATGTATATCCCTTAATTTTCAATGTAGTGTTGAAAAAAAATATTGCATGAAAAAAACTGCGGTAAATCATAATGCTGTAGATAAAGGTTTAAAGGAAACCCATTTTACCTCAGTTGAAGAGATTCAGGCAAAAACAGAGTATCTCCTGGAGAGTCTTCCAAAAACCTCGTTCTAGAACCGTTACCAGCAATGGCAGAAGTGTGTGAATGCTGAAGAGAACTACTTTGTAGGTGATAATGTCACGGAGAACTGACTCTGTATGTACATTGATTTATTGAACCAGTATCGCTTTTTATGTGTGTCACAACTTGTACTGGTATATGCATAAATCATTTATCAATTGTGTTTTGTGATCATAATTAAAAGTTTGAAAAACATCAATTTCAACTAATAAAAACAGTCAGAATTTAAAAAATGTACATTTTTAAATAAAATTTTAATCATCTACACCAGACATTTTAATAACAAGTTTTCCTCGCTGATGATCACATTCACTTTTATTTCAGCTCATATTTGATTTGATTTTCCATTAGCGTCGCACTTTGAAGGGACACATAAAATAACGGTGACGGATCCCGTAAATTCGTGCCTCGATAGGTTGGCAAAGACGACACTTGAGGTGCCCCTTCCCTCCCTAAATTCCACACCAAACTTTGAGCCACGACTGATTTAACGTACATTAATTCCTCTACATGTAAGGTTCTCAAATTAAGTTTCGAAAATGCGGCTCTCGACAACGCCAGCCTCGAGTTCATGATTATAACCACTAGGATATCGCGCCCCGACTGATCTGGCATTCCACTCTACTAACTTACACAACACACGAGGAGGAGTTATGTGAAATTTAACATGTGTCAATGTGTCGCGACCCGGTAGTTGCAGGTGTAGGAGGGTTCGAAAAAGAAGCAGACAGGATTTTAAAAATTTATACTTTTATTTTAGATCTAACACTTTATGAATGATTTACAGCCTATTCCTTAACTTTTAGAGCAATCTTTCCATCCTTAAGGGAACATGGTACGATTTGAGCAAAAACTTTTAACTTTAGAATTTTCAAAACTTTTTTTGTTGCCTCCTATGTGTGTATGCTACGTAAAGCAGAATTTGTGCTCAAGATTTCATAAAAAGCTAGCAATTTAATTTTTTAAGGAAAACACTTAAAATTTGTGAAGTGATTTTAAAAGGCTACTCCTCCTATAAAAGTTTACGTACAGCCATGAAAATTATATACAAGTACGTCAAACTACGTATAACAAAAGCTGGTATGGGTTTTACGTTAACATGATTGGTATTTATACAATACTTCTTTTTATGAATGCTTATTGAAAATTCCTTAAAAAATGTATAAATCTGAGTTCAATTATTTTTTAAAAAATAAGTATTGCTTTGATGAAAAATGCATACCAACTTTTGTTCATGTACTATTAGCAATAGGTAAAAAAAATTCAAAGCATTAGGCACAATAGGAAAAAAAATTCAAAGCATTAGGCACAATGGAAAAAAATCCTTGGCATTTTAAATGAATAGTTATTTTATCTTTCTCAGGTAAGTAAGTTTATTTTGATTTGTCATAGGTATGTGAATAAAAACAAACGTGAAAGCTATCATAATTCTGCCCTTTTAAAGTTTAGATCTTTCAAATTTTGTGAGGTTATAGAAAAGTATATGAAGAATAATTTAGGCTAAAAAAATTATATTTGATTTTTTCACTGATTTTTGTCAAATGAATCGTACTGTGTCCCCTTAATCTAACTTATGAGGTTATTCAAAATAACTTAGATCGTATCTTTATTCAATTCCTTCTCGAACCACGATAGCTTGGTACAAATCCACTGCTATTCTAAGACGAATATTAATTTCAATTTGTGTGACTTCTCAATCGCTATTCACTCTACTATTCCGAGATTTCCCGATTAACCTTGCATACCACAATGCCAGGGTTTAAATAGCATTTACATTTGCATAAAATTAAGTCATCTCTTTGGAAAGCAGTTTTTAAACTAAAATCACTGTTAAAGAATAGTTTCCCCAAAAGGATTAGTAGAAGTACTTCGAATAGAACTTCTTTTATACGTAGGCGTTCAGTGGCAAAAGGAATCAAATCCACGACTTGAAAACTCCAGTCACGCATTCATAACCATGATGGCTGTGATTCGTCAGCAACATCTGGTCCCACATTCTCGTGTATTTTGCGATATATCCTGGATCAATATTTTTCTTTTGAATAAATTTCAATTTATCTCGTCTATTTTATTTCAATCGTTCATGATCTACAAAACTCCAATTTCTTACGAGACAAATTAACTCATAGTCTTAATAATTACCTCGAATTTTCTTTTACAAATGAAAATCACAACTTTATCTAACACATCCTTGCAAAATACATAAAAACCATTATAAAAATGTACAAATCAGGCAAGCATAGCGACAAACTTCAAAAAAGGGCTCGAACAGTGGAATTATTTTTGCAAAATGTGTTTAACAAATTATTCACGAAAATAATAATCACTTAGACAGTAATATAGTAAAATGATTCATTTAGAAGCATATGCTATAACTACAAATTTACTTATATTAAGATACAAAATTAATCCACCAAAAGCTATTTTAGTAGCTACTTTACTTTGAAAAATATAGTCCAATGAAAAATTCATACAACAATACAACAAATACCTAGTAATACAACAAAAAGCAGGAAAGATCAATTAAATTTTAATATGCTAGTTCTCTTCTTGAAAGATCTATTATATGGCTTTTAAACTTTATTGTAAAATTTCGTTTAATCACAACATATAACACAGAGAAGGCTTTTCCAAATTTGGAAAACTTAAGAGCACCCTTTTATCTTAGTACTCCAAGGTTGCCATTCTGTTTATTACAATATTCTTCTTGATAATAATTTTTTAATATACATACTAAATTTTAATAAAAATTTAAGGCAATATTTACGATGCTATCCAAAGTGTTTTATAATCGCATTGTTAACTTTGATACAATTTTTAAAGAGGCATTTAAAAACGACGTGTTAGCAACTTCTAAACTGAAATGAAAAGTTTATAATTATTTTTTGTTTATATTTCAGCTAAAATTATCGTTTAAAATTAAAGGTGAATATGTTACTTTTATTGAAATTCAACCAACCCCACAGTTATTTCTATTAATTTTAAGGTCACGAGCACTATACATTTAAGTGCAATTTCTAACATGTATTAACTTGTATTCTTATGAAACACTTATTAACGTTATTTAATGCTCGGGGAAAAGTTTAATGAGCACTTTCATTAATAACTTCTTTGTAATAGTGCAAAAATTATTTCTTATGCAAAATAAAAGTAAATAAAAATGTAGCTTTCAATATAGGCATATCACTCAATTTTCTTCGTCCTAAATGTCACAGTAATCATTACATTAGGTCAGTGCTTCTCAAACTTTTAATATAGGTGACCCAATATTCGATTATAATTTTCATCGCGCCCCCTTTCATACAAACACAATGTATTGAATTCAATAATACTATATTTTGACGCTAAAGCTACAAAACGACTTTAACCTCTAAAGTGCCACAGGCGTATATAAAAGTCTCCCTCAACCGTTTCGTTGAATTCCCCGGACGTATATATACGTCTTTCCGAAGTACGATCCTTTCTGTGCACTATACACTTTTCTGTGCACTATATTTCTGTGCTATCCATAAAATTATTCCGAAGGTTTTGGAATCCAATAAAAGGACCTTGGACAGTGTTTACTTATATATCAGGAGACTTCCTTATTTATTCTTTTTCTCCCACCCCCTCTCTAATACTTCACATACGCGCACCTACGGGGAGAACGGAGGCATTGGGAAGCGAATTGCGTAACTTTTAATCGGCAGTTAAGGGATTATTTATAAACCGTACAAAAATTATCAAGATAAGTGTTAAATTTTGTATGTAATTTTATGTATGACAAGCCCATGGGGTCACTGGTCATTATTAAACATTCTTAATTTAGTATCGTTAAATTATTTATAAAGTACATTGTGCAGTATAGTGATACATTTATAAGTGTATTATGTTAGTGTTAAGTGTGTGTGTGTGTTTTATTATGTCAGAATGTATTTTGTTTACTTTCAGTAAATTAATAATTTTTTAAAATAATCTTTGGTTTTCAACTTTTTAATATGTTCGATCCCCCCTCGAAGGGTTATCACGTCCCCTAGGGGGTGCGCCCACAGTTTAAGAAACACTGCATTAGGAGAATGTCTGATATTCCTCATCAACCCCTTAACTAGTTTGCCCGTACACTGTAGGCTACCAAAAGCTGCCCACAACCAGTCTGATATTTTCTTCTTTCTATCTTTGATTTGCACTTGTTTTTAATTCTTATAGGAGATTATTAGTGTTAGTATTTTATATAGAAGATGCAGTTTGTCCATAATTTGAAATACTTCTCATCCGGGATTTTCTTTGTGGTGAAGGCGAGAACTTTTCATTGAAGGCAGGAATTTAGGTTCTTGCAAATATTCTATAAACAACAGGGATTAGCTAAGCAATGTGTAGTTTTTACTTCAAAGAGATGAAATGGAAAGATAATCCACAAAAAAGCCGATATTATCTGTGTCCCCTTTGCAATGTAAAGCTTAGACACCAAGCTTCAAATTGCGTGTGCATACATATATGCACACACACAAAAAATTCTCACCCATTCGAAAAAGAGATACGAACATGAAATTTTTGTAAGTAGGAGAGAAATTCATTTAAGGTATATTAAACATTCTTCATAACATGCATATTGTACTTATAAAAAGCAAACCCTTAGAGGATTTTGTATTCGATAATTATAAAATAGTGCGAAAACTTTAAAATTGAAAATTAAAATAAAATCCTTCCATTTTCGAATTCTGTGTTAAGTATTATGATTAGTTATATGCGTAAAAATGTGTGTGTGTGTGTTTTTTTTGGAATACTTTGGGCAAAAAAATTGACTTAACGGCTTAATTTGTAAAGCCACTTGCTTCGACGAAACTATAATATATTACCATGGATGTTATATCTCAGCATTGGAATGTGTGCTGTGTTTTTACTCCATCCCGGTTGAACTCTAGCAATTCGTTGTATTTCCAGCTATACAATCGTTACCACTAGAAATTAATCATTAGCATATTCCTCTAGTGAGGAATGTGCATATGCTATTTCATTCAGTCGCATAACTCCTTAATGCGCTGCTCTTTTTGTACTACTTGTATATATATTTCCAATTTCATTAGCTTCAAAACATGCATTCAAAAATATATTTGCATGATTATTTCAATTGTAAACCAGAATTTGTTTTGAATAATTTTTATAAAAAATAAAATTTTAATATTTATAAAGTGAAAGTTATAGTAACACCTCACTGTAAAGCAACACAAGGATGACGAACCTCGTAGTTTGCAATCTCACTCCAATGCCGAGGGTGACATCTCAGTAGACACCTCCCTCTCCTAATTACAACAACACCATACCAACTGGAAGACATTGAGAGTCGACAGATTTAGCCCCCTCTACAAGGCGGGTCTTCAGTGGCTCCATGACTCACACCCACGTGAGTGAGTGAATATTAACGTCGCACTGTTTAGCTACACGAGGGCTTTTGGCGATGGACCACGTAATTTTGAACCATGGTCATGTGACGTGGACTCCTAACTACCACACCACACCAATGGGAGGACGTTTGAGCTCTCGACAGATTTAGCGAGCATCGCTCTCCTTGTTACGGACTCATCGCGCTTTCTATTAATTTTCCTCTTGGGTTCTTTGGGGCCGAAAAAGGCAAATTCTTTCCAACCAAATCCAGAAGCGAAACGCGACTATGCAAATTAGGATCCTTTTAAATAGCAGTAGTTTAACGTAAGCGAGTGATCTTTTGGGAAGTGATTATGTGAGTCTGAGTTTAAACGCGTAAGCTGAAGCAAGCAGATATTCCAGTGTCAGTTATCCGGGAAAGTGCGTTCAAGAAAGGTGGATACCATTCCACGCGAGATAAGGAATTTACCTCGAAGATTTGAGAGGGCTGTTGCTACCTAGGATATAGAGGTAGGACTGGTCTACTAAGTATTAGGAACTGTGTATAAACAGAGGTTAGGTGTAAGCGGTAATGCAATTATAGTAGTCAGGATCGCGTTTATTTGGTAATACGTATTGTGTGTTTTCTCACCTTAGATCCGCTACATTAAAATATAACTATTATCATTGTTAGTGTTTAAGTTAAGATCTTAATAAAGAGATATTCCGCCTGGAGCAATGCCTGGTTCTTTATTCACTCCCACAACCCTAGGTCCCGAAGATAACTTAGAAGTAAGGCATCACCCAAGGGCGAATGCTTTACACCCTACTCGGCGGGTCTTTAGTGGTACTCTGCTCGAACTCGTGACAAGACCAGCCACGATCCGATACTTTGACCACTTGGCTACCGTGGCCCTCGCACCCGCAACATTCTGGCCACAGTCTATAACCATAACCACAAGACTGCCACGGCTCCAATTTTTTTTATGAAATATAGGCCTTCCATGTTTTGACAAACAATAATGTTTTCAATCCATTACAACGATTCTCTTACTTTTTAAAACTTTTCTAGTTTAAACAAACATCAAATTATTGAAGAAATGTGAATATGGACAAGCATTCTAATATGAATTAAGAAATGTAAAGATAAGTCAAAAGGAATGAAGGAATGTTAATTATCTGCACGAGATGCAACCTCTTCACTGTGACGCATCAAAAGTGCCGAATTTCAGCTGAAGATATGACAATGTGACTTAAGTATCCACTGACACAAATCAAAATATGGCAATGTCGTCCGTAATCATCTACCATCATCTGTAATCCTCTAACTTGCTGACAATTTACAAATTAACGGTAGTGTCGTTCACTTGAATTGAAGCATAGTTCTAGCTTAAAGTGCCAATTTGGTTGGACGAAAGAAAACCGAGTTAGAGAAGAAAGACCTAGCGCATAGTTCATTATTATATCTGTTAACTCAGCACCATATTAATCGAAACTTATGTTTTCAAATCATTAAAAGAGTGCGAAATTGTACAATGAGAAACAATAAAAAAATTCGATTGCAGCTCATGAAAAGTTTTCTCATTAGAAAAAACGGATATATTATTCGTCTTTATAGATCATATATAAAGAACTTTGTAATCTAATCAATTTTATTAAATCAATTGTTTTGTCAATTAAACTGGAAATACACTCTATCTTAAATATATTCTTCCCGATAATGTTTATTCGAAATTTTCATTCTAATGGAATTAAGAATACCAAGACATGCTGGAAAGAGTAAAATGCAAAAATTAAGACACTTTGCTTTTAAATTACATAACAAAAATATTTTTTTAATTTTAAAAAGATATTTTAGAAACAATTGTTACGAAACAAATTTATTACAAAAACAATTTTTTTACTTCAATTTTTTTTTCTGTTTGATTTAAGTTGGACATAATTTCTGAGTTCTCATAATACATGGCTAATGTTTAGATACCACTTTTTGAAAAAGAATCTGTTAAATATGTAAAATATTTTTTGTACACATATAAAATAATACACAAAATATTATGAACCTATTTTTTAGTAAAATAATAAAATATTTTCTTCAAAAAAATTATAAAACTTTGAAAATTTGTATTCCCCTCCCCCTTACTTATTTAAAAAAAACTATGCACTAACTTAGGTTTAAAAAAAATACGCTCACTATGTTCACATGTATCACGTATAGAAGTATAAAACATTTGGAACCATATAGTTTTTCTTATAAGTGTACTAAATGCAAAAAATTATGCTTTGGAGAAAAAGTGAAAAAAATAAAAGTAGCAATGTTTTCACATATCATTCATTCTATTGACAAATATTTTCCTGTATATTTTTATATACCTTAGAATGATATATAATTTTAACATTCTCCAGAATTACAAAAGTAATTTTAAATTTAATTTTTTTCCTTTGTTATAGCTGAACATGAACATAATTTCATCAAACCTATATTCATTCAAGATCCATTTTTTATAAACATATTTCTTGAATATACAAAATATTTTACATAAATATATAAAACAAAATGAACGAAATATACTCAAATAGTTTTTTGATAAAATTATTGTATAATTTCTCAGAAAAAACCGTAAAACATTCAAGTTTTTGAAAATCTCGATTTTTTTTCCTTTATCATGTAAAACTAAATTTTCAAAACAAAACAAAAATTAGACATTAAAAAAAATAGTATGGTTCCTTTCTAGTAAAAGCAAATTAATGGTTTGTATCCATCAAACACACAAGAACAGCTATCTTTTAAAATGTGTCAAAGAAAAGTTTATTATTAAGTATTAAGAAAGCATTTTAAAGTTATTTTATCAACGCGAACATTTAAATGTAAAATATTTTTAGATTCAGAAAAAATATTCACTATTTTTTAATAATAAAATTGAAAAATCGATTTTTTGAATGTATATGATGTCCTGGACTCCTTTAAACAAATTTTTAAACAAATAATTGTTTCCAAACCCTATTTAAGTTCAGATAATAAAAGATTAACTCTCTTTAAGTTCACAAATAAAAAATAAAGTAGTTTATAATTGCTTATTCCGCTCTTTTTCTTCCTAAGCTTTTATACTAGTTTATGCCTCATTTGAACTCAATTCGGCCGAACACGTTTTAAAGGTTATAAAAAGGCTGACTTGAATGAGAAGCAACAATAAGAGAGTCAGACAGCTCCTCGATCATCTAGTCCTCGGAGAGCTTCATAGGAAAACAAGTTTTTCGAAAACAACCCTTTAAAGAAAAGAAAGAAAAGAGATTTATAAAGAGGAACATTTTATCATGTTTTCACACAAGTAGCAGTTAAATCAAGTATGTGCTTAAATGCGTCAAATGTTATTAAAAATAACTATTAGACTTTAAAAATTTTATGAAAAAAAAAATTTCTTGATTAATTGGTAACATTTTCTTCATATAAACAGTTTGAAAATATATACGTTTCACTCTGTTCCTTTAGAAGATTCGAATACTATCCCACAAATGTAAAAATTTTCGACTTAAAAAATTGTAACAATAAAAAAAAATCATTTGTCTCTTACTTTTTGTTTCATTAAAAAAAATAACGAATTAATTTCCTGTCTTATTTTAGATTATTTGCTTATAAATATTATTTATGTTTATTAACTTAGTTTTTTCTTAATTGAATTTATTTTATAGTTTTCAATGCCTTCTTTTTCGTTTCCAAAAACAAATACCCTTTCTTTTTTGAAAAAAATTTAAAATTTTGACAAAATAAATAAAAATAAAAAAGGTTTTTCCCCCCCCAAAAAAAGTATGAATAAAACCTGTTACTTTTCAACATTATAATATGGGATTTTATACTATGAAATTTTTTTAATTCGTTAAATTTGAGTCCAGCTTTTAAATATGGTATAGTATAAGACAATTATTTGTTCTAAAATACAGAAATACGCAATTAAAATAAATAACTTCATTTTTTTTTTTTATAAATAATACATCCCGGAACAACGAAATTGCAAGGGAAATACTTTGACAAACCTTCAACAAAGAACAATTTTTATGAATATACGAATTATCTAAATTATTTGCTACTACTTCTTATTTATATTCCATATGCAATATTAAACAACACAAATAAAGTTTAATTAGATCTTTTGGTAAATTTAAAAACTTTTTTAGTTTTAAAACCAAAACTTCCCCTTAGGCTAACGTTTCCCAATCTTTTGGTTTATAGTATGTACTAAACAGAAATTATTGCCAACTATTTTTGGGTTTTTAAAGGGTTGAAAAAAAGACGTGTTTCTTTTTGTATTTAAAAATTTTTAATATTACGCCCAACCTGAAAATCATTTTCTTTTAAGTTTATTTTTTTGGAAAATTTTTGCTTCATAAATAAATGAACGTTTTTTAAATCTTTTAAAATGAATTTAAAATGTTTACGCAAATCAAAAATTTGACTCCATAATATTTTGAAAATGTTATTGTTTACTGTTTACAGGTATCATTTAATAAATACGTCAATAAGAGTCTCAATAAGTTTATTAAAAAAGATCAAATGCAAACCTTGGATAACATTTCATTAAAAACTTGTGTATTGCTTTTCTTATATTTCTCTTTTATGCTCAAAAAGCACGGGCCCCCATGTTTTTTTTGTTTTTAAATGCGTCCCAAAAAGGGGAAATTATTAAGCCCAAATTTGATTGAACTGTTATAATTTTAGTTCAAATATTGGAAATAGGATATTACAGCATAATCATTTTTTTAAAAGGGTTTTCCGACTACTTTGGGGGAAAATTTTGATTTTAAAAGGGTATAAATGAATAATTTTCATGATATTTGGTGTCACTTGGATTGGGAAAAAATGTAAAAAAATCGTTTTGGGAAACTTTTTGACAAAATAAATTTTTTAAAATTTACCCCCCGGAAAAATTTAAACCCAAAAAACCTTTTTCAAAATTTTTTTTTGAAAATCTTCTATTATTTTAAATTTTTTTCCTTTAAATATACCCCAGACCTCTGTACAGAGACTCAACTATGTTTTTTGAAAAATTCACATTATTTTTTTGAGTTACAACCCAAAGAAATAATTATCGGGGTTTTTTTTAAAATTTCTCCCCTCTGTTGTCTAAAGCATGGATAAAAACCCACTTCCCCAAATTATATAGTTAAAAAATTTTAGTTGAGCCTCCCCTTTTTTTAGGGCCCCGGGGAAATTTTCGGGCAAAAAATTATTATAATGAACTTTTTCCAAAAAGAAGAAATTTTTAAAAAAAGGGGCATTTATTTTTTTTTTGTCAAAATTTTACTTAAAAAATTTTTTTTTGTTATACTATTCCTTTAAAAAAATTTTTTACCCTTTTCAACCCCAATTTTCCCCAAATATCGAATTTTCCATTTTCCCTTTTTTAAAAAACACGGTTCCCCAAAAGTAGTTGGTCCTTAAGAAAACTTTTAAGAATGTACTAAATCAGTGGTCTGCAGCCCCCAGTCCGTGGACCGGTACAGGTCCGTGAATGAAATACTACCGGTCCGCACAAAAAACATGTATTTTAAATAACATATATGTGGTATATTTTTCATGCGTTTGGGCTACTTTTTATGAAAATCACTTTATATTCCTTGCTAAATCACTTTATATTAATTTTTTGGTGTAGCTATATTTTATACTGAAGTTATATATACGATTAAGTACAATTAAAATAAAATTATTAAATCAAAACAGTCTAAAATATTTATTTATTTATCCAACGCCCGTTCTTGGCTTCTTGACCATTTGACGCCGAGCCTTCCAGTACCGACAGACCATGTCGTCAGCCGGGTATTCATCGAGTTCAGTGCATTGGAGAAGGTGGTTGCCATCCATTCTGGGGGGAAACCGCGAAATTTGGGGAGGGCCCGTTAGAGCCACGCCAAACCAGTGGGGGTATACTCACAAAAATCGTGTCCAGTATTTTGGGGGAAAAGGGGAATAACCCGGTTCTCTCCAGGTGCATCGGGGTTTGGGGTCCCCAGTGGCCAGAGTTTCCCTTGGCTTTAAAAAATCTTTTTTTGGGGTCATAGCACTTTTATATGTCAATGTATTGGAGATAATGATTCGGGTCTTCCCCGAGGGGCAAAAGGGGGGGTTCCGGTTTTATCAACTCGGCCCCCCTTTCTTTTTGATCAACCCCTTTCATTGGGGGGACCCCCCCGACTTGGGGACCCACTATAAGGCCTCAGTCCACACAAATGAGATGAGCCTAAAATCTGAACAATCGATGTCCTCCCCATTCAGCGGGTCACGATAAAATTAACCAACGTTGACCGATCCGCGGTGATAGAAAGATTGGGGAACACTGCACTAAATGATTAAATTAAATAAAAACATTAGAAATATAAATGAATACACTGTTAATTAAATGTTTCATTTGTTTGAAAGCCAAGAACAAAATAAAAATTAATATAACATTTACCCATCATTTTTCCAGATAATTTCAAACTCCCTGTTTTTATTGAAAAGACCAAATGGCTGAGTTTGCAGTGACTTCTTCTCCCGCAAGAAACAACTATTAAAAGATAGGAATAAAAATGTTTAACGACCGACTCGAAAAAAGATTTTCCTTTTCGTACCAGGATTTCTTATTCGAATGTGACCATTTTTTTTTTCAAATCTCCCTGCTCCCAATCTTTGCCCACAAGGCTACTAGGGGTAACTCACCCAACAACATTTATTGTTGAAGGCTCAGTTGCAGAAACAATGTGCCGTTTTATAACAATTTTTTTATTCCCCTTCGGTTGAGCCCAATTTTCTTCATAAGTCAAACCTTTTTGGGCCCAAAGGCTGACTCGCTGATCCTCCTCCAGTTAACCCTATCAGTCACGATGGCCTACCATCGATTGATTCCCATGAGTTTGAGGTCCTTTTCATCATCGTCTAACTATCGTGTTAGAGACGCGGTCGTCCTCTACATCTTGACCCTTCAATATTCGAAGAAATTACTTTTTTTAGTGGGAAAAGTATCGGTAAAATTGTTTACTATTAGCATAAAATATGCAACACAATATTTTTTAAAGTTTTTCCATGTCGTTCAGATCTGTACTTCAACTTCCCCATAGCAAAATATTAACTCTTTCTTTCTTAAATAATTCCTGGGTGCATTAGTTGTATAGCTGAAAGCATTGTCCAGTTGAGATATCCTTAAGCACCATCCAATAAACGGTATAAGGTGGCCATAAAGCAGAATATTTCCCGAAATTCGTAATTTATCACATCATCCGTTATGACTAATGGCTCTTCAAACCATTACTAATTCTCCCTCAATTTATCAACTGTGGCTTTCTTTTGTATCATTTCTCGAGTCATTCCATTACAGTTAGTAACCATCCACCCTCGCGGACCGTAAGGACTAAATTTCTTTCCCTCATAAAATATATAATTCGCTTCCCTCTTATTGATCGTTGATATTTTTCTTGCCCATTTCAATCTTACTTCTCAATGATGTGTGTTTATTGTTTCCTCTATTTTATTACTTCCTCTATTTTATTATTTCCTCTGTTTTCATTTTTTTTTCAAAACGTTTTAAAATGTACAAGAGTCGAAAGACTTTTTTTTTAAATTAAAAATTAAAAATTGTCGATCTCGTCTTTTATTGTCAAAATACTTTTGACAAAAAAAGGAAAATTCCTAGTCTTACTGATCTGGTTACATCTCTTTCAAATTTACATCAACCTCCTTACAAAATAAAAAGTTTCTCACTTTGCACTCATGTTACTAATTATTCCTCATCATCTTCATATAAATGGTAAATAAGAAAATCAAAACCTGCACCTTTGCTTTTCAAGTACTTCCTGCACCAAATACGAGCGCATTTAACTTATAAAAATTCATATGAGATGGAGAATACGCTAATTTCTGTGGCAACCTGATAACTTCTTAACATGAATTCTTAGAAATCTTAGAATTCAGGAAATCTTAATTAATTCTTAGAAAAAGGAATAAATTTAATTAAAATTTAAGTTAATCTTTTGAGTCTAAATTAGTAGAGAAAGCGTTTACCAATTCACTTTAAATGTGCGGATTAAAAACTTGCATGTGTCTTCAAAGATCGGATAATTCCTAAATGGTCTTCCTATGACTTCTTAATGTATAGTATTACATATCTCCAGTAATGATACAAATTATGTGTGACGCCTGAACTATAATTATATTAAGGTATCCGACAACGTTCGGAACCGTTATTTTGCAAAAGCGCATAAATGGATAATTGTCATGATATTTAGTGTCTTTTAGATTAGAATACATGTATAAAATGTATACATGTGTAAAGCACACATTTTGACAAAAAAAATTATTTAAATACAATATTTTGACAAAAATGAACATAGAATGACCCATTTTCAAAATATTCTCCTTTTGCCAAAAATGCTTCTATTATAATAATGTTTTGCCTGTATATAGCTCAGACCTCTCTACAGAGGCTCAACTAGAATTTTTGAAATATATAACTTAGATGTGGGTTTATCCATATTTTACGACAACAGAGGGGAGCAATTTTAAGAAAAAAACGCCGATAATTATTTCAATTGGTGGTAAGTCTGAAAATAATGTGAATTTTTGAAAAATTCTAGTTCAGCCTCTGTAGAGAGGTCTAAGCTATATACAGGCAAAATATTATTACAATAAAAGTATTTTTCACAGAAGGAGAACAATTTGAAAAAAGATTATTCCAAGTTAATTTTTTCCACAATATTGTATTTAAATATTTTTTTTTGTCAATATGTCAAAAGAATTTTATACATGTATTCTCTAATCTAAGTGACACTAAAGATCGGGAAAATTATCCATTTATGCGATTTTTTAAAATTACGGTTCCGAACGTAGTCGAATACCTTAAGTCATGGAAAAGAAATAAGTTGATTTGATTCCTGTTTATACCTTTAGCTTATATTTTTTTAACCTTTAATACCTAAATGTCACGATGTGAGAATTCATATACTTACTTTTATTTTTTATTCCAACATAGCAGCCCATAGTCAGATAGTGCCGTATCTATGTGATTCACAAAGATTTCAGTTAAAAATTCATTCCTGTGTCACAGATTGTCAAGACATGCTTGCTTTCTTAATTTTTTATATTAGTAAAAAATATGTAAATAACTTCCCTTTATATGTTCTTACAAGTTCACTGTGTTGAATAAAAACCCATAGAAAAATCTATTGCGTGTCATAATTAGAAACTTCATCTTTGTTTCCATAAATTATTATTTTATATGATTATATGCAGCAATTATACATACAAGGGTAAAAAAAAATATTCCGGAATTATATAAAAGCACATAAAACACACTCATTATTAGAGACATTTTTATTGGTTCGTGTGTTTAAGTTTATTTTTAAGTTCATTTCAATTCAAAGGTCAAAGCAACAAAAATAAGACATTGAAAAAGGATTTCATTTTTTTAATTCCTACTATTAGCTCACACTCTCTATATATTTATCTATTTATTTATCTTGGTGGAATTTTCAATTGTTAATAAAGTACATTTTAAAGCGCTCAATTGAGCTGAAATTTAATATACCTGATTATTTTGGATGACAATACAATAATTTAATTAGAATTAATAAAAATTAATTGATTAAAACTAATTATTTAAGGAATTACAAATGCAGCCACGTTGGCATCATTTTTGGCGAATTAGCGACCATTTTTCCGACCTGTGTCAAAACTTGAAAAAGTTTTTTTCTCAAGTTTTAAAGCATTCAGTTGAACTGAAATTTTACATATGCGATTGTTTTGGATGACAATACGATACTTTAATGAAATTTAATAAGATTAATTACCACTTAATGTTGTGATTCTGTCCTATGTATATACATATTTATATTAATTGTAACTATTTAATAAAAAGTAGCTAAAATAAAATTTTTCTTTTTTGATCTAAGTAGGAATGGACTTTAAATTTTGTTTTTTATATTACTTGTTTAAATTTATTAATGAGAACATAATTAAAATAATTATATTTAAAACTAATTTTTTCCATAGTCAAAAATTTGTTTTCAATTTAACTTCTTCTTCTGACGTTTTGTCTTCTTTCACGTTTTCCCAAGAAAAAAAAATAAATCAAAATAAATTTAATAATAATTTATAATAATACTTTTTTTCTATAAACTAATACTTTAAATTGAGCGTTTCTAAGGGTAAAAAAATTTATTTTTTAAAATTTTCTATTTCATAAATAAAATTGTAATATAAGCGAACTATAAAAAGAAGAAAATAAATTAATTATTTCGTTTTTGGCAAAAAACCCCTAACAGTATTACAGTAAAACATTTTTTTAATAAAAACTTTTGGTTTTTTCAACAAAAATTTTTAAAAAAAATTTTAAAAAATATATATAAAAAAAAAATTCGAAAATACCCTAAATATAAAATTTTAAAACATGAAAAAAACTAAATTACTTTAAAAAAATTACCTACAACAACGTTTTTTAAAAAAATTATTCGTTAAATTTGTAACTATTTTTATAGCCTAAATGTTAACTAATCTTGGGTTAAAATAATCTAATTAAAAGAAATAAAAAAACTTCCTGCAGAGACGTAATATTTCAATATATTGAGTTTATTGACCTAAAACGAAGTGTCATTTAAAATTATTGCTTAATTACCACACATAAATTTTGTCTAAAAGTAATTTAATTCAGTTGGCTTTTATTACATTTATTACAAATGAAATGCTACTTTCGAACAATAATTTACTATTTTTTCAATACCATAGCTAAAAAAAAATGATTTCCATAGAAATAATGAAAATGTTTGTTCTACACTTTTATACTGGTGAACAAGAAAATAGAACAAATCTTCCTAAGAATATCAATCTTCCAAAATCAAAAAACTGTTAAACTTATTCAAAAAACTACAAACAAAAAAACTACTTCAAAACTTTTCAAAAAACTACAAAATTTAAAAACATTTTTGTTGATGGAGTTTTCTTTCGTAAGTTTATTTTCAATGAAAAGTTACCATAAATAACGAAATAAAATCTGAAAAATTCGCATACATTTTTAAGTTCATTTAAGGTAACTAACGTTCAACATTTAAAATAAAGCTAATTTTTATTAAATTATATTGAAATGTGACACACTTAAAGAATTAAAGCTACAAATATTATCAAAAGAACCTTTTAAACACCAAAATTAATAATAATTAATATACTTGAACATCAAAGAAACTTTTTTGTAGTTCCTCTCAAATGAATAGTTTTTTTTTCAATGTATCCAATTGAATTAATTTTCTAAAAGAAGACTGTAATTTGAATTAGGCAAAGTTTTGAAATTTAAATATGTGCATAAATGAATTCAATAAATGTTTCTTTGTGATACAAACGAAAAGGAATTTAAAAATTCTCTTTTAAACCTTTTATTTTTATTTTTTGTTAGTTGCACCTTTAATACGTATAAAATTCCATTTTAACTAACTTCTTATAAAAAGTATATTTGCTTTAACTTCAATTTCAAATATTTAATAAATGTTAAAAAAAGACGGAATATTTAACATTTTCAATCGTTTCTTTATGTAATATTTTCTACCTTATATAACATTTCTTGTGTAACTCTGCATGTACTTTTTATGTAAGCTGTGTATAACTTTTTTTGTGAGTTTCTTATGTATTTCTTTTGTAAGTTCCTTATGTATTTCTTAAGTAAGTTCCTTATGTATTTCTTAAGTAAGTTTGTTATGTATGTATTTCTTCTTGTCTTTCTTATTTCTTCTCATTTTTACACTTTGAGTTCCTACAGAGTATTAATTTAAAGTTATTGCTAATATTTAATTGTTATACTTTAATTTGGTTTTTCAGGTGAATAAAATTTAATAAAAAATGTGTGATGTTATATATATATATATAAATACAGGAGGGGAGTTGAGTTGTTCTGGTAGGAAGTTTACCCCAACTGACATGTAACGGGCTAGGGATTCATCATATAAATATAAATATATATAATTCAATCACAACACAAGAATCAATCAAAAAATCGAAACCAAATGAATCCTATTACATAAAATCCCATTTCAAAATATCAATGGCGAATATAGAAGACAAAATTCCAACGTTTTAAAACAAAATTAAAAAATTATAAAATAAAAATTAATAAAATATCCAAGTGCAACCTCGGACTTAGGACCGATAATGGGTTAAACCAGTTTTTATGGCGCCAACCTTCCCTATTGCAACTTGGTAAATTAATCGTAAAATATCCAATTCTCAAAAATTTAAAAATTAAAAATTAAAAATTTGAAAATTAGAGTTAAAATTAAACCATTAAACTTGAAAAATTAAACTATTCGCCATCGCATTCTGAAAGATATATTAAAATATTAAAATTCTAAAACAATTAATTGCATAATATGTGAACCCTCGAACACCAAAGATGACGCACTCATCTTTAAAATAGTTTGTACAGGTAGAAAAATGTCTAAAACTGAAAGTTCAAATTAAAACCAAGTATGTTCACAAATGAATAGCGTAAATCATTAAAAACTCACCAAAAAACATTCTATCAATAATTCAATTCACAAATTTTGAACGATTTTTTCTCTCATATTTAATACAACAATTACACTCTATATTTTGCTCACAACACACTAATGCCATGTCAATCCAAATGATTCATAATCTCACACTAGAGTTTAATTATTTGGTATTAGATGCAAATCAGATTGCATGCAAAAAAAGTTGTTTGATTGGTCATAAATAGTACTCACACTAGAGTTAAACTATTTGGTATTAGATGCAAATCAGATTACATGCAAAAAAGTTGCTTGATTGGTCATAAACGTTTGATTGGTCATAAATAATTTTAAAGTGTAGTCGTGTAAATATTGGTCTATATGTATACTATAATGTATTCCTGTGTGTGGAATGCAATATTCTTCACAGCTGGACCACTAAAAAAGCTGACTTTGGGACCTAATGTTTGGGGTATTTGTGCTTATGAGTTTAAAAATTTTTAAGAAATATTTTTTGATCTATGTATGTAGCACGATATATATATATATATATATATATATATATATATATATATATATATATCGTGCTCTTGTGTGAAAAAAAGACTTATGAACTACACTAAAAACTAATCTCAGTGCATGAGCAGAGTAGATGTTCTGGTCAGGTGGTCAATCGGACACGAAAACCCCAATGCTTAGGCTCAAGCAAGTTTGGTACTCATTTATCGACTTACTGAAGGGATGAAAGGCTGAGTCGACCTGGAACCCCGTACACTACTATTCGGCCACTGGGCTACATGAACTAGACTAGCACATAGTAAATATAGCTGATGAAGATTTTCCTGTCAAAGAGCAGCGATGCAGTATCTTTACTCATTTAACAGAAGCATATATTTCAGCTCGATCAAACGTAATCAAAGATATTAGCGCTTATAACCGCTTTCAACCAAAACTTTTCCTTGGAGCATGTTGCACACGCTTTCCACCAAAAATTATCTACATTCATGCATGAATAGCCGATCTAAGCTAGAATCTACTCTTGGTAACATATTTCTCATGTCCTTCCTACAAACTGCTTTTTATTACGGGTATGAAAAGCAAGCTTTTTTCTTTCTATTTGTAACCTTAACGGTTAGTAATATGTAATAGTGATGTAGCGAATTGAACTTGAATATTGACTATATTTTATGGGTGAAACTTAGTTTTAACTATAAACAAATTATACTGACTTCAGTTTTGGATTCAATCAAAACTCTTTGTTGCCATTCTCCACTTGATAAATAAATATTTGAACTCAAAATAAGAGAGGCTTTGTGAAAAGAAAAAAAAATCAAATTATCAAGTGGCATTGTGGCTTTGTTTGTATGATAGTAGAATGAAAACAAGGGGCTTAGTCATGGGGGAAAGTAAATCGAAACTACTCCATACAACTTAGTAAAAAATGCACAAAACCGAAAATTCATGTGTGTTTGATAGATATTAACAAAGAACTAAAAGCCTAAAATGGCGTTTTAATGTTTTGAACAATTTACCACATTTTAAATTTTAAATATAAATTTTTGGTTTTGGCCCTCCTGAAATATCTTTCATATGCGTGTAGCCCGGAGGAAAAAAAGGTCAATCTCATATTTCAATAAATGACTTAAGCAAAGTAAAAAGACGCATTTTTGTAAAACTTTTAAACTACAACTAACAGAGATAGTTTTAATACCAATTGCAGCATGTAATATCAATACAAATGCCACCTTCGTTTCATACATTGATATGCGATAAGCAACGCTTTCTTTGGATGTATATGATAAATCAGAAAAATCTCCCATCCAAGCTTGGATATTTCTTCCTTAACAATAAAAATATCGAGGTTATGCTATTGCATTCATGTTTGAAAGTATCATATTAAAATTGTCTGAAAGCACTAACAATTATGTACTCCGTTTCATCATTAAAAAGGTATAGTAAGAGTAATAGTAAAGGAAAATTTATGAATACTCTTTGATGAACATTTTAATAAATTATCCAACAAAATTACGAACGGAAGATATTGAAATATAACAGATATTTCAAAATATTCTTCTTGAAGAAGTGTGTTTAAAATTAAAAGCTATGAATGAAAGTTTGAGGAGTTGATATTAGAATAAAATGTAAAGAAAATATTGAGAACAGAAGAACTAGATAACTAATGTTTCTAAGATAACACAAAAATGCTTAAAAATATTTTTTAAATATAAACTAATCATTATTCAGAAGGAACTTTTAACAATCTTAATTGAGTTCAAATATTTGTAAAAATAGGAAATTTAAACTGAAGTTCCAAAATTAATCAGTCATTTCGTGTATTATATTTTTTTTCTATTAGTATGTTCAAGTAATTATTTCTCGAACTCTTACAAATTGCTTATTCTAGCTTTTTTTCTATCACTCATGTATTTCAGTTAAAATGGAATGTTAAATTCTGAAAGGTCAAGCATTTTGTAGAAATTTAGTGCAGTTAAAAGTTATCTTACCATAAAATCCAGTGTATAACGCGCACCTAAACTTTCAAACTGCATTTTTTTATTTTTAGGTATACTGTCGGTCTAACGCGCTTACTTTAACGCTTTTTATAAAGGAGCTTTAAATGTACGTGTGCAATGCTCTTGTGTTTTGAAGTCATTTATTCGAAGTATTATTCCAGGGTATTGAAAAAATAGTATGCTTCTCTCTCTCTAGAACTACAACCTTTTAAGCCCATTAGTAATGCCATTTCTTTTAAACAACGGTATCCAGATCTAAGCAGAAGTGTAATTTTTTTATGCACAGCTATTTTTTTTTAACCTATTTTTTTTACCCGGCATATAACTCACACCCTTAAATTTCTAACTTATTTTTCAATTCCTACTATTAGCTCGCACTGTCTATATATTTATTTATTTATATATATTTATTTATTTATCTTGGTGGAATTTTCAATCGTTAATAAAATACATTTTAAAGCGCTGAATTGATCTGAAATTTTATATACAGGATCATTTTGGATGACATTAAAAATTTAAATAAATAAAAAATTAATTGATTAAAACAATTTTTTAAAGAATTACAAATACACCCAAAATTTGGCGACTAGCGACCATTTTGGGATTTTGGCCAAAACTTAAAAAGGTTTTTTTCCCTCACGCGTTTTGGACTGAAATTAAAAGGACAATGATACTTTAATGAAAATTAAAAATAATTCCCCTTAATGTTGTGATTCTGTCCTATGTATATCATATTTATTAATTGTAACTATTTAAAAAAAGTAGCTAAAATAAAATTTTTCGTTGTTGATCTAAGTAGGAATTGACTTCAAAACTATTTTTTATATTACTTGTTTATGTTAAAAATGTGTGTTACATGCCGGATTTTATGGTATTTATGAGTAAGATATGTAACTTTATTATTGTACTGTATATTAATCCTCTAACCCTTAAAAAAAATATAAGAATTGCTAACATTTGTTGATTTGCTCTTTTGTATAAATTAATAAAATAATGAAATACTTTTTAAACATATAAAGAACTTTCTTTTACATAAAAAAATGATGACTCGAAAAAAATTAAAACATAGAGAGAAAAGTTGGTTTACGGATCTTAGCTTTTTATTTAATTAGAAAAAAAACTTATTTTAACGGTCGCGCGTGCGCCTATTACATAATACTATAACATACAGAAAAAAAATTAAAAGTTCAAACAAATTTAAACCACAGTATTATCAATTTATTTTTCTTTAAACTTTCCTAAAGAATTAACATCCTGAAGCAAATTCACCTTTCTAATTCTTTTGGTGAAGTACATTCTGCACATTTTTCCCCGCACGCTTTTTTATATCCAAACAAGAATTAAAGGAATACATTGAAACATCAATTTTCCCTTATCTAACTTTTTCGGAGGGAAAGAGAGTTGAATAGATTCTTAATCATGTTAACTTCTTAAGGCACGTCTTCAAAAGCATTTTCTCTTTCGTTTTCAATTGCCGCATGTTTCCGAAATCTTTTGTCTTTTGTTCATGTGACAAATCTCAACAAGTCGCTCTGTTGGAACAACTTTTGTTGAAGTTTCTATAGAAGAAACATGAATTTCCTGAAGAAATAAGATACTGTGAACTGTGAGAGATTTTTCTGAATTATATTGTGAATACGGTGATACTCAAATAAGTATCTCACAATAGGGTTTATCTAAAAAAATAGTATGCCGAATTCTTAATATTTTTAAATCGGAAAAAGTTTCAGTTCATTGTTTGCAGAATACTAATCTGAAACATTAAATATTTATTTATTTTTAATTTTGTAATTTTTTTTCTTACGCTACTATAAATCAAATTGACAAGGCTTAAGTTAAACATTGAAGTCATTCTACAAGAAAAGAATCAACTAACAGTACACTAATCTACAGTATTTTATAATGAATTTTTTAAGAATAACATTTGTTTCGAAACACATGGCTTTTGATTTTCCTTCATCTCTAATAGATCATACGAAAAAGCTTTTAAGTATTCCCAATTCAAAAATGAATATTTTGTGTTTATTATTACAATTTTTACTTCATGATTAATTACTAATACAATTTACATTAGTATTTTATCAATGAAAAAATGTGGAGTTAACAAAACGAACATAAATCTCTTCCGACATCGTATATCAAATTTCAAAATGAAATAAATTTATAATTCTTAATTTTTTCTCTTATATCCATGAAGAGAAACTAGTAAAAGAAAATATTCAAAAATATTCACCGAGACATATGCGATTTAGATTGTTTCCAAGCATGGTTAAAATTCCAACAGCAAAAGACTTACTTTCTTCCATATTTAATCAATAAAACTCATTGGTGATGAAAAATATTTGAGCTTTTACTAAAAATAAACCTTCAGCACAAAATGCATAATTAATACTTGGAATACAGGAAACAAAATGAAAAATAAATCTAAAAAAATTATATATATATAAATATATATATATATGTATACTAAAAGATACCTATATATATACACATGGGTGACAAAATAATACGAACATGAAAGGAGAAATGTTTTTAAATAATAGGAGCTGGACCCTTTGACTGAATTACAGACTGTATGCGACGTGGATGGACGCATAGAGGTCAATGAACAACTTTTAATGGAATATAAGCCATTCTTCGTGAGAGCGGTTCTAGCCGAAATCGTAGTATGTGGGGAATCGAGCACGGAGTTTTGACCCAAATATCAACATTTAATAATATTTAAATCAGGTGACTGAGGGGCAAAAAGATGACCTACGTCCCTCTCATGCTCTGCAAACCATTCTTGCACGATTTTACTCTGTGGATAGGAGACGCTTTGGTCTGATGAAAATGGGCATTCTCCGGGAAATAAAGTCTGACAAATGATGCACCTGATCCCCAGGATATCAAATAGTGGGCAGCAGAACACTTATCAGAGTAACAGTGGCCCAAGACCACCAAATCTCCTTTTTCCAATAGGGACCCAATCATGCTTCACAGTCGGCATGATAATTTCAGAGCAATCTTCTTTTGGGTAGTTCTCACACATAAACTCTCGGTGGTCTGGAATAGGAAACTGATTCATCCGACCAGATGACTTGAAGCCAGTTTGGGGGTCCACTGTCTGTGTGTTCTACAACACCGGCTCGCTGTAAGGCATGACGTGCTGTTACCAAAGGTTTACAATTGCAACTCTTCCATACAAGTTCAAGCATGCAGCCCCCTTTTGGGCGGTTCTTGCTGAAATAGAGTTCGAAGATGACATTCCCCAGACGTTATTTGGGATAGGGTTTTTGTGCTTTCCCAAAATATGCGGGTTAAGATTCTTTTATCCCTCTCGGTGTTTTTCCCCACCGGGGTTTCAGACGCCACATTCCCCCACTTCTTTTTTATGCTTTATAACGGAGCATTTTGCACGCCCCCAAAAATTTCTGTTTCCGCCACCCCCAAAAAGCGCACCTCATTCCCAAAAATATACCTTTTCGAACTCTGGGTCCCATTATTGGTTTTTTAGAAAAAAAAGACGCCAAATTTTCGCTGTTGAGCGACTGAAAATTTTGAACCGCTAGGCGGCGGACTGCAACCAAAATGACATGGGGCGTGCGTCTTTGTGGGCCCGCCATTTTTGCGGTGTTCGTTTTTTTTGTCACCCCTCTGTATATAATATGATAATTATTATCAGCAGATATTAAAGTTTTGACACAAAGTAGCTCAGCTAGCAATTGTCTAGCTAATTTATATTTACATTATCATGAAAATAGATTCATAGATAATTCTGAATCTTACACTTTTCGTTGTATTGATGTTATTATCATTTTGGTAAGCCAGATAATTTTAGACCAAACACTTATTTTTATGATGAATACCTTAGTTTAATACAGACAAAAAGTAACGACTGTTAAACAAATTGTCTTGATATAGAAATGCAATTAAAAGATAAAGTAATAACTACTGATATTTATAACAAAAGAGATGAATTGAAATTTTATATTACAAAAGTACCTCACATTGGGAAAGCAAAATACATATACCAATATTCAGAAATATTATTAGTAATTACATACAATGTAACAAATTCCTTGTTTCAAAAAATTCAGAAGAAATAGAAAAAATTATAAAAACCTTATTAAATACGGTATAATTCAAAAATCTCATTTAATTTTATTAATAGTTATTTGTTTAAAGAAATTTTTAATAGTAAGATTTAAATTCTTTAGAAGATTAATAATTTATTATTATAATTTTTATCATGAATATTAATTTTTTCTACTTAATTTTAAACAGTATTTCTCTCAGTATCATAAACAGGAAAGATTAAGGTTAGCTAGCCTCAAAACTTGTGAAACCCCATTTTTATATATAAGAACTGCCCTAGGTCAGCAATATTTATAATACTGCAGCATCCATAATTTTAAAGTTTCAGTAACTGTTTTTAAAATTCCAATATCTTTTTTTTTTTAAGTTTCACATTTATCTTTATTATTCTATTGATTTCTGTCTCTATCGTAGAGAAATATACATTTATATATCATTTAATATTGCTAACATTAGTTAAACAGAAAGAAAAGAAAATAATCCGTTTTGCATCTGTTACTGGCATAATTAACTTTTTTACTTCTTGCACTTCAAAAATATCATAATGCTGGGATAACCAATTGTTGATGGTATTTTTTCGGGCTGTTCTAACTTTTTAGTTATGTTATTATATTAATTTTTCAAAATAAATTCAGCACTTTTTTCCCTTTTCTCCCACAATTAACTAAAAAAGTTTAAAATTTCCCTTTTTTTAAAATTTTCTTATTTACAGGTTAGTCACCCTTCCCCTAAAAAAGTTAGAAAAAAAGCAGGTTGCAAAAATATTTGTTAATAATCCAAAAGGTAAAATGCTAACAAAGATGAAAATCTAAATTCTATTTTTAAAAAGCAATGGAATAAAAGGTATCACGTCATTGCAAAATAGCTTTTTGTTTTTTTAAAACAGACAAAAAAATATAAAACCCGGGTTTAAAAGAATTTCGTGCTTTTATTTCATACTTTAAGAACAAGTAATTGTTATTCAAATACCTTTTAAATCGTGAATTATTAACTTTATATGCTTTTACTGACTTGCCTAATTATATATGAAATACTAAATTATTCTATGAAATAACGGTTTCATTTTAAGGGTAAAAAAATTTTGCCGAATTCATTTTTTCTTTGGGGGGGTAATAGTACACATATGGGGACGACAAAAAAACCATAGCCCAAGGGGGTAAATCTCTTTTGTTGGGAGTTATTTGAATGACCTTGAAGGATATAAAGTCGATTAGAATAAAAAGGATAATAAAATAAAAATACATGTATTAAGGTATCAATTACGTTTCGAAAGTGATTTTAAAAGGCATAAATGGGTAATTTTTATGATATTTAGTGTCCCTTAGATTAGTACATGTATAAAACTTTTTGGGCATTTTTTACAAAAAAAAATTTTAAAACAAATTTCGGCAAAAAATTAATTGGAATAACCTTTTTTTAAAAAGTTCTCCTTTTTTTGAAAAATGCTTCTATTATGAATATTTTGCCTTATACCTAACCCTTTCAGAGGGCCCATGACTTTTGAAAAAAAGACTTTTTTTTCGTTACAACCAATTAAAAATTATCGGCGTTTTTTTTTTTTAAAATTTTTTCCGCTGTTGTCGTAAAAAATTATAAATCCACTTCAAGTTATATATTTCAAAATTCTTCATTTCAGAATGAAGAAATACTCTAACCTTATGGGCCCAAATTTTTATTTCTGACCCGTTTTCTGTGACCAAAAAGACCGAAAAAATCACCAGTTCTTTTCTTCTACATCATACCAACGTGAAATTTTTAAACCTTGACCCAACCAGGGTGGTTTTGATTACAAATTTTTAAATGCACGTTTCGATTCAAACAATGCCGGCTATGAGTGTGTGACCATAGTCATTTGAATACAGCGACCACTATCACTTGTTTGAAAAGGACTTTTTGAAGAAAATTGCAACCTTACAAAGCTTAAGTTTGAATACATAAAGCTTTCAGTATTTGTTTGACACTTCTCATTGATGAACCTCTCAGTGAATTTGTAAACGTGGAAGAAATTGATTATCGCTGTGTAATGTAATACTTTTATTTAAAAAAGTTTAACACCTCCAGTAGGAAAGTGGGGTAATTCTAGTGGAAGGAATTTTTTTTTTTAAAACATAAAAAATCAAGCGTAAATTTTAAACGGGTTTTGATCCCATGTTGAACATCGCATTTGCAGACTAAAATGTCCATACACCAGAAATGGTGGGGAAAAAACCCACAAAATGTTATTGGTTGACAGTCGTTTGAAATTTCACGAACTATATAAAATTTAATTAACTAGTTATTTCAAAAAGTGCTATGCGTTTGCTTGTTAACTGAAATTTGGATATAAAATATATATTTTGAATAGGTGCCGAATTACTTTCAATGAATTAAAGGCACAAAATTAAGTACGATTCAACCAAAGTTTTCCCGCAGTTTCACAGCAATAAAGTCGAATTTATGCGCCGATTCAAAACCACAGAAACGTATATATAAGCACTCATCACCTTACACCTAAGATGAAGACACAGTCAAAACAAAGGACTGAAATGGGAGAATCGGCTCCAAAGAAAACGAAATTCTGTCTGAAGCATGGTCATGGAATTAGTATTTGGGGATGAGGGTATAATTTACATCAGTGCTTCTCCAACTTTCAATATTTGCGACCCAATTTTCAATCAAATTTGATCCTCTTATTTATGCATATGTTTTTGAAATAATATATATATATATATATATATATATATATATATATATATATATATATATATATAGGCTAATTCTCTACAAACAAGAGATAACATCCAAACAATAACATTCGAAAAACACATAGACAGTAGGAAAATCACACAATGAAGGACATATGAGTAATCGATATCAAAAATTATAAAATGGATGCTGCAGTGTTATAAACATTACTGACTTAGGACAGCTATTATATAAAACAATTTATATAAAAGTGGGGTTGAACATGTTTTTTGGCCAGCCAATCTTCCCCCTTTTATGTAAATAACACTGAGCAAAAACCGATAGAAAATAATGGATAGGAATATCTAAATCCATTATAAGATAGAGGTAACTTACCTAAAAATTGCACTTACAAATGCAAAGCCCGCGTTAAGTCTATATTATATTATATTACAGTATATTCGATGTATTAATATACGTTCTGATTAAATATATCTGACAATATTCAAATATCCGTTAACTTTTCATAGTGGTCTTCAATCTAAATGTTTGTATCTAATATTTTTCTCTTTCATTATCTCAAATCTCCAAATAATTTAATTTTTGCTGAAATTTAAACCATAGATATAAAACACTAAACACATGAAAAATAATTAAAAATGTCATCTCAATATTATTCAGAAATACACAACAGAATACTCACTTAGTAGGAATGCATCCATTGCACATGATTATTGGCAGTAGTGGTCAAGGGAAGATACTACCTCAAGAGTACCGCTTTTCATATGACCACGTGGAACTATCGAAAGAGAAAACAGCTCTGCTCAGTGAATGGCTGTGGCGCATTGTACTGCACCTGACATGGAAATTCCAGCTGGATCTAGCAGCACAGAGACAAAACAAACTGAAACAAATCGATTACTTTAAAGACAGATTTGTGCCAGAAGTTTTTTGGTGGGCTTCAAATTGTTGCGATTTTCAACATCAGCGGTTTCAAACTAAGAGTTCACTGGAGGATGGAGTGGAGATCTGTTGTGTTAAATGATTAAATCTTTAGAATGAGGCTAGGTGAGGGCCTGCAATCAAATTCGGGACTGAACAAACACCTGGAGTTACGATCTGGGGAACAATTTTCTATGACAGCAAGAGACCTATCGTGGTTATTCCATGAAACCTGACTGCAAAATTTGTGTTAATATTTTGATCAGTGCCGATTTATCTATTGGACGCTTGGGGGGTGGGGAAGCCCAAGGACCTGAGGCAAGAAAGAGCCCGGATATTCTGAACTTAATCAGATTTTCTGTTTATAAATTTCGATCCTCCAGTGTCAAGGGGGCCTGCAGATCTTCTACACACACAGGACCTGAAATTAGCTTAAACCAGCACTGCTGGTGATTCCAAATGTCATTTATAAACAGATTGAAGTAGGTAGTTTCCAAAAAACGTGAGACCTAACACCGTTGTTGTAACCCAACGTGCTTTACAGAATGTTGACGTGTTAAACACCTATATCACCAATTCTTTCATCACTCGTCACATTACTGGATGACAACTTTAGTGTTATCCACAACCAGTATTAACCATCTCCGTATTGACCGACCAAGTGTAACAAGCAAAGACCTCTCTCCCGCCAACTAACATCTGGCACCTGTGATCTTACAAACATACACATTTCTACACACATTCAAAACTCTGGCAGTCACACAAGTTATTAATGCAGCATTTCACATTTGATATGGCTTTCCTCTTACTTATAATACCTATAGTTTCGAAACTTTAATCAATTAAAGATACCTAGACAAATGTATCGCTGAAATTTCATTTGTCTACCCTAGATTTTATTTGGCCTTGGTATTTTTTCCCCTTTAGTGTATATATATATATATATATATAGCATATATATATATATAAAAATATACATAATATATATACACTGGTGTGCAAAACTTAAGCAACAATGCTAAAAATTTGGCGGATAGCCATGAAATTAAAAAAGGAGGTCTGGAGATCAGTAGAGGGAACACGTAAGTCAGTAGAAACGTCATGCGTATGCAAATATCGGAACAAAACGTCAGAAGCGATGTGAGCGTACGCAAAACGCGTGATGTCGGCCCCGGCTGCTCAACAGTAGAATGAAATGAAGGACGGAGACGCAATTCACCATTTCTCTGAAAGGGTGCCATTGGAGTCAGTTCGTGAAATATGGCTAGAAGAAATCATCTAGATGACTTCACACGTGGAAGAATGATCGGAAAGCTGGAGGGGGACGTACTGTCACCAGTGTAGCTGCAGAGTTCGGAATCAAAGTGTCGTTTCGCGCGCGGAAAAGCGTTCCAAACCACAGGTACAGCTGTTAAAAAGGTTGGTGTGGCCGCCCGAGGACGACAACTGCGGGGATGACCGAAAATATCATCCTGTAGGCAAAAAAGTTCGACAGCAGTCAGCAAGCGCCATTGCTCAGAAACTCTGTACCAACAGGTCGACAAGCGTAGCGGTTTTTCCTGTGGGGAACGCCTTCACAAAGGGGCCTGTTCACCCCCGTCCTGAACGCTGCCTCCCGTTGAAAGATGGCCACCGAAGCCACCGATTACCAGTGGGACAGAGAGCACAAAACTGGACAACTGATCAATGGAGTCGTGTTTCTCTTTACGGATGAGAGTCGGTTCAGTACCAGAAGCGATTCTCAACGCGTTTTGATTTGGAGAGATCGGGACCCGGTTTTTTAAACCCCGTAACATCAAAAAAGACATCGTTACGGTGGTCCTGGGTTCTTGTCTGGGTTGGCATTATGCTGAACGGCGGAACTGACTTCCCATTTTTTACAGAGGGTCTGTAACCGGGGATCGCTATTGTGAGGTACTTATTCCCCATCTGCATGTTTTCCGAGGTGCCATTGGCCCAGACTTCATCTTTATGGATGACAATGCACTGCCACATCGCACTCTTGCTGTTGAGTTGCTGGAAAGTGAAGATATCACTCCGATGGTTGGCCAGCTTGCTCCCAGATTTAAATTCCATCAAACATTTGGGGTGCTTTGGGGAGACTATTGCCCACCGCTCCAAACATCCGGGTACAACCAACAACTCAAACGAAAGTTGATTGAGGAATGGGCACTCCTACCTCAAAAAAAGTTGCACCAGCTGGTTCTGAGTATGGGGACGGTGCAAAGCAACCATTGAAGTAAGGGAGAGCATATACCATATTAAGGAGCATCTGCTTGTTGTTCTTCCTGTTGGATAGACAATCTTGAGTCACGATACTATGCGTTAAAAAAAAGCTTGTTTTTTTTTGATTCCATACCGTATGCGTTGTTTCCTTTTCATCGCCGTTTTTCCGTCATCCTTTACTTAATAATACTCTACCTCATTTCAAATTTCATGTCTCTCAGATTTTTCGTGAATTATGGCAATAAACCCACCTGTTGCAAGTTTTGCCCCCGGTAGCAATATATATATAGCATATATATATAGCATATATATTATATATATATATATATATATATATATATATATATATATATATATAACACATTCATAATTAATTTTTTATTACTTTTTCTTTGATTTACACCCTTTTCTAACTTTGTGTAAAAAAAATAAAATAATTTGTTAAAAAATATTTTTTTTTTAAATTCTTAAATTAAAATATATCAGCATTACCCTAAAAGGGTTTTGGGGTTTAAATATTATTTTATTTTTTAAAAGCACCTTCATTTCGAAAAGTATTTGGCAAAGACTTAAAATGCAAATTTTTTATTAACAGATTTCACCTATTTAAATGAGTTCTTGTATGTTTTATTCATATCGAGTGCATAATTTCATTAAACTAAAAAGGAAAAAATTGAAATCAAACAGTGTTAAACAAATTTAAAATGTTTTATTAGCATTTACTCCTCATCAGAATAATTAAAACTTCAAAGGTTTTCCCAGTTCTTTTAAAAGTGCATAATAGACTTAATTTACATCACAAGAATAAGAAATCAAAAAAGTTTTAACGCATTTCTGCAGAAAGAAAAACAAATGTTGAAAGCGAAATGCTTTTAGAAAATTTCAAATAAATAATGTAAAGAAACCCCTTTATTAAACCTTAAATAATAAGTATAAGAAGATAAAAAATGTAAAATTCGACATGTTGAATACAAAAATAAGTAATATAAAAAAAACTTTTTATTAAATAATTTCAATTAATATAAATATGTATCTCATATAACAAGTTACATATTAAGTGGGAAAATAAAAGGATTTTCCTTTTTTTAAATGGTTGGACAATTTTTTTTTTTTAATTTAAAATTAAATTTTTTCCAAAAAAAATTTGGGGGAAAAACAGGAAAAAGAGGTTTAATCAAAAACCAACTTTTGGGTTAGAACCCAACCGCTATCCATTTACAGGGGGGGTTTTTTTTAAAATAAAAAAATGTTTTTTGTTTTTTTTCTTTTTAAACATTAAATTTTTTAAATTTAATTAAAAATTAAAAAAAACTGTATTAACATCAAATGTCATCCACTACAAGTTTAAAAATGTATTTTAACTTAAGTGGATGAATAAAAAGTACTTTATTAACAAATTTGAACAAGATATATAAATATATAAATAAATATTTATAAGAGTGTGAACTAATAGTAGAAATTGAATAAAAAATACATGTATTACAATGTTTCTGTATCAATGTATTATCTTAAAGTAATAGAAATATATAAATAAATATGTATAATACGTGGACCACGCAAAACCTTTTTCTAAAATTTCAAGATGTAATTGGTTGATATTGATGATTACATTTTAAAAAATAATAAATCACTTATACAAAAAAATGTTTCATAAAATGGAAATTAATTAATTTTAATGAGTTTTTACCTTTATTCTTTAAGTGAGCAATCTTCATTATTAAAGCAAAATTTAACATAATGGCCAACTTTTAAAAATAGATTTACTGTCTTTCAAAAACCTATTTTATTTATTCTTTATAATTTCTAGGTAATTTCAATTCACTGGCTTGCTTTGAATCTAAAATGTTCCATAATTACAAATGTTCCTAATATTTTTTCTTCTAATCCTTAAATAATTATTTTTAATTTCTAAAAATATAAAAAAATTTACAAACGGAAAACTTCAGTTGAAATATTTAACAAATATTGAGGAATAAAATCTCAATTTCTAACTATGAATGAATGGCGAGGATTACACTCAGTTTGATGCATTCTTTTGGTAACTTCATCCTACTAAATATAGGCTTTAAAATTATACTTACTCTTTAATATTAATAATAATTTTCTATTTCTTAAAAATTTCAACATACAATTTCACCAGAATTCAATTGAGAAAAAAAACTTGTGACAACTTCTCCATTAAGGGACCTTAAGAAGAAAGCAATCAAAATTATACCGTTTCTTCTTTAAAAAAATACGTAATAAACATTCTTTATGGTTTAAAGGGATGATCTTCGGAACCGTGTTTTTAAAAGGATAAAGGGATAACATGATATTTTTTCACTTAGATTAGAATACATGTATTTTTTAAAAATTTTGAAAAAAAAGTAAATAAATATTTGGCAAAAAAATTAACCTGAATAATTTTTTAAAAAGCCCGGAAAAATGTTTATTAAAACAATATTTTGCCTGTATATACTCAAACCCTTTTGACTCAACTATGTTTTTTGGAAACATTCACATTATTTTCAGGTTACACCCATTGAAACAGTTATCGGCTTTTTTTCCTTAAAATTGCCCCCCCGGTCGTCGAAAAAATATGGAAAAACCCACTTCAAGTTTATTTTTCCCAAAATTTTAGGTTGAGCCTCTGTACGTGGTCTGAGCTATATACAGGCTTTAAAATAGAAGCATTTTTCAAAAAAGGAAGATTTTGAAAAAAAAATTTTCTAAGTTAATTTTTTGTATTTAAAAAAATTTATTTTGTCAAAATGTCTAAAAAATTTTATACATTTTATTCTAAACTAAAAGACACTAAAAATAAAAAATTATCCCTTTATACCTTTTTTAAAATCCCGGGTTCCAACGTATCGGTACCTTCCATTTTCAAAGCGACAATATAACCCAGCATTAATCATAATTTACATCGCGCTCCCCCTTTTACAAAACTTGTATTGAATTCAAAAATATACTTTGACCCCAAAACTTCGAAACAACTTTGTCTTAAAGGGCCCTTCAGCGTATATAAACGTCTCGTTAAGCCAAAGCGTTTATTTCCTCGGCCGTATATATACGTCTTTCCAAAATAAGATCTTTTCTGTGCAGTGCTATCCATATAGTGATATCCATCCAGTGCTATCCACCATCCATCTTGACAGTGTTTGCGAAGGATTTACTTATTTCGGATTACTTGCTCTTTATTCCTTCCCAATACATCACATACGTGTGCCTACGTGGAAAGTGGTTGAAATTGGGAAGCGAATCGTTTAACTTTTAATCGGAAGTTAAGGGAAAAATTATAAACTGGATAAATTAACAAGATAAGTGTTAATTTTTGTTTTTAATTAGATATATGATAAGCCCATGGGGTCACTGGTAATTAATAAACTTATTCTTAAATTAGAATTATTAAATTAATTATAAAATATATTGTGCAGCACTGATATATTTATAAGTATAATATATCAGTGTAAATGTGTAGTTTATTTTTTACTATGCCAGGATGTATTTTGTTTGTCTAATTTGAGTAAATTAATAATTTTTTAAATACTCTTTTGTTTTTGACTTTTTAATATGCTCGCACCCCCCTCATAGAGTTGCCACGCCCCCAAGGGAACGCGCCTCATAGTTTGAGAAACACTGGATTAAGCAATATTTTTTGAAAAAAATTAATTATTTATTATCTTGCTTCTATATTGTCTCATTTATCTTTAAAACACTGCTTGTTATAATATGAAATTTTCAAAAAATATCCGCCTATTTTTAAGCATAAAATAAGTATTTTCATACATTCACGAGGTTTTATATTGAAATAGGAACAGAGAGTAGAAAGCATTAAAATTTTACGAAGCATTTTTATTTCCTTTAAAAAAACTGTTTTTTAGTTCTAAAGTATTTTCTAAGAAATAATTTAACAACAAATAAAGTCCTACGTGAGACCATTCTTTAAAATACTCATGATTTTGATACAAACTTTAATTCGCTTAGAACATATTTTGAGTTAAAGAAAACCCCCTTGATATAAAATGTTGCTCCTCCCTGTAGAACCAGCTAAGGCAAGCGAGCGGTTGTAAACAAGGACTCGAGTTTTTGAAGGAAACTGAATGGACATATAACGAAGCGAGTGAACGGAATGCGTTGTATAGCTGTTTGTAGAAAATGGTTTAGTTCAAAAATAGTATTTGTAAAAAAACGCTAGTTGTCTACCAAGAGAAGAGCCTCTTTAATGTTAAATTAATGAATTCCTCTCACTAAATTAATAACGATAATAGATCTGAGAAAACACACAAAAAAATATAATCAATGTAAGAAATTGTTTGAAAATACTAAGCTCCCTTACTGATTCAAAAATTCAATTATATGGTTGAATATATTACATTTTAAATGGTTTTCCTGATAATGAGATGGACAAAGGCTTGTATAACATATCCTTTTTCTTCAAGATATTTTTTTAGTGTTTGGATATTTTGGGGTTCTAGGGTCTAAAAAAAAGACTAAACATTTAAGATTACCACCCATATGTCACATTGCACTTACTAAAGCTACAATTAATCGCTCAATAAATGTAACAAAAATATATAAGACAACTTCCATTTTTGAAAAATTTGATATTTTACATAGTTTTATTGAAAATCCAAAACCCGGACTACGAAAGACCGTTTTGGATAAATCTCGTAAATTTGAATCTCTGTCAAGTGACGGTATCTCCAAGGTACAACTCCACTTACCAAATTATCACACTGCATTCAAGTGAGGGTTTTAAGCCTCGACATTTTCAACGTACATCAGCCCTTCTACACATTGGGTCAGTATTGGCTTCAGGACTAATGAGTCTACAGTATGATGCGACTCACGAGTTCTTGACCATGACAACTCGACCACGTCGGCTGTAAATTTTAGAGAAAGTGTGATGCGAAAAATTTGGAACATACAGAGTAGTGCTCCGCAACCTTATTATCGATGCGGACCGGTCAACATTTGAAAATTTTAACGCGGCCCGCTGAGGATGGGATACGTTGATTGTTTATATTTTAGATTGTTTTGATTTAGCAGTTTAAATGTGCCTGCAGAATAAAATATAGTTACTCCCAAAATAAATAAAAGTGATTTAAAGTGGAATATAAAGTGATTTCCTTGGAAAGTCGAAATCAAAAAAAAGCAAACCCCTTTAAATAAAATGGCAATAGTTTAATGCTCTTTAGGCGGTCCGGCACCACTTGATCCATGGACCGGGGTTGGGTCCTAAAGGCCGTGAGACGCAGTTAAAGACCACTGATTTAAGACATCCGACATGGTTAGGTGATCGATTTTTCAAACGTTGCTTATAAGAACAATTTTATTGTGTTAAAGAACAAAATAGGTTTAAAAAGAGTCGTAAATATTAAAAAATAACCTGTTTTCACTCCTTGTTTTTTTTAAAAAAATATTATTGTTATAAAATTCTGACAAAATTTTCAATGTTAAGACAAAGAGCATAAATGAAGATACAATTGAACCTGTTTTTGTGCGGTAGATAGGGACCACATAAAAATAAACGCACAAAAAATATTTGAACATTTTATAAATGCTTATATATAACAAGTTAATTCGTGGAAATACCATAGATTTTTTTTTATGCGGTGGATAAGGACCACATAAAAAAAGTCGCATTTATAACATATGCCAACTATTTACGAAATTTATGTAAGAGTAAACTAAGTATACGAAGTATAGTAAGAGTATACTTCCATAACAAAATCAATAATTATATATTACACATGGAAACATTTTTAAAACATTTTTTCTCTCATTGTATACACGGAGAAGTTTTCAAAATGCACATACATAATTCATTCCTACTCATCGGAATCCAAAGCACTCATCTCCCTGTGATGAATAATTTCAGAATCGCTTTCGTCACTTGAAGGTACAATTACAATTGATTTATTTTTTGGCAACATTGAGTAAGAGATAAGTTTTTGTAACGAAGATCGGTTAGTCAGTTGCTTTTAAATGTCACAATAACCAGATATACATGAATGAAGCTATTTTTGGAATTTATACTCCTTTCTTAATTGGTTTCTATTTTGAAAAAATGTTTTTCAATTTGTTGGAAAGCTGGATCTCTGGATATTTTAATATTCTCTCAAAGAATCCGGTTCTTTTTGTCCGTCTTCATAATCTATCAAATTATTGATAGTGTCATTGTCATTGAAAGTTTCGTCTTCAATCAAGCGCGGGTTGTTGAAGCGTTAAGAGAAAACCACTGGCCACGCATTGTCGAGAAATTGTTCATGACAAATGAGCAGAGCATCTTGAAATATCTATATGTACATTTCAGTGGCGTCATATCCCCCCTCCGTGATACGGAGAACCTCTAGGGAGCTCAAAAATTTGACTAAAGCTAAATACGTATTTGCAATTTACAAAATATTAAAAGGCAAAATTTGACTTTCAGAGGGGGTGAGGGCCCTAACATTCTCCGTTACGGCATTTGTAAAGATATCAATTAGATAGAAAACATTGCAGTGGCAGCAAAGACTTTGAAATTCATATACCGCATAAAAAAGATAGCATAAAAAAGATCGCACAAAATAAATCGCACAAAAATAAAATCGCATGAAAATGATCGCACTAGGTTCTACTGTACGTTGGACATAATGCAATTTTAATTTCAGTGACATAAATCTTGATCCATCTGAAGTGCCAGAAATCTCAGGATAAAAGATATTTTAAGAAATAAATATTTTATGAGCATTCAAATTCGACATTAATGATTTTTCGTCAAAATTACTTTATGTTCTAAGCTAAAAAAGGCTATAAACTATAATTAAATAAGAAATTCATGAGAACTGCACTCTAAAGAGATAATTGCATAAGTGTTACAGATTTCATTGAGCATATTGGATTGTTTCGGAGATGTACCATTTTTTGTGCCCAAATTATCGTGACAATTTTATTCTTCCCAACACACATTTAAATTTTTTTTTTAAGTTAGATAAAGTAAATATCAAAAAAGCAACTTAAGATTTTCCAGTTTAAAATGTTATTTCTTCTTCTTCCTCAATACTTATGCGTCTTTTTTTTCTAATGGTCCTAACACTTAAAAATCACCTTTTCAACCTAGTTGGATACTTTAAATGGGGGTATTTTACTCCTTTCTTTAAAAACAAGAACAATCAAAGCAGTTTTTTGGCTTAAATTTTCGAACAATAATAAAATAAATAATCACGGAAAAGTTTCTACGCCTAAATGTTTAAGACAAGTACTTAATTAAAAAAATATGTTTTTAAATATGTATAATTTTTGTATAACTTTTTTCAGATTTCAAAATGTAAGCATAATGTTTAAATCATTTGTCAACTTCATCCACTACTGACTTTCGAAGTTATCTCAGAATAAACTAAATATAAACGTGTAAAGGTTATCAATCCTTGCAAGCCAGAAAAAGCCGATTGTGATGATTTGGCACGATTTATATTTCCTCGAAAAATTCACCGTTAAATTTTCCAATATTTCGAAATATTTCTCTTTATATAGTTTAATCCCAGATTCCTATAGTTCTAAAATTACTAGCCGATGTGCAGTTTTATACAAAACTTACCCTTTACCTCATCCCCTTAAAGCTTAAAGTTGTTTTACTTTGAAAATATGGTTTCCGTGGAACACAGTTTGAAGACCACTCTTTGCAGCTGTTATAAGCTGATTAAGCTTTAAATATTTAAACTGAGAGATTTTTCCTAGAATGAAAGTTCATTTTAAACTTACAAAATGTTGTCATTTTATATTTAAAATCTTTAATTAACATAATTTATTTAAACTGTAATTTTCTGCCATTTTAAACTCAAGCTGGGGGCCATGTGAATTTATATACACATATAAACAATTAAATAAAATAACTGAATTAGTTCTATGCTTTATGAATATAAGCTTCTAAACGAACTTAGAAACTAATCCATTCTAAGTATTCTAATGCATACATATTTGTTCACCACATTAAAATTCGAATCAAAAAATTCAAATTTGCACATTTTCTGAGTAATAACATCATAAACTGCTTAATATAAAAACACATTTTAAAAGAATTTCTCTTTGTGAAGATTTTCATCAAAAATTCCAATAAATAAGTTCAAAGAACACTCTTAAAAGAAGCGATAGATTATTTTACTAAAAGAATCATATTTATCTCTTACCACTTTCTTTCAAACTTATTCATTGAAGTTGCAACTATTTTTTACACTCTGAAAGCGTGATATAATCTAGGTTTAATATAATTGAACTAAATTAAAACACAGGATCTTCTCTATAGACGTAAACAAATAATAAACTTTTGCAATTTTTTTTAAACAATATTGCAAACAATTTTACAATTTGAATTTTAAGTTGTTTTTTTTATTATTATAATTTTTTTTTCTTTTAAATTTAAATGTTTACATTGATGTAAATGCAAACGCTCAAAAACAGTTCAATAATAATACAAAATTACAAACGTTTTTTGTAATATTTAATTTAATTAAAAAGACTCCCCTTTTCTTTATTACCCAGTAACTGATTTACTTTGAGGATGTGGTACTTGCTGCACACTTCTGCGCCTGAGCTTGTTGTTCTGAAGAGCATTACAAAACCTGAAGCAAAAAGATGATCTCTCTCTTTCTCAGGGTGCGTAGCAACATTGCTTACAACGTATTTTTTTATTAAGGTCTATAACAAATTGTTAACCCGTATCGTTTCCGATTCTTTTATGTTTTGACTTATTTACTCCAGTTATATGTTTGTTTTAATTAAGTTATAGTTAAAATTATGTTATTACCATGGAAGAGCGTTAAAGCCGGTTGATTTGTATAGATAATCTTCAGTTAAATGAAATTAGTTTTTAAGAGTTAAAGAAGGAGTGTATAGAGTGGCTACCATTTTGCACATTTACGACTTAGATTTCTTGCCATCCAGTGTGATGACTCAGACTTATCGACCAATTACATTTTCCTATAAAGTGCAAATTCGCTATATCTCTACTTTTTACAGATACTTTTTCTTTTTAATTTTAGTTAGGATATAATTAATATACGTATAGGGAGAAGTTCTGTACTTTTATAAGTGTTGATTTGTTATAAACTATTTAACATTTTTATACTTTTTATAGAGCACTTGTTTATATTTTTCTTACTTTTTACTTGCGAAAAAATTGACTAACAGCTTAGGTATTAGTTCTACTATACATCCAGACTAATTTGATTCGTTGGGATAATTACCTAAAACAAATAATAGAGTTTCGCAATTCAAAAAGATTTGTTGATTAAGATATTGTGTTTAAAATATAAATGAAAATGGGACATTAAAAATCCATGTACTTAAAAAAATATGGAACATTAACGAAACATATACACACATATCAAATTTTGATTATCTGCATTATTTAAATTATTAATAATAATTCCTTGTGAAATTTTAAGCATTGCATCTAAATTGAATTTCAGACATCATATAAGTCTCAATCAGCTCTGACATAATATAAATCTATTACAGTATATTATTAATTTTAAGATAAATAATGAAATAGCAACAGTATATGCTGAATGATTTCCGATAGTATATTTACTCGTCATTTGCGAAAAGATTTATTAATTTAATTAATACAAAGGTAAAAACTAACTAAACTAAAAATACGAGGGTTATTTTTTAAGTAAAGTCCGTTAGCATGTATAGTTTACGAGTGCGCCACAACAAGTTTCTGCGTCACTGACCAGCATCCTTTGCCGCGAACACACTCGCATTTCTGGCTCTGTAGCAGTCGTGTAAGATTCGCTGTGCGTCTTTAAAATTTTAAGGTGAGTGAATCGCCCGCCAAGTAGTGAATACACTGTGTTATCCATTTTTTGACTGCGAGAAACACGTAGGCTGCAGACATTCATAGATAACAGATGTTTGTGGCACAGAAGCAATAAGTGACAGCAAAGTTCGAAAATGGGTCAGAACGTTTAAAGATGGGCGAACAAACGACCATGACATAGAACGCTCAGGCCGGCCCTCTGTAATCACTGATGAACTGATACATGCAGTTGAAACAAAAATCCGTGAGAATAGGAGATTTACGATAACCACTCTTTCATATTGGAATTTCCCGACGTTTTTTGGTCGGTGGTGTACAAAATTGTGACCGAAGACATCAACTTTAGAATAAAATTTTCAAAAATATCACCTATTTTTTAAGCATAAAAATAAGTATTTTCATACATTCACGAGGTTTTATATTACGAGCTCGGAACAGAGAGTAACATTAAAATTTTTACGAAGCATTTTATTTCCTTTAAAAAACTGTTTTTTAGTTCTAAGTATTTTCTAGAAATAATTTAACAACAAATAAAGTCCTACGTGAGACCATTCTTTCAAATACTCATGATTTTGATACAAACTTTAATTCGCTTAGAACATATTTTGAGTTAAAGAATACCCCTTGATATAAAATATTTGCTCCCTCCCTGTAGAACCAGCTAAGGCAAGCGAGCAGTTTGCCAGCAAAAGGGACTCGAGGTTTTTGAAGGAAACTGAATGGACATATAACGAAGCCTTGGCGAGTGAACGGAATGCGTTGTACATAGCTGTTGTTTTTTGTAGAAAATGGTTTAGTTCAAAAATAGTATTTGTAAAAAAACTTGCTTAGTTGTCTACCAAGAAGAGCCTCTTTAATGTTAAATTAATGAATTCCTCTCACTAAATTAATAACGATAATAGATCTGAGAAAACACACAAAAAAATATAATCAATGTAAGAAATTGTTTGAAAATACTAAGCTCCCTTACTGATTCAAAAAAATTCAATTATATGGTTGAATATATTACATTTAAATGGTTTTCCTGATAATGAGATGGACAAAGGCTTGTATAACATATCCTTTTTTCTTCAAGATATTTTTAGTGTTTGGATATTTTGGGGTTCTGAGGGTCTAAAAATAAAAGACTAAACATTTAAGATTACCACCCATATGTCACATTGCACTTACTAAAGCTACAATTAATCGCTCAATAAATGTAACAAAATATATAAGACAACTTCCATTTTTTGAAAAAATTTGATATTTTACATAGTTTTATTGAAAATCAAAACCGGACCACGAAAGACCGTTTTGAATAAATCTCATAAATTTGAATCTCTGTCAAGTGACGGTATCTCAAAGGTACAACTCACTTACCAAATTATCACACTGCATTCAAGTGGGGTTTTAAGGCCTCATTTATTTTCAACGTACATCAGCCCTTCTACACATTGGGTCGAGTATTGGCTTCAGGACTAATGGTCTACAGTATGATGCGACTCACGAGTTCTTGACCATGACAACTCGACCGTCGGCTGTAAATTTTAGAAAGTGTGATGCGAAAATTTGGAACATACCAGGTAGTGCTCCGCAACCTTATTATCGATGCGGACCGGTCAACATTTGAAAATTTTAACGCGGCCCGCTGAGGATGGGATACGTTGATTGTTTATATTTTAGATTGTTTTGATTTAGCAGTTTAAATGTGCCTGCAGAATAAATATAGTTACTCCCAAAATAAATAAAAAGTGATTTAAAAATTGGAATATAAAAAGTGATTTCCTTGAAAGTCGCGCAAATCCAAAAATGCACCACTTTAAAATAAAATGGCAATAGTTTAATGCTCTTTTAGGCGGTCCGGCACCACTTGATCCATGGACCGGGGTTGCGGTCTAACAGTATAGGGATTATAGTGGATATTTCGCATATAAAAATTCCCATGTACAATATAACTGTTAGTGAGTGTCACGAGTTTCAAATAATACGACGGACCAAATCTTTCGACTAAAATTTTAATAAAACTTAACAAAAAAGTAACTTATTGTGGGTTTCGTAGTAAGAGCAGTTGTTACCTACGTCAGTCATTGTCGACAGTCATTCAGCTTCTGCCGAATGTTACATACGGACGGTAGGTGGCGCACGCAGACGTCATACATGCAGGCATCAACAATGACCTTAAAAGTTGAAACAGGTCTTACTCGAGATTCTTACTAATCTGCTTTGGGAAAATGCTGTTTTACTATTGTATAATTCTAGAATGAAATTATACAATTGTAACAGGTCTGTCTATCCGCGTTCTTCCTGCTAATAATCCTCTTGGGGAATAATGGGTTTTTATAAAAATTATTCTATTGAAAACTTTCCTCCTCAGAAGAATATGTGATTATGCAAATCAACACTTGTGTGTATATAAAGATTAAACTTTCGAGTTAGAGAGTTAGACTCTTAAAGGATATCTGTGATTGATACCAAATGTGAGCTAGGCCGTTCGTAGCTTATTTGATTAATATTAAGATTAACGATTTGGTCAACTAATGGTTAAATTGGATTAGAACGATTTGAATTAGAAGGTGAATTGTCCGGACGTAAGTGATTCGATTATTGTTTCTTCTTCTAGTATCTCGTCTACCTCATTATTGTTCCCCTATTTAGCAATTGTGCATTTCTTAAATTAAGTTGTTGAATTCGTGTCATTATTGAGAATTGTTAATAAACAGAGTTTATATTGACTATGGCTCATCTTCCTTCTGACGCCCTCACACTAATGGATGGTACAAGTCGTCTATTACACAATAGTAAAATCATGATTAATGCAAAATTCAGGTTCTATTTAAATTCTAGAGAAGTGTGAATGTGGTCAACGGTCGTCAGGCTGCTTCGAACTTTAGATTATTAGAGTTAATAATCGGAGTCCCTTGAAGTTTCAAGAAGACCCTACGTCTTACTGAACGAGTTATCTCGTCAAGCCAGTACGAGTACGATTACATCGGATCTTAAAGAAAGATAAGGGATCCAGTTATGTTACAGATATTTAGATTAGTAATTAAGGTTGCTTTCTCCCTTGGTTTAAACAACTTTCCGATAGCAAATTGAAAGTAAAATATAGGTGTTGATCAGGAAATTTTTCATGGGGGAGGGGTCCGGGGTCAGTTCACTCATCTTGTACCATGCTCCTTTAGATTTTGTCTATTTTCGGGAACAAAACAGTAAACTAGTATGGAAGTAAATAACTAGCATTAAATAATAAAATTAATCATTAATAAAAATAGCAATTAAATTGTACTACTATATACTTAGAATTATAATCAATCGAAAAAGTCAAGGGCTTTGGGGGTCCAGACCCCAGGACCTCCCTTATTGATAGCGCCACTGGAGTTGATTTTATTATCACTTGGGGTCGCAAAATAGTATTGAAATTAAATGAGGCAAAATACTCGGAGCAGAAATGTTTTTTAACGAATTAGTCAAATGTAACAACGATAATTACCATCGAAAAGATTCAATTAAGGAGTTTAATAGGAATTGGAGTTTGCTTAAATGTCATGAAAACTACAAAAAAAAATTTATTGAAAAAAAATACTTGTTACCTGTTTGTGCAAAACGTACTTTTTTAAACTATTGCTACTCTAAAAGTAGTGCTTTAATATTTTATTCTAAAAATTAAATTTAACTCTACCTTTATGCATTAATTCTTTAAAATTTAATATGTGTTTCTGCATGAAAAATATAATTGCTATCAAGATTTATTTTTTCGGTTAAAGAATAAATTATTAGTACAATTGAGCAAAAACGTTACTTATTTAAATCAATCCTAATAAAAATTAATTTTCAATATTTGATTTTAAAGCAATTAGAACAAACAGCGATTATTTGCAACTTTTTTAATTTAAGTAAAATATAACGTGAGTCTGCGTACATTGTGATTCTCAATATTTTTATTTAATACCTCCTAAAAGAACAAAATTAATACAATGAACCTCAGATACGTTAAAAAGTTATTCAAAACCTCTAAATCTTTTCAAATATGTATACGATCAGTTTATGTTCGCAGATACATATTTCAAAATCAATAAAAATGTAACACCCCCTCATAAAGGTTATTTACAATTCAATATTTTAAAGTTTATGTTAATTTTTAAAAGGCAAAATACAGGCAATTTAATTTCAGAATAAAGAATTTCAGTAAAAATGCTTTAATGATATTATTTTACTTTATTCTTTAATACAACAGATAATTTTCTAGTAGTTTAAATATTTATTCATTTCATAATAGCTAGAAATTGAGCAGCTCATTTGAGTTAAAAGTAATAAAAATGTTTTAAAACAAAACTGATCAAAATATTTTATATATTATCTGCATAAAGACTCTAATGAGTTTACATTATGACCAAAACTGAAGAACTTATAAAATATTGTGTATGTGTATTGATTTTTAACGTAATATCGGTATGAATTTCCTGATCAAACTTTTCAGAAAAATGCCTTAATATTGCTCATGTGTGATAAAGTTTCTAGTCAGCATAATCACACAAAGAAAATCTATCTTTAAGAGAAGAATAACTATCTATATTATTCCATAAATTATACAGCTTTTTAAAACCATAATTGAGTTTAAATTTGTTAGGAGTAAAACAGCATAATTAGCTACATTGTTTTAATCACTTTAATATGTTAGAAAATTAATTCTAATTACACATTGATTTGGAGATTATTTTTGCGAAAGTGTGAAATATCCATTTAAAATTATTTTGAATGTATAATCGATGCTTGAACACTTATCGATGGTACTTCTTGAGTACCACTCACTTTAAAATTACATAGAAAACCATTTTTACGAATACTCTGACGAAACTTAGCAGGAATATTTTTTTAAATCCACACTTCCAAGATATATGGGAGAACGGGTTCTATGATGAGTATTTAAGCAGGAGAAAGACGAATAGTTTTATAGCAGAAATTGCGTTTTCAGGGCATTGCGAAAGTGTCAAGTTTTTGTTCCGAAAAATAGTTAATGCCAAAATATAAGTGTCTTATTTTTGTATGTAAATGAAGATCTATAAAACATTTTGACTATTTATTTTAGGGAACAGTGTATATAATTCATTTTACAGTTGATACCTTAATTAGTGTAATTAGCTCCTAACGTTTAATTTAAAGTTGAGTATTTTTTACGTATATTCCTTAAAATTTTAATGTAATTGATTCAAAAAAAAATTATTGCATGAAAAAATCTGCAGTAAATCATATGCTGTAGATAAAAGGGTTAAGTGTCTAAAAATAATCAGTTAATTTATTTGCTTTAACTTCTTGCAATTTCCTCTTATTCGAAAACTCCTTTTTTAATGCGTCTTTGCTTTAGAGGTGTAGTTTGTATTTTTACATTTCCTGTCTTATAATTCAACTATAGAACTTCAGAATATACAGGTGGTGATCAAAAATAATGCATAACACCTGGTAGTGAAAATGACATCTTCAATTCGCTTCGTAAGCATTAAGATATAATAATAGATATCAGCCTCTCTTATATATATAACTGCATATTCTAATAGAATGTGGTATATTAGTTAAAGTCATGGGGTGTTTTTTTCAAAAGCGTAAAATGTGTCCACCTATCAGATTTTCAAAGAGGCAAAATTGTAGAAGCCAAGTTGGACCGAAACATCCCAACTATTAGCCGTTTCTAAATTTATATTGTCTATACTCTGACAGCATTCATACAACGCGGCAGGACAAGCAGTGTTAAGCACAGTAGTAGGTGGAACAGAATATTTACGGCAAAGCAGCAATTCCCAAGCCACTTTTCACAGATGTTAATGCCAAACGTCATCTACAGTGGTGTTACACTCACAAAACCAGCACCTGACCTAAGCAGGCATCGAAACTTTTCCAATTATGGTTTGATAAACACGAGAATAAAGTTAAGCGTCTACCCTAGCCCGCACAGTCACATGACCTCAATATTACTGAACCATTATGGTCTATTTTAGAAAGTTCAATATGAAATATATGTCCTCATTTGGCATCTGCCAGAACTTTCACAGTATCTCCATGAAGAAGGGTACATTATTCCTCTAAACATTATTCGGAACTTGTATGAATTGATTCCTAAGTGAATCCAAGATGTAATACATATTAAAGGTGGTCCTACATCATTCTAATAGAGCAGTGCTTCTCAAATTGTAGGGCATGCCCCTAGGGGGCGTGATAGCCCTAGGAGGGGAGCGCGAGAGCATTGAAAAGTCTAAAACAAAAGATTATGAAAAAATCAGTAATTTATTGAAAGCAAAAAAAAATACATTCTGACGTAATAAAAAAACATTCACACTGATATAATACACCTATAAATGTATCCATACCGCCCCATGTATTTTATAATTAATTTAACAAAACTAAATTAAGAACAAGTTTTTATAATTATCGGTGACCCCATAGGCTTGTCATATATAAAATTATATCCAAAAATTAACACTTATCTCGATAATTTATATGGTTTATAATTAATCTCTTCACACACACACACTGCCGTTCAAACGTTAAGCGCTTTGCTCCCCAATGCCCCCGTTTTGCACTTATGCACGCGTCGGTGGTGTTTTGAAAGGTTAAAGTCATCTTGTAGATTTAGCGTCAAAGTTTCGTATTATCGAATTCAATACATTTTATTGTATGAAGGGGGGTGCAAAGAAAATTATGACTAAATATTGGGTCGCAAGTATTGAAAGTTTGAGAACCACTGTAATAGAGGATTCTTTATAAATTTAAGGTGTTTTCAATATTTTGATAGTCACCTGTAAGTTCACCTCGTCTAGTTGACTATAAGACGTATTTACAAAATTAAGACAATATAACGAAAATAATGGTACAGTATGTTTAATAAATTAGTGAAATATAATGATTTAAAAATAAAATAGTTTAGTTAATATTAAATAAATGGGCCAAAACATAGGGTTAAGGCTAAAAACACTCCCCTCTAATTTTTCAATTCCTACAATTAGCTCGCACTGTCTATATATTTATTTATTTATATATTTGTATATTTATTTATTTATCTTGGTGGAATTTTCAATCGTGAATAAAATACATTTTAAAGCACCGGATTGAGCTGAAATTTTATATACAGGATCATTTTGGATGACAATACAATAATTTAATTATAATTAATAAAAATTAATTGATTAAAACTAATTATTTAAAGAATTACAAACACAGCCACGTTGGCGACTTAGTGACCATTTTGGCGACTTGTGTCAAAACTTGAAAAAGGTTTTTCTCACTTGTTAGCTTACATTCAGTTGGACTGAAATTAAAAAACAATACGATACTTTAATGATAATTAAAAACTAGTACCACTTAATGTTGTGATTCTGTCTATGTATATATACATATTTATATTAGTGTAACTATTTAATAAAAAGTAGCTAAAATAAAAATTTTCGTTGTTGATCAAAGTAAGAAATTGACTTAAAAACCATTTTTATATTGTTTTAATTTATAGTTACTGAACACAGTTTCTGCAATTGAATTAGAAAGTGCAAAAAAAGGAATGTTAGTTTGATAATTTGATTACAGAAGACAAAATGGAGGGAAAGCAAATATTTCAAGAAGTATATCAAGATTTATTTTCGATTTATCTTTCTAATTGCTTCTTTCAATTTTGTGCAGAATTTAAACCGATAAACATTCGAAAAGCCGCCAGTACCTGTTGAAAGTTCGTATCGAAGCAATCTGTAGCGTGGATTATGATTAATTTAAACATTCCATATCAAAAGTTCAAGGACAATAATTTGTACAATAGATATGAATTTATAATGATCTCTAATGGTTGTGTGTATAGTTTGTCATACATTATAATCATTCTCCAAAGAATCTCTTTTCCCGAAATATAAAAAAAAGATTTGAATGTTTTCATGTTTACACAACATTTAAGAAAATTTCATGAACACTTTGATTTTTTTTAAAAGGCATAATACATTGAACAGCACATTATTTTTGAAATCATATTTCTATTCTTGCTATATGATTTCAAAATAATTTATTTTTTCTAATTTACTTTTTCAATTGTTCCGTTCAAAATAACATCGGTGAAAAATAATATTTTAAGGTACTTATTATTCAAGCTAATTTGAATATTTCTATTCATTTTTGAGAGCGAATGTAAAACCTAATAAATTAGCTGCGCTGAAAATAAGGTAATATCATATTTCCATGTAAACACAACACCGTTTTGTCTAGAAGCATAGAACCAGTTAAAGTCCTTAAAAACACCATAAATCATAGCATTTGGAAAATTTTCTTGCGTTCTCACTAACTCTTTTAACTTATTTAAATATCGCCTCACCCAGGATTCCGTGCTCTTTTGACTATTCCCAAGTATTGTAACATGTTGTCCCAATTTTCTCCGTAAAAAGGAAATCCAATGCATTCAATAAAGAATTAAAATTGCTACTAAGTTCACTGAATTCTTACAAATATTATGAGTGAGCGTGTTTAAAAAATCAAATTATTTATTATTTATTTCTTTTGAACAATATACATAATTCAGTAACAATTTTATATATTGAAAGCCGTTTTTATGATGTTAAGCTCTTCAAACAGAGAGAAACTAGAGTAAAAGGCTTGAAACTGGGCAAGCGTGTTGCTTTTGTTGAAAAGAGACCTGCTAAGAGCTGGTTTTGAAGATGTCGACATTCGAAGATGAAGGATTCGAAGATCTCTCTTTCCCGCAAAAATGATCAAACACACGCAAGGGATCGTGAATCAGCTTTTTCCCTGAAGTAGCACTTAGCGTATTCGTTGGGGTACGATTAAGGTATCCGACTACATTCGGAACAGAGATTTTGCAAAAGCATATAAATGGATAATATTTATGATATTTAGGGTCACTTAGACTAGAAAATGTATAAAAAATTGTTTTAAGAATAGTATTACAATAAAAAATTATTTAAGTACGATATTTTGACAAAAAACGAACATAGAATGACCCATTTTCAAAATATTCTCCTTTTGTTAAAAATGCTTCTTTTTTAATAATATTTTACCTGTATATAGCTCAAAACTTTGTACAGAGGTTGAACTAGAATTTTTGAAATATATAACTTAGAAGTGGATTTATCCATGTTTTACGACAAGAGAGGGGAGAAATTTTTTTAAAAAAACGCCGATAATTATTTCTCTCTCAAATGGTTGTAACTCTGAAAATAAGGCGAATTTTTCAAAACTCATAGTTGAGCCTCTGTACAGAGGTCTGAGCTATAAACAGGCATAATATTATTTTAATAGAAGTATTTTTCACAAAAGGAGGACATTTTGAAAAAAGGTTATTCAAAGTTAATTTTTTGAAGAAATATTGCATTTAATTAATTTTTTTTTTTTGTCAAAATGTCCTTTAAACAATTTTATACATGTATTCTAATCTAAGTGACACTAAATATCATGAAAATTATCCATTTATGCGCCTTTTTAAAATCACGGTTCCGAACGTAGTCCGATAACTTAAGCCGCTTTGAAAATCACTATCGTAGAGTAATAAGAGGCGATATGTTAATGGCGAAATTCCCTCTGCATGGAATCGTTATTATATAATCGTTCTATTATAATAATATTTTGCCAGTATAACTAAGACCTCTGTACAGAGGCTCAACTATGAGTTTTGAAAAATTCACATTATTTTCACAGTTGCAACTAATTGAAATAATCATCGGCGCTTTTTTCTTAAAATTTCTCCCCTCTGTTGCCATAAAATATGGATAAATCCACTTTTAAGTTATATATTTCAAAAATTCTAGTTGAGCCTCTGTAAAGTGGTCTGAGCTATATATACAGGCAAAATATTATTATATCGCTTTTGACCCACCTATAAAGGGAGAATAATGTTTAGAAAATAGGTCATTCTATGTTCATTTTTTGTTAAAATATTGGCCATAAAATAATTTTACTGTAATATTATTCTTAAAACAATTTTATATACATTTTCTAATCTAAGAGACACTAAATATCATAAATATTATCCATTTATACGCTTTTGCAAAATCACGGTGCTGAACGTAGTCGGATACCTTAAATTCAATTTTTTATGGTCCCCATTTTTACTAACTATACCTTATGTATAAAGAAATTTATTACCGCCACAGGAAAAACTTTTCATACTTATGAAAAGATTAAAAATGTTTTACAAAAATACTGAAATATGTTTTATCTAAAAAGGTTGGATTAAGTAAAAAAAAAATCCAAATTTTTGTTCTAGTCGAAGGATAAAAAAACTTACACAAATCATTTCTTTACAAGCTTTATAAAAGATCACACAAGTAATAAAAGCCTAGTGTTCTTTTTATATTTGAAATCAAAATTGGCTTCTTTACATTGTTTTTCTAACGCTTTGTGTGTTTCTCTTTTTTTAATTTTTTTACTTTATACCTGATTTCATCTCAATTCGATCATATAGTACAGATATGTTTAAAAACTGCAAACACAAATAAGAAACAATAAAAGTGACAGATAAGGCTTTCAATCCTTCAGACCATGAACAATCTCAATGGAAAAGAGGTTCACCATAAAATTTTCTCTTAAAGAAAAGGAAGAATGAAGATTTTTGAGGCAGTAGTTAAATCATGTAGGTGTAAAAATGCATGAAATACAATAAAAACTAAACTTAGTATTTCACCAATTGTAAGAATAAAACATTTTTTGGAAGATTGTTAAAACATTTTTTTAAATCTATTTTTAAAAATGTTTGAAAATATTTGTAAGTTTCTATCCGTTCCCCTTAAAAGAAGAATTCTACTTTATCAAGATATATTGCGATATAAAAGTTATTTTTTTAATAAAATTATAAAAAATATTTATTTCTTCCTTTTGTTTCATTATAAAGAGCGAATTATTTTTATGTATCCTGTATATTATTAACTTGTAATTATTAGTAAAGTATTTTAAGGATCACATATTCCTTGAACTGAGTTTGCTTACGGTTTTTAATTTTTTTCTTCTCATTCCAAAACTTATTGTGTACTTATTTGAATGTATTGTTACGTAATCTAGGTTCGAGGATTTTATGCAGATCAGTCGCAAAGAATAAGACAGTTCTTTAAGAGCGATGAGAATTTATTGTAGAAGATCCAATCCTTTAAATACAGAATTCAGCAGCAATATTCACAAAATAAATCTCAGAAGATTTTCACACTTTCAACAGCAACTCAGACACAATTATCGGTATTTAAAATACACGTATATAAAAGATTATTCACAAAAATCAATCATTCAACATCCGAAGTAATCACTAATCTCTTCAACAATCAGAACAATACTAACTGATCGCTAGTAAAAACCAGATTGACTAACTTTCGGCGAGCATTTTCTCTATTTATATCCCTGGAGGATTATTCGAGAAAGATCCGCTTGCGTCATAGGTCTTGAAATCAGTGGATATGTCTACTGATTTCTAGAAAAATCCAGAGGGTTCCGAACTCGCCAAAAATTGTCCCCAACATGATCACCAAGTAGCCAAAATAGACGCCGAATTGATCTCCAAAAATGACGCCAACTTGGGCTCTATCGCCAAGATTTCGCCAAGTTCCCATTGAATCACCATTATAATGTAAGGGATGGCGATTGCTTTCGAATATTACAGTTTTAAATAAATTAAATCTAATTTAGAGTAAGATAAAGGCATTACACATCCAAATACAAATTATTTACACTATTTCACACAAAATTAGTAACAGTATCATTCAAATTAAATGTATTAATCCTTTCGTGGGCCATTTATTTATCCTTTCAATTTCCAGTTTTCTATGTTTTATTAACAATTAAACAATAGCATTTAATGAAATATACTCTATTTTGCCGAATTTTATGTTTACATTTAAATTTTAGGGGTGGGATAAATACTTCCCAAGTTTTTTTGTAACTCATGGAGCCCCCTGGTTCCGTGAGACGCAGTTTAAAGACCACTGATTTAAGACATCCGACATGGCTAGGTGATCGATTTTTCAAACGTTGCTTATAAGAACAATTTTATTGTGTTAAAGAACAAAATAGGTTTAAAAAGAGTCGTAAATATTAAAAAATAACCTGTTTTCACTCCTTTTTTTTTTTAAGAAAATATTATTGTTATAAAATTCTGACAAAATTTTCAATGTTAAGACAAAGAGCATAAATGAAGATACAATTGAACCTGTTTTTGTGCGGTAGATAGGGACCACATAAAAATAAACGCACAAAAAATATTTGAACATTTTATAAATTCTTATATATAACAAGTTAATTCGTGGAAATACCATAGATTTTTTTTTATGCGGTGGATAAGGACCACATAAAAAAAGTCGCATTTATAACATATGCCAACTATTTACGAAATTTATGTAAGAGTAAACTAAGTATACGAAGTATAGTAAGAGTATACTTCCATAACAAAATCAATAATTATATATTACACATGGAAACATTTTTAAAACATTTTTTCTCTCATTGTATACACGGAGAAGTTTTCAAAATGCACATACATAATTCATTCCTACTCATCGGAATCCAAAGCACTCATCTCCCCTGTGATGAATAATTTCAGAATCGCTTTCGTCACTTGAAAGTACAATTACAATTGATTTATTTTTTGGCAACATTGAGTAAGAGATAAGTTTTGGTACCGAAGATCGGTTAGTCAGTTGCTTTTAAATGTCACGATAACCAGATATACATGAATGAAGCTATTTTTGGAATTTATACTCCTTTCTTAATTGGTTTCTATTTTGAAAAAATGTTTTTTCAATTTGTTGGAAAGCTGGATCTCTGGATATTTTAATATTCTCTCAAAGAATCCGGTTCTTTTTGTCCGTCTTCGTAATCTATCAAATTATTGATAGTGTCATTGTCATTGAAAGTTTCGTCTTCAATCAAGCGCGGGTTGTTGAAGCGTTAAGAGAAAACCACTGGCCACGCATTGTCGAGAAATTGTTCATGACAAATGAGCAGAGCATCTTGAAATATCTATATGTACATTTCAGTGGCGTCATATCCCCCCTCCGTGATACGGAGGGGGGAACCTCTAGGGAGCTCAAAAATTGACTAAAGCTAAATACGTATTTACCCAATTTACAAAATATTAAAGGCAAAATTTGACTTTCAGAGGGGGTGAGGGGCCTAGCATTCTCCGTTACGGCATTTGTAAAGATATCAATTAGATAGAAAACATTGCAGTGGCAGCAAGACTTTACAGAGAATTCACATATACCGCATAAAAGATAGCATAAAAAGATCGCACAAAATAAATCTTTACAAAATAAAATCGCGTGAAAAATGATCGCACTAGGTTCTACTGTACGTTGGACATAATGCAATTTTAATTTCAGTGACATAAATCTTGATCCATCTGAAGTGCCAAAAATCTCAGGATAAAGATATTTTAAGAAATAAATATTTTATGAGCATTCAAATTCGACATTAATGATTTTTCGTCAAAATTACTTTATGTTCTAAGCTAAAAAAGGCTATAAACTATAATTAAATAAGAAATTCATGAGAACTGCACTCTAAAGAGATAATTGCATAAGTGTTACAGATTTCATTGAACATATTGGATTGTTTCGGAGATGTACCATTTTTTGTGCCCAAATTATCGTGACAATTTTATTCTTCCCAACACACATTTAATTTTTTAAGTTAGATAAAGTAAATATCAAAAAAGCAACTTAAGATTTTCCAGTTTAAAATGTTATTTCTTCTTCTTCCTCAATACTTATGCGTCTTTTTTTTCTAATGGTCCTAACACTTAAAATCACCTTTCAACCTAGTTGGATACTTTTAAATGGGGGTATTTTACTCCTTTCTTTAAAAACAAGAACAATCAAAGCAGTTTTTTGGCTTAAATTTTCGAACAATAATAAAATAAATAATCACGGAAAAGTTTCTACGCCTAAATGTTTAAGACAAGTACTTAATTAAAAAAATATGTTTTTAAATATGTATAATTTTTGTATAACTTTTTTCGGATTTCAAAATGTAAGCATAATGTTTAAATCATTTGTCAACTTCATCCACTACTGACTTTCGAAGTTATCTCAGAATAAACTAAATATAAACGTGTAAAGGTTATCAATCCTTGCAAGCCAGAAAAAGCCGATTGTGATGATTTAAGATTTATATTTCCTCGAAAAATTCACCGTTAAATTTTCCAATATTTCGAAATATTTCTCTTTATATAGTTTAATCCCAGATTCCTATAGTTCTAAAATTACTAGCCGATGTGCAGTTTTATACAAAACTTACCCTTTACCTCATCCCCTTAAAGCTTAAAGTTGTTTTACTTTGAAAATATGGTTTCCGTGGAACACAGTTTGAAGACCACTCTTTGCAGCTGTTATAAGCTGATTAAGCTTTAAATATTTAAACTGAGAGATTTTTCCTAGAATGAAAGTTCATTTTAAACTTACAAAATGTTGTCATTTTATATTTAAAATCTTTAATCAACATAATTTATTTAAACTGTAATTTTCTGCCATTTTAAACTCAAGCTGGGGGCCATGTGAATTTATATACACATATAAACAATTAAATAAAATAACTGAATTATAGTTCTATGCTTTATGAATATAAGCTTCTAAACGAACTTAGAAACTAATCCATTCTAAGTATTTTAATGCATACATATTTGTTCACCACATTAAAATTCGAATCAAAAAATTCAAATTTGCACATTTTCTGAGTAATAACATCATAAACTGCTTAATATAAAAACACATTTTAAAAGAATTTCTCTTTGTGAAGATTTTCATCAAAAATTCCAATAAATAAGTTCAAAGAACACTCTTAAAAGAAGCGATAAGATTATTTTACTAAAAGAATCATATTTATCTCTTACCACTTTCTTTCAAACTTATTCATTGAAGTTGCAACTATTTTTTACACTCTGAAAGCGTGATATAATCTAGGTTTAATATAATTGAACTAAATTAAAACACAGGATCTTCTCTATAGACGTAAACAAATAATAAACTTTTGCAATTTTTTTTAAACAATATTGCAAACAATTTTACAATTTGAATTTTAAGTTGTTTTTTTTATTATTATAATTTTTTTTTCTTTTAAATTTAAATGTTTACATTGATGTGTCTGCAAAACGCTCAAAAACAGTTCAATAATAATACAAAATTACAAACGTTTTTGTAATATTTAATTTAATTAAAAAGACTCCCCTTTTCTTTATTACCCAGTAACTGATTTACTTTGAGGATGTGGTGCTTGCTGCACACTTCTGCGCCTGAGCTTGTTGTTCTGAAGAGCATTACAAAACCTGAAGCAAAAAGATGATCTCTCTCTCTTTCTCCAGGGTGCGCTGCTTAACATTTACCCACAACGTATTTTTTTATTAAGGTCTATAACAAATTGTTAACCCGTATCGTTTCCGATTCTTTTATGTTTTGACTTATTTACTCCAGTTATATGTTTGTTTTAATAGTTATAGTTAAAATTGTTATTACCATGGAAGAGCATTAAAGCTGGTTGATTTGTATAGATAATCTTCAGTTAAATGAAATTAGGTTTTAAGAGTTAAAGAAGGAGTGTATAGAGTGGCTATCATTTTGCACATTTACGACTTAGATTTCTTGCCATCCAGTGTGATGACTCAGACTTATCGACCAATTACATTTTCCTATAAAGTGCAAATTCGCTATATCTCTACTTTTTACAAATACTTTTTCTTTTTAATTTTAGTTAGGATATAATTAATATACGTATAGGGAGAAGTTCTGTACTTTTATAAGTGTTGATTTGTTATAAACTATTTAACATTTTTATACTTTTTATAGAGCACTTGTTTATATTTTTCTTACTTTTTACTTGCGAAAAAATTGACTAACAGCTTAGGTATTAGTTTTACTATACATATCCAGACTAGTTTGATTCGTTGGGATAATTACCTAAAACAAATAATAGTTTCGCAATTCAAAAAGATTTGTTGATTAAGATATTGTGTTTAAAATATAAATGAAAATGGGACGTTAAAAATCCATGTACTTAAAAAAATATGGAACATTAACGAAACATATACACACATATCAAATTTTGATTATCTGCATTATTTAAATTATTAATAATAATTCCTTGTGAAATTTGAAGCATTGCATCTAAATTGAATTTCAGACATCATATAAGTCTCAATCAGCTCTGACATAATATAAATCTATTACAGTATATTATTAATTTTAAGATAAATAATGAAATAGCAACAGTATATGCTGAATGATTTCCGATAGTATATTTACTCGTCATTTGCGAAAGATTTATTAATTTTAATTAATACAAAGGAATTATAAAAACTAACTAAACTAAAATACGAGGGTTATTTTTAAAGTAAAGTCCGTTAGCATGTATAGTTTACGAGTGCGCCACAACAAGTTTCTGCGTCACTGACCAGCATCCTTTGCGAACACACTCGCACCATTTCTGGCTCTGTAGCAGTCGTGTAAGATTCGCTGTGCGTCTTTAAAATTTTTAAGGTGAGTGAATCACCCGCCAAGTGTGAGATACACTGTGTTATCCATTTTTTGACTGCGAGAAACTGTAGGCTGCAGACATTCATAGATAACAGATGTTTGTGGCACAGAAGCAATAAGTGACAGCAAAGTTCGAAAATGGGTCAGAACGTTTAAAGATGGGCGAACAAACGACCATGACATAGAACGCTCAGGCCGGCCCTCTGTAATCACTGATGAACTGATACATGCAGTTGAAACAAAAATCCGTGAGAATAGGAGATTTACGATAACCACTCTTTCATATTGGAATTTCCGACGTTTTTTGGTCGGTGGTGTACAAAATTGTGACCGAAGACATCAACTTTAAGAAATTGTGTTCTCATACGTTAATAGAATCTTTTGGCTGGGAGGTTTTGGACCATGCACCATACAGGCCCGACCTTTCTCCGAGCGGTTTTTCCACCTTTTCCAGTACCTCAAACACAGTCTTGGCGGGAAGCGTTTCAGTGACAACGAAGAAGTAAAAACCGGCTGTGAACTCTTGGCTGTCCGCCCAGATGGTAGACTTCTTTGAAGAGGGTTTTCAGAACTTAGTTTTAAGGTATGACAAGTGCATTAATAAACTCGACAACTATGTAGAAAACTAGGCAAAAATATGTAAAATTCTAAAATAAAGGTTTTTTCGAAACAAAATATTGTCGTTATTTTTTTAAAAATAAACGGACCTTACTTAAAAAATATAGCCCTGGTACATTTCTCTTTAAAAAACTGTTTTTGAGTTGAATAATTTATACAATAAATATACAATAGGAGTTTTAATTTTGCTTAAAATCTGATTTCTTCTCAATCACAAGGGAAATTTTCATACTTCCCAGACAGACTAATGGTTTTTCTTACTTGCAGAGAAATAATTTGCCAACAATATTGGCAATTTTGAAAGAGGTTAAAAATAATAATGATTATTTTCGTCACTTAAAAGAAAAATCCGTTCCGGCTTAGAAAAACGCATTATCTTCTATGAGATGAAAGAGATAGATTGGATATTAAACAACAAATATATAGAGAGAGAAAGAATGCATTCCAGAAATTGTAAACCATTCTTCAATTTGATGTGTTGTTAGGGTGCTCTTGTGTGAGTTTTTGATGATTTACGCTAATCAGCTATTTAGTACTTAGGATGTTTGTTTGTTGGTTTTTTGAGGTATTTCATTAGTGATTATACTATGTTTTTAATTTAACCTTTCAAATTTTAGATATCTTGGTGATATTTTTTCATTTTAAATATGGGTGCATTATCTATGACGTTTGGTGGATCAGTTATATTATTCACTTAGTTGCTTAAGAATTTTAACATTTTTATGTTATCATATCTTTCAGAATGTAATGGAGAACAGCTTAACTTTTCAAGTCTTAACAATTGTAAATTTCAAATTTTTGACAATTTGGATATTTTTAAATTGGCTTTAATAAGTTTCAATAGGCGGAAGGTTGGCGCCATCAAACAGTTTAACCCCACTCATCCTTCCTATGTCCGAGATTGCATTTGACTATTTTATATATGCTTTTAATCTTATAAATTTTTATCTTATAAACGATGGTATTTTATATTCTAGGAATTTTACAACTTGAAAGTTTTGACAATTTATAGAATTTTGATTATTTAAGTGTATTTAAATATTATATATATATATATATAATGGATTTAGATATTCTATCCATTATTTTCAATATGTTTTTGCTCAGTATTATTAACAAAAAGAGGGAAGGTTGGCTGGACAAAAAACATGTTCAACCCCACTTTTATATAAACTATTTTATAAAAAAGAGCTCTCCTAAGTCAGAAATGTTTATAATACTGTAGCATCCATATAATTTTAAATTCTACTATTTATATAATCTCTAAAATATCCTTTCTAAAATTTTATGCCTGATTTATCTTACAATTTTGATTTTTATTTCAATTTTTAGTATTATTGATTATTCATCTCTCTATAGTAGATAATTGTGACTATACACACACACACTCACATATATATATATATATATATAACTTCACAGCAAGATCACTAACATGCTGTCTTTGAGATCATATTGTTGAGTGATAGAACTGTTTACAGAAGTAACAAGACGATTAATGTATTTGTGATGGATATAAGTTCTTAAGAAGTTAAAAGGGTAGTCAAGATCTAAGCAGGAAGAATTTCTTGATATTATTGAATTTATCTACTTCGTAGGTAGTGTGACGGGCTCATCAAATTTTCTACTAAATTCTCCTCTTGGGTTCTTTGGGGCCGAAAAAGGCAAATTCTTTCCAACCAAATCCAGAAGCGAAACGTGAACATGCAAATTAGAAACCATTTAAATAGCAGAAGTTTAACGTAAGCGTATGACCTATTGGGAAGTGATTATGCTAGTCTGGTTTAAGTGCGTGAACTAAAGGAAGAGAAGAAAGCCGTAGTTGAGTGTGAAGCTATCCGTGACAGAACGGTCAAGTCAAGGTGGATGCAATTCCACGCGAGTTAATCCAAAGTTATTGAGGATCCGAGAGGATTGTGATTAAACAAGAGATTAAGGTAGGATAATTCTAGTATCCATTAGTAACTGTGATGTAAACAGAGATAAGGAATAGAAGGGAAAGTTAAATATAGTGGTTAAGATCGTGCTTATTTGGTAATACGTATTGTGTGTTTTCTCTCCTCAGATCCGTTAAGTTATAATATAAATACTATCATTGTTAGTGTTTAAGTTGAGATCTTAATAAAGACATTTATAAGGTCATGAGCAATGCCTGGTTCTTCATTCATTCCCACACCTCTAAATCACAAAGTTAACTTAGGAGGGAGGTATCACCCACGGAAGAATACTTAAGTTATCATTTCTAAGTAAAAAATTCAAAATAATATTTCTGAAAATCGATAAATGCAAATTGTTGCTCCATAAAGGAATTTTATTTGCATGGAATTTAAAAAAATCCGTTTTGTCAAAAATGTTACTGACTACATGATTGTTAATAAGATGTAAGTCTAAATCCAGGAATTTAACCATATTAGAGCTAAGGTTAGTTTTAGGAGATTGAGATAGTCAGGGTAAAATGTAATATGTGGTTTGAATTCACTATTTTACCAAAAACTATTACATTATCTATATAACGATAAAGCAAGTAATATTCATTAATAATATGAACAATTTTTAAAAAAATACAAATACAGGTTAGCTAAACAATTACTAGCAGGACCACCTTCAGGTAGCCCCCTGATTTATTTATAAAGATTCTGATCAAAAGCAATGAAATTTTCTTTAATACAGGTTAACAAGAATATCAATTTTTCCTTTTTGATTGAATTATATCATTCATATTTATAGTAAATTAAATCTAGAACCCTTATCATATCATCAATATTGAAAGAATTAAAAATGTCGTCGAAGTCAAAGCCATGCATGAAAAAAATTAGCATATCTTTCGTAACTCTGGCAATCTCTAATCTATTTTTAATTATTACTGTATGTTGAAAGTCATCAATGATATTTTGAAGAAAAGATTATAAAAACTTCCTAGACTTCGTGATATATGTATTGTACCCATTGGTAATACTGCGGAATTTTATTGGACTTTTGTGAAATTTTAGTGTTAAAAAATGCGGGGGTATTTAATATTTTTAGATGAATATTCAGTCTTTTGTTCAAAGCCAAAAGACGATTATCATCTTCTCTATTAATATGAATTAACTTTTGAAGTGCGTTATTATTTAAAATATGATCACTTAATATTTTACTATAAAAATATTTAAAGCTTATGGTATAATTAGCAGAAATTTTATCAACTTATTTCATCACGAAGTCCTTTTGAATATTCTCTATTGATGTTTTAAGGTCTTTATGCATTATTTCATTTTCAACACAGAAATCTGATTTTAAATTTCAATTGATACAGGAGATCTAAATTAAAATCCTCAATCGGCATTCCGTACTTAATAGCAATTTTAAGATAGAAGTTATCTAAATCTCTTGTGATTTGTTTCATAACGATGGATTTACTTTTTGCGATCATAAACCTGCAACCGTTACCTTTTTTCATAAAATTTCTCAGTAAATCATCATTCAGGATGATGAGGACAACATGCTGATGATAATCAATATAATCATGGTATAAATTGCATTTGCATACCTCCGGACATAAGAGCTCCAAGATTTGCCAAGTTTCTTCTTGTATTTGAAATTCTTTTTAATAATAATATTTTTCATAGGTAAAAAGTATTGATATTCCTGTTGCAAATACCATACTTTTAAAAGAAAAATAGAAACAAAATGAACGTTATTTTTTTTTTAATTCTAGAAATCACCATGTTTAAATAATGATAAAAAACGCTTGAAGGATTTATTTGAAAAGTATTAAGAAGGATATGCCTTACATATTATAAGCTGTGTTTATGGAAATAAAACAACTCAGTGTTTCTCAAACCTCTGCATCCCTTTCTTTTAGGGAAGTTGTAAATTATATAATTCTATTGCGCTTTTTTTTTCACAATGTGAAACAGTTTTTTGATACATGGATAAGAGCATATTGAACACTTCGAAGGATTAATTGGCCAAGATTTATTTTTTATGAGTATACTGAAACATATAATACAAAAATCGTTAATTCTGAAAAAACTGTTTATTTGTTACCAATGACCTTGACAGAGAATCCTCTAATATGACAGTCTTAATGGGAGTTAAAGTGAATTGATAACATATCTCCTTTTTTGGGAGTGGCAAACGTTTTTTTAGAATCTTAAGGTACTTGTTTAGACCGAGTTCCCGGCACGACCACTATTTTTCAAAAATATTTTCTTGAACATGCTGCATTTTCCCCTATGAATGACTTAGTGGTTTTAATTGTGATGTTGTACGACTGATTATGGTTTATAAATGTAAATGAACAGAATATAAAAACAGAATTCGGCATCTGTGATCTCTCTGAAAGGAAATTGAAGCTGATCAAACAAGGGAAACACTTGCTGAAATAATGCATATTAATCATGTTTTACGAAAGTAAATTTGAGAAAAGCAATAAACATGAAACGAAAGGAAAATTTTCAATAGCTACATTAAGAACTTTATCAAGAAAATATGAAGCCATAAGTGTACCGCAAAATGCACTTCACCCTGTCAAAAAGACACAAGCAAGAAAAAGTCCAACATGATATTTTTTCGATCATCAAAAGGACATTAAAATTACAATAACTGAACAAAATGTGACAGTTTTGCTTGCAAATAACTTACCTGTAATTTTAGCAAAAATTGTCTGTGATTTGTGTCCTTTATTAAGGTCACGCACATTTGGAACAATTTAGTTCAGTTTTATTGGATATTTTCTCCAAAATTTTGAAAGACAAATAGAAAAAAACCTTGAAATAGGTAAGTATATTTTCTCTTAGTTAAATTATTCACTGAAATTGGATTTTTATCTTGTGTATTAAAAATAATTATAAAAAAAATGGGGTGCTTCATCCCCGACCATTAACGTTGGTAAGAGTGCACACCGATCCCGGCTTTCTCCTTTAAATATTAAAAATAACACAATTGCTATTCATTTAGAGTTTTATATTCTTTTTTATTACTTAACATTTATTCTAAATGCTAATTCTGCGAGGCTTAAAATTACAGTTCATTCAAAACCGTTTATAATATGAGTATTCATTTCAATAAATCCTTTTACATTTTTGTATACATTGTCATGCACTTGGTTTTACTCTCCTTACAATTAAGCTATTATATCAAGAATAATATATTATCATTTTTTTTAAAAATAAACTCGTGTTATATATATAAGAGTGGGTACTTCAGCCAGTATAAGAACAAGTTTAATAATTATCAGAGACTTCCATGGGCTTGTCTTGCAGAGCTAAGTTTTTCAAAGGAAGGCTAAAAATTAGAAATTGACACTTAGATTTCTTTTGATATTTACTCGAATCTATTTTTGTCTTCAAAGTAGCCATCGCAGAAAATCGGATTCAAAAAGGTATGATTTTAAAAAATGGTAATAGTATCGAAATGTTTTTTGTTTTCAGTGCAGAAAATTCAGCATCCACCTCTATCCAGAATTCAAAGAGTGATTTATTACAAAATTGCCCTTTAATTTCGTCACTGGATGTGAAATCTATGAAGATCTCTTTTCGGCAGTTGAGAGCCCCTTCTGAAGTATTTTGAAATGGATCCTAACCCATTCGTAACTTACTATCAATTTGACCTCGTCTGTGTACTTGTTGATGCTTTTTTTATCGTCGGGAATGCTTGCGATTTAAAAAATATATCTAAATTTTGTTTTTAATCCACTGCCGTAAATACTTAATACCGTGAATTACAATTAACGCATGAATTATGAAATGTACATTCAAGAGATTTGGTAGCTAATCGATTCAACCAAGATTGACTAGAATTGTCAGGTACAGCATTTTTTTCTGTTTTGCGCAGACGTCTGTTAGGTTGCCTAGACTCCATGAACGTTCGCGAGAATGCCAGATGTAATGGATATGATAAGAACACATAGATTAGGCTATTTTTAATGACATTTTGTACTTTTAGAAATAGATCTTGGGAAGGAAATAAATCTTTTAATTAAATATTATTTCTCCCAATCTGTTTAAATTTAAAAATTAGAAAAAAAAAACATAATTAACCTATTATTTAAAAAGTACACTGGGTAAAAAAGCAACAGGTGGATTTATTGCCATAATACGAAAAATCATCTGAAAACATGAAATTCTGAAATGGGGAGGTATTATGTCGAAAAGGATGACGAAAGCATCGGTGCTAAAAAGGAATACAAAGCTACGGTATGGAATCAAGCAAAACAAGTTTATTAAACCCATAGTATCGTGACTTATGATTGTCTTCCAACAGGAAGAACAAAAGGATTTTCCTTAATAGGTATATCCCTCCCATACAAAAGGGTTGTTTCCCATCGTCTCCGCTTCAAAACCCAAACTGGTGCAACATTTTTGGGGAAAGGTCCCCATTCCTCAATAAACTTTGTTTGAGTTGTTGGTTGTCCCGGGAATGATTCGCGTGTGGCAATACTCACCCCAAAGCATCCACACTTTTCCCGATGGGTTTTTAAATCGGGGACCCGCGGGCCCAATCCATTCAGTGATACCCACTTTCCAGCAGCTCCTCAACAAAGGGATGTGGCAGGCATTGTCATCCAAAAAAATGAAGTCGGGCCAATGGCACCTCGGAAAAAATGCAAAGGGAAGAACTACCTCCCCACAAAGCCATCCCCGGTTACAGACCCCTTGAAAAAGGGCTCAGTTCCCCGTTCACATAATGCCACAACAAGAACCCAGGAAACCCCTAACGATTCTTTCCTTGTGTTAATGGGATAAAACTGGGTCCCGTTTTTCCCAAAAAAAAACGCGTTGAGAATCGCTTCTGGTACTGAACCGACTTCACCAAAAAAACCCACTCCTTGACCGTTGTCCCGTTTGTGTGCTTCGTCCCCTGTAAACGGTGGCTTTGGTGGCCATCTTTCAACGGGAGGCAGCGTTCAGGGCGGCGGTGAACAGGCCCCCTTTTTGAAGGCTTTGCCCCATAAACCCCTACACTTGTCGACCTGTTGCTGTACAGTTTCGAACAATGGGGCTTCGACTGCTGTCGAACTTTTTCGCCTGCGGGGTGATATATCGGGCATCCCCAGTTGTCGTCCCCGGGCGGCCACACCAACCCTAACGCTGTACCTGTGGGTTTTGGGAAAGCTTTCCAAGGGGCGAAACAACTTTTTTTGATTCGAACCCGCAGCTACACTGGTGACGTACGCCCCTCCTCAGCTTCCCATCATTCTTCCATGTGAAGTCATCCAATGATTTCTTCTAGCCATATTTCACGGGCGACTCCGGGACTTGCAGAAATATGGGGTTTCGTCTCCTCCTTCATTTCATCCTACGTTGAGCAGCGCGCGCACATCACGCGTTTTGCGTGCGCGCACGTCGCTTCTGACGTTTTTTCTGATATTTGCTACGCTGACGTTTCTACTAACTTACGTGTTCCCCGTACTGATCTCGACCTCCTTTTCTGCAATTCCATGGCTATCTGTAAATTTTTTCATTGTTGCTTTAAATTTTTCACACCCGTATATATATATATATATATATATATATATATATATATATATATATAAATTTTTTAAAAATATATATTACTTAAGAGTAACATATATAAAAAAAATTTTAAAACTTTTCATTATATAATTAAAAACAAGTTTAATAACTATTTGCGACTTCCATGGCTTTCTTGAACAAAGTTTTTTTGAAATTGACCCTCTGAATTTTTTTTCTATATTTGTGATATCTATATTTTTTTTTTTCTAAACACCACCGCATTTTAAAATATGTTCCAATTTAAAAAATTAGAAAAGGAAAAAAAATAATAATTATCCTATTACTTAATTTTTTTTTTTCAAAGTAACAAAACAAAATTTTATTTATGTTATTAATTTTGGTTTATGATTAAGATCGTGTATTGTAGCTTTTGCGTCAAAGTGCATTATTATTGCATTCAGTAATTTATTAATGTATAAGGGGCCGATAAAAAAATTGTGATTGAATAGGGGGGCGCCAGTATTGAAAGTTTGAGAAGCACTGGTATACATCATTATCAAAATTATCTATATGCTCTTAATTTGTTGTCATTTCGGAAAGCCCACAATTTAATTCCTCACATTTAAAAAAGGTAATGCATGTGCTATTAATTGGTTGAAGCTTTTAATTAAGAAGAAAGAAAACGTGATATCAGTTTGATCACATTTTTAATTTTTTTAGCATAAACAATTAAAACCATAAAATTTTATTCTGAAGAAGTAAATATTTTATTTTTGCAGTTTTCAATTAAAAACATTAACTTTTTTTAAATTCCTTTAAAATTGATTTATAAAGACAAAATAAAAAGATTGTGACTGCAACAGAAAATAGAATAAAATTTAAGCTTAAGGTAATCGAGTATAGTAAACAAATTATAAATCCAAAAACATTGAAATAAAAATTCAAAATTCTGTAAACAATGTAAAGAAATGAATTAAACTTTTCCCATGATATTTATTCATTTCATTTACTGCTTTGTTTTTATTCCCAATACGAAGAATTTATTGGACGGTTAATGGAAAAAATAATAAATAAATCTTCTAATCTTCCTAATTAATGGCTTGCAAACCGATTAACCAGTTTTTTAAAAATTTTCCTAACCATAAAACCCGGATTTTCCGAAAAGTCCGAAAGTCATTTATATATTTTCTTTTTACAAGTGATAAATAATTTTATTTTTTTGCTGCTATTCATGAGGTATTTTTGTTGTTAAGTACTTAAATTAAAATTAAAAGAAACCCTATGCATTGTATAAGCGAACTAGTAATGTTTAAGTAGTAAACTAAAATATGTAGCAAATCGGAATTTGAGTAATCTAAATCATAATAAATTTTAAAATACAGAAAAAAAATTAACAGGTAGTGAGTATTATTATAGGGTAATTTCGCTTATAGAATATGACCTGTTATGCTTTTTGTTACATTTATATTCTTTTCACAATGTGAAAGTATCGTTAGTAAAACTAAGCTATTTTTCCAATTCTCTCTTACTATTACTTCACACTCTCCCTACATATATATATACAGTAAAATAAAATAAAAGGGAAGAAGTACTAGAACCTACAGTGCTAAAGCAGGAAGAAATTGGAATTCACCAGACACAACAAATGTAGATACAAAAAAGTCTTTGGACTAAACTGGAGATTTCTAAAGCTGTCGCTGAAGTAGGCCAGCGAATGAGGGTTAGCAATGCTTTATGGATCCAACCTTCCCAGTACAGCAAAAAGTTTCGACATAATGGGGGGAAAATATACCCAAGTTGAAAAGTTAAGCCTAATATATATATATATATATATATATATATATATATATATCTTATTCAAGTTTTCAATCCTTAGTAAAATACTTTCTTCTCATCCATTCAAATTCAAATACATTTTTAAACGTGTTGTAGATGACACTTGATATTAATACAGTTGTTTCAAATATTAATTCATTAATTAAATTAAAAAAAAGAATAAATAGTAACAAACAAAAATAATAGTCCAACAGCATATATACAAAAGAAAATTATTCGCTGTGTCTCTGCAGCGCAATGGATAGCGCTTTGAACTTCTAATCCAAAGGTCATGGGTTCGAATTCCACCTGAAATGGCCTTATTTCTGAGAATTCGATTTCTTTTTTACTATACTATTTTATTAGAATAATTAAATTTAATTAATAAATATATAGTAATAAACAAAAAAAATAGTCAACTCAGAAAAGAAAAATGGAAAGGTGCAAGGAAAATCTCTTGTCTTTTCTTTCATATGTATACACATATTTATATTAATTGTAACATTTGATAAAAAGTAACTAAAATAAAAAAAATTTTATTGACCTAAGTAGGAAATGATTTTTTAAAAAAATTATAATTACTTGTGTTTCTTATGTTTTTATATAACTCATAAATTATGAGTAGTTCTTATTGCTAAATTTTTTACCCTCTTTTTATAGCTCCTCTATATTTAAGATATGTTTTACTTTATAAATTTATTTTTATATCTTAGTAAAGATAGAACTAAGAAAATTAATCAATTTTTCCCTTCATGACAAACCAACTGGAAACTATGTCGAAGTCTTGTAAGCATTACTTCATTTTCTTATTTTGTGGTGCTTAACTTTTACATAAATCCTGTTCAAAATTATCAACAGTTAAGAGGAAAATCTCAAGAATTCTCTTAGGAAGCATTAAAATAATACAAAATCAACTTGCACAAAATATGCATCAAAACTCGACGAACTAAAAATTATGATGAGAGAGAGAATTTATAATATTTAAATTTATTTTCTATTATAAATTTCAAATCTGGAACATTTTAAAAAGTAATAACTATATTTTGTGTAATCATGATCATTAATAAAAATATTTCTTCAGGAGTTAAGAAAACATTTTACTAAATTTACTTAGATTCCCTCCCCCTGTTTAAACTTTTAAGAGATTTCTAGTCAGAGAGTTCACAATATTTTCATTATGAATATATTTTTTGCTTGACATTAAGCCTTCCATACAATATAATGAGGCATTGTTAAGACTTGAATTTTTTTTCAAATTTCAATGAGAAGTATGAAAGAAATTGTTAATGTGATAAAAATAATTTTTTTATATAAAAAAATATTGCTTCATTAAAACGGATTACAATGATATGAAGTCTTAAAAAAATCTTAAAACTTAGTGCTTATGTTACAGAAATTATAAAAAATGCAATCTCAATATAAAATTCATAATCAGATTTTTTGAAAGAAATTTTTTTTTTTTCTGTGCTGACATAAACATTATGGTTAATGACACTTTAAAAACTAGAGTGAAAGATGTTATATTAAAAGGCTCTTTTTGTCCTTTAATAAAAATAACAAAATATTATCAGATTTTCTTTTTTTTGGATAGTTTCTACAAAGAAACTTATTTTTTTGTTCAATAAAAAAAAAATTTTAAAACAAGAACAGAAAATATGGATCATAAAAAATAAAATGTCCAAAAGAATTATAAATTTTTTCTTTATATCACAAACTTTAAACTTGAATAAGCTTGCCTTTCTTTTTTTTTCATTCTTAATTTATAATGCGTATTATAACTGTTGTTTTACAATTCGAAAAGCTAAAGATTTTTAATATTTTTTTTGTATTAAAAAGTACCTTATTTCAAAATTTTATTTATTTAAGGTCATCACAACACTTCCTCCTAAATGTATATAGTTCCTTTATTGATAACATATCAACAAAAAAACATTCAGAAACAATCATTTACAGTCCAATAATTTAAAATTCATGGCCAAGTAGAATTACATCATACTAAGTAAAATCTGACTGAACAATTTATAAAATTTACGTTGTTAGAAACTGAATCCCAAATTAAAGTAGAACAATAAAAAAAAAATAAAGATTTACAAAACAACAAAATACTCAAAGAATTAAAATAGAGATCTAAAATCAACACTTTATTTGGAAAAATACGATACAGAGAACAGTAATAAAAGTTGTATATCTCGGCTAAAATTAAGCTCTGTAAATTAAATAAAAAACTGTTTAACAGTTATAGATCGTTTTATATCCCATATGTCAGGGGTGCGAACCATTATGGATCGCCGTGCCATTTTTTTCTGAAGAAATATTTAATAATGTATAGACGTGCCTTTAAATAAATTTGATGTGATTATTGGGAAAATAATAAAACTAAATACTAACAACTCAAAACTCTTATTTACTACGAAAAAAAATGCCTTTTGCACTGTATAGTATAAATGCTTAAGTAACATTAGTGTGACTTCTATTGTTGCAGAATAGAGGAGAAATAACTTATATTAAGATTGTAAGATGTTACTTTTAGCAGAATGCATGCTGAATAGGAATCATCCACCAAAAGGTTTCTAAACATAAAGGGATATAAGATAAAGATATAAAGGATTTAATTTTGTTCATCTCTGAAAATAATGACTCATAAGCACAGGTAGATGAAAATATGGTTAAAATGTCATAAACCAGCTTCTTTAGAAAGTTAAGTACGCCTGGAATCAAATCCCCGCCACCCCACGACCGATCAATCGCATTTGTTCGTAATACTTCATTGTGAACTATGTTATTTGAACGGAGGAGTGCCCAATATATTGTGTCGTGAGCCATCAGTGACACGCGTGCCATTGGTTTGCCATCCTTGCCATATGTTATAAGATTCTGCCCTTTCGTAAATCCTAATTAATTCATTCAAGTATACATAAATGTCTAGAAACCATGCGATATTAATAATACAGGATGTTGACGAATTCTTACAATAAAGTATAAGGTTAATTGTACTAAACACGACGAGTGAGCGAAGAAGTGAATATTAACGTCAGACTATTTAGCTACACCAGGGCTTTTGGCGAGGGACATAATATGGTGAACAACAATAACCATACAACCCAAAATCGTAAGCAAGCGTTTCTCAAACTGTGGGGTGCTTGCATATTGAAAAATAGAAAACAAAAGATTAATTTTAAAAAAAACTAATTTACCGAAAGTAAACAAACAAAATATATTTTGACATAATAAAAAAAACACATATTTACACTGATATAAGACACTTATAAAATGTTCTACAGAATGTATTTTATGATTAATTTAACAAAGTTAAGAATAAATTTAATGATTGCCAGTGACCCCATGGGTATTTCAATCATAAATTTATACACAAAAATTAGCAGTCATCTCGATAATTCATACGATTTATAATTGATCCCATAACTGCCAATTAAATGTTACGTTATTCGCTCTCTAATGCCGCCGTTTTTCACATAAGTACGTGTATGTGATGTATTGATGGGGTGGGGAGGAGGAAAAGGAATAAATAAGCACACAAATCCTCTGATATAACTAAATCCTTCGAAAACACTGTCACTGTACTATTATTGCATTCCAAAGCCTTCAGAATAATTTTATAGATAGCAAAGCACAGAAAAATTCGGAAAGACGTATATATACGTCCGGGTCAATTAATACTTTGTCTGAGGGAGACGTTTATATACGCTGGTGACATTTAAGTCGTATTGTAGCCTTAGCATCAAAGTATAGTATTATTGAATTCAATACATTGTTATTATACTCAGGGGGGTGCGATGAAAATTATGATCGAAAATTGGGTCGCAAATATTAAAAGTTTGAGAAGCACTGTCGTAAACCATTGATCATTAACAGCTGCTAGTTGTGAGAAGAAACTGCAGCTAATGACTGAACTTTCAGGTATGCTACCTTCCACCTTTTTTGTCAATGAGTTGCTTTACCATAAGTTATCGTATTGTCGAAAAAATGGTAGGTTCTTACCTACTCAGAGCTATAAGGATCTTGCTGATTAAGAAAGTAAAGTAAAATAAGAACAAGAGTGATTAATGAGTTTAGAAATAGCACATGACGTTCAGAACTCAATTAAAAGATGAAGGTAATCATTATAATTGAGCCCACTCTTAAACCTCTTCAGATTTCTTTTGTTTGAGTTTCAACCGTTCGCCCCTTAAAAATTGATGATGTCAGAAAGATCAATGCAAAGCAGATTGATAACACAGCATTGACGCTTATAATTCGTAAACGAAAATAACTTTACACCCATAGCGCGTTTTTTGAACTTTTCTCTCAATGCGTTATAAAATTAAGTATAGCAGTATGTGAATTGGCCTCTACGTTGTTTAGACCTTATTATGAGAACAAAACATCAATTGAAGTTTTACCTTAGAAAAAATTGTAAGAAGGGAAAAAAAAGCATTTTGAAAAACTCTTAGAAAATCTCTTAAGTACATCAGAAATTACCTACTTACAATTTAAAATAACCAAGTACAAAATTTTAAAACCGAAAATCATTAAAATATTTCCTTAAATTACAATTCAATTTTTCCTAAAATATTTTAGTGAATCATAATTATAACATGAAAACAAACTTATAAATGTTTCTTTTTTAAATTCTTCTAAGAATTTAATTTTTAAGAAAATTTTTTTAATTATTTACTTAACAACTCTATCTTTAGGATTTACTCTAAATAAAAATAGAAATTCGCAAAATATCTAATTTGAATGCTTCCCTAAGCCAAATTCTTATAAATTCATAATTCAATACTTTTTTTTTATTTTTATCATTTTTGTTATGTTAGGTTTGTTATGTGTGTTAGATTATTACATATTTTTATATTAATATACTCTTTTAAACTTTTAAAACAAATGATTCAACAGTTTAAAAACAATTTAAAAATTGAAGACCCAAATACCGAGGAGATTTAGTTCATTTACCAACAGTATTTCGGTACAGAAATTGGTAAATAACCGATTTTTAAATGGCAAAGAGATAACAAATTAAAGAGTGTTATATATTTTTTTTCTTCAAAGATCCTAAAACAAAATAAGATTTTTAGATTTAACCCTTTGAAAAAAAGTATATCAAAATTTCAACTAAAAAGTTCCCATCGAGTATATCCTTTGAGTTTGTTGACAGAAAATGCTTCCAAAAAATAAGAAATTGATCAGGAATAAAAGGAGTCATAAAAACTTTGGAACTCTGCTGAAAAATTTTGATATCTATCTTAAAGATGATAACAACAAAAGAAGCTTCATGTCCAAAACTTTTGACTGAGGTAAAATTGGAACTTTTATGGTTAAAAAGAACGTACTACTGAATGTCAACTTTTATTTACTTAGCCGATCAAACCACCGACCACTAATACTTTATTTCATATACTCTTTCTATAGCACAAAAATACTCATAAATTGTCGTGGAAAGAAATTGATTAAAAATAAGTACCTAATGTAATATCTATTACCCACTTATAATACCATAAAATGCATTCATACTACTTTATTATTAAACGTCTTTTAAAAATGTAAATTTGTGTGGGGAAAACATGGCTTTTATGAAGTACCGTATTTCCCTCAAATCTAAGCCACTTTTTTTCCAGTTTTAAAGTACTGAAAATCTTGTTGGGGCAGAATAAAAAAATAAAACTTTTTGACTGGAAAAATTTAGTTTCCCCCCCCTTTAAAAAGTTCAAATGTAACAGTCCATTACATACCTTTGATGGATGACATTCCATTCCGCAGTTTATCTCCGGTATTTAATTTACATTAAAAGTTATCGTAAAATATGGATCAACTCTTCAAATTATATATTTCCAAAATTCTGTTGGCCCCTGAAAATCTGGCTATACATAGGCAAAATATTATTTTAAAAGAACATTTTTCACAAAGGAGAACATTTTGAAAAAGTTTACAAATTTTTAAAATATTTATTTAAATACTTTTTTTTAAAATTCCTTAAAACTTTTAACATTATTCAAAAATAAGTGACACTAAATATCAGAAAATTATCCCTTTATGCGCTTTTAAAATCACGGTTCCGAACGGTCGGATACCTTAAAAAAATTTCAAAAACAATGCTTTTAATGGAATGGAAGACGACACTACCCTAAAAAACAGGCGACGATCCTACTAATTCCTAACTCAGGAACAATGTGGGCGTATTTTCAAACATGATACGACTGATGGATTTTTTAAGGTTCATGTATGCTTTTTAAAGTTATTTTTACTTAAAAAAAAATTAATTATTTATTTTAAATATTTTCTTAAAATATTTTTTTAAAAAATTCTGAAGTATCGGATATTGAAGAGCCTTTTACATAATTTTTGAATTTTTCTCAAAAACTTGTAAAGAACTGGAGGTGCGGCTTAAAATCGATGGTGGCTTAAATTCGAATTAATACGGTAAGTCGGAAACTTGATTTTGCTGCCGAAGATGAAACAGATGAATCGGAAGATTATTTTTCATTCAAAAAAATTCTATTGATAACAAAAAAAAATTTAAGGAAGCTGAAAGTTGATTATTTCCCCTAACTCTCAAAAATGGAAAATTTCACACCCCCCATTTTTTCTTTTTCTTAATTTTTAAAAGATTGAAAAATCAATTCAGTACATAAATTTAAATGCCACATCATTAATTTTCAAATAAAATATTAAAAGTGTTTTCATACTAATACAATTCACCATATGTATATAAACAGAAAGAGAGGGGAAAAATCATTTAGAACGCCCCCATTTAAATAATTAAAAAAAAATTCTTTTTGCTCGACATTTAAAAATGTTCAAAGGGTTCGAGAAATTCTAATTTTAACAACTAATTATTATTTTAATGTCGACATAACTTCATTTTCTAATATTGGAGATATGTAGCTCTTTGCGCTGCTTAGTACAAGAATCACATATACCTCAATATTCGAACTTTTCATTTTTTAATAAGATCAAAGCGCCAAAGCCATAATGAAGGAATAACAAAAGGAACGCAAGGAATGAAGCACACACACAAAAACAGTCATATCTCCAGTAAATATACTTCCATACCTTCAAGAAACGGTTGATTAAAGAGTTTTAAATATTGTATTACGAAATAGCTATAGTTCTTATCAAATAACTAGTGTGACAAATATTTTTGGAAATACAACCTTTTTAAAGTGTTCTATTTTTAACATAATGGGGAATAATGGAAGGGTAGTAGCCACTTTCGTCTTACACCCACTGTGGTGTAATACGAATATATTTTTAGTTTAAGAATGCATATTTTACAAAATTAAATTAAATACTCCAAATAAAATGTTTAACTACAAAGTAAAAGCAATTAGTTTTATTTGAAGAATTGTAACTGTGTGGTCGTAAAGTATTTTTACTAAGCTTTAAAAAATCTCCCCATAAAAAATTACTAACCTCTCTTTCTCCTCTCTCTCTCTCTCTGTGTTTCTCTCTCTCCACTCTCTCTCTCTCTCTGTTTCTCTCTCTCCACTCTCTCTGTGTGTGTTCTCTCTCTCTCACTCTCTCTCTCTTCCTCTCTCTCTGTTTCTCTCTCTCCACTCTCTCTGTGTTTCTCTCTCTGTGTGTGTTTCTCTCTCTCCACTCTCTCTGTGTTTCTCTCTCTCCACTCTCTCTCTCTCCACTCTCTCTCTCTCTCTACGTTTTTCTCTCTCTCTGTTTCTCTCTCCTCTCTCTCTCTGTTTCTCTCTCCTCTCTCTCTCCTGATACTGCTCTCTCTCCTCTCTCTTTTTTTCTCTCTTTCTCTCTCCTCTCTATTCTTTCTCTCCTCTCTCTCTCTGTTTCTCTCTCTACTCTTTCTATCTTTCTCTCTCCTCTCTCTCTATTTCTTTCTCTCCCTTTTTGTATATATATATATATATGTAGGAGCGGATTATTTTCCCAAACAAGGCCACTAGTATCATCCGTTTTAATTTCCTGTTGAACGAGAGAACGAGTTCAAGACAAGAACTGTACGGTCGAGCCATGAGAATGTGGTTTAGTTAGCTTTTATTTTTGATTTCTACTAGTTCGAGAAGGCGCTATGTAAGCATTTTTCTTTTTATGTTTATTTATGTGTTTACTTAGTCAGCTTGACAATAAATACAGCAGGGGCAATTTCTTTATGTTATTTTCGTGTGTGAAGTAACATGTCTACATGTCTTTGAATATTTTACCTTTTTTCGTTTATTTCTCTCATCATTTATCAATGGGCAAAAAGAAATGCGTGTTTAATGTTAACTTACAATTAAATTATTTGCCAATTTCACAAATCAGTGTTAATTGGTTAGAGGTATGTGATGATAATATGTGAGGTTAATGCCTCAGTTGATTTATTTACTTTATACACAATTGTATTTCTTTGAATTAAGCAGTTAGTTCCTATGAAATATTAATTTTTTTTACACATATCCATCTTGCTTTTAATCTAATTTTATTTCAAAACAAGAAAAAGGCTGTATATATTCAAAGTATGAGAAGAAACAATCCACGTGTGATTATTTAGGTGATTAAATGTCATACAAGATAAACTCTTAGTCTATTGCAATTAAAACGTATATATATATATATTCTATTTTCTCTCTTTCTTTCTTTCTGTAAACTTTTTGGTGAATATATAAATTTTCCTCTCTTATTTGTATGAATTTCTTTTTTTCTTTTCCATTAAGTTTTCATATAACTATTAAATCTATTCATCAAAAATCATCATATCACTACAGATGACAGGAGAAAACAAAGAACACAATTGATATTTTAATGGTTTTCCAGAGTCTCGTAACTGGAAAAGTGTTTTGATATTAATACAATTATACACCATTAAAAGCTTTAGACACTTTTTAAATACGAAATTTTACCTAGCTAATCCATAAATTTGAACTCATAAACTTTTTATTTAATTACTAAATTCCAGTTTTATAATGTCCTCATAAAGTTATCAGTAATTTAAAGTGCATGTATACTTTGTGAAGCATAGCAAAATTCAAAGCATTAGTTTCAATACTTACATCATTAAATATCACTGAGGACGATAATAGAAGTGTAACTAAAAATCTGCTACATCCTCACGCAGTGTCATTTAGTAGTTAGTATAATGCGTTATAGCTCAGATTTCTCTTACCACATAATCATCTAATCTTGATTCAAAATTACTAGGTCTGTAACCAATAATACGCTTTGTTGTTGAGATATTAATGTAAGTGCATAGAATCAAATTAAATGCTCTAATACGCAGCATCAAAAGCTCCATAAAAATTAGGCCATGACCAGCCTGGTGGTCAAGGTATCTGCATGGCAGGCATGTCATGAGTTTGAGCCAGTACCACTAAGACCCACGATATAGGGAATTACGATGGAACAGTAAATGTGTTGAAGCTCAAAAACGCGTCTTCCGCACGTTGGTGTGGCGTGTTAGTTAGAAGAAGGAATTTGCAAGCTCAAAGAGTCATCCTCGTCAATTGATCATGGTTCAAAAATTACGAGATCCGTCGCCAAAGCCCTCGTGTAGCTGGACAGTGTGACGTTAATGTTCACTCATTTATTCATTCCATAAAAAATGAGTAATATTCGCTTGCTGAAGAAACACGGAATTTGATAAAAGAAACTACGCATACTATCAAAGCTATTCTTCAGAACCTTTGTGTGTCATAAAGCAGCAAAATACAAAATAAAAGAACTTAATGTTTTCTTTATTATATTTCTCGTAAAAATTTACATTTGTTTCGATTTGTAAAAATGTTTTTGATGCTTATTTTTTTCTTTATGACGTTATTTTTATTTATTTTGTATTTTGAGGTATTTTTGAGTACTTTTTGTTCCTTTCTTACTTTTATTTGGAGGGGGGGATAATATATTTCTTCTTTATTTTGTAATGATATTCTATAACTTTTTTATTACGTTTAGAATTAACCAAACTCAAAGGGAGTTACCTTTTTTGGATTACTATGTAGAATAAAAAAAAATGGAAAGTACACATACAAGAAGCTGAATTCACTTAAATACCATACTACATTATTCTGTACTTGGGCTAAAAACTTAAAAATACTATTAATTTTAAAAGCCAAATTTAAATTTTAATCCATTTTCCATATTCAAGTTATAAAATTTGATGTTCCTGTATCAAGTGATTGAATTTTTGTTGGCAACAGGAAGTTACTTGTACATTCATTTTAGAAAATAAACACATTGAGAGAGAAAAGAATTGCATCTTAATTTAAAATTTTCAAAAAATATTTAAAATCTTAAAATACATCGGATCAGTCTATGTTCAAAAAAAAATGAATTCTTTTAACTAAACAAAAGTATTAAAACGAGTTTTGGAAACTTCGACCAGACTTTCGCAATTTTTAAATCAGAATCCCTTAAGCAATTTTAAATATATTATTTTCGTATATGTATACAATTTTCCCCATCAAGGAGACAGGGGGGTCTATAAATAACCATCAAACCCCCGGGTCCCCCGTAGGGGGAAAAGGGAAAGTAAAGGGGCCCCCTACCCCAGGGTGTTCTCTCTAAAAGGGGGGGGGACCGAGTTAAAAAAATTCTTCCCCTGGGGGTTAAAGACTGGGGCCAACGAGGGGGGTCAACTGGCTACTTGCCTGATGAATTTCGTGGGGCGGATCCCCAGTCTGATCAGGTGGTAAAAAAAACAACTATCCGGATCATGGCCACTGCTATTTGTGATTTGTTTCCATGGGTTTGGGGGCCGGGGTATGGGTTCATAAGGATTCTATTTTTTCCCAAATAAATCGTTTTTAAATCGTTAATTAAACCTGTGAATCAATTCCAAAATCGATTTCTGAAAAAGGGCGATTTCTTTTTTTAATCTGATTTCAAAGTAAAAAATCATATAAGTTCAAATAAACGTCTCATGTAAAATCGGGGAATTTTTTGTTCGGGGCTTAAAATTTTTTTAAATTTCCATATCTAATCCAGTTTAAAAAAAAGACATTTTTTCTTTGTATTTGTTTTATTAAAAAATTTAGAAAATAGATAATACAGTTATGTTAATGCTTGATATCTAAACTTTTTAAAAACAGTCTTTTAGTCGTCATCCAACGGGTTTCCTCATCCTTGCGATGTTTCTAATCCGAAAAAAAACGCTCACAAAAAGGGAAAAGATAATCCCGATATTATACATTGGCTTGGTAAATGTGATAAATAAAAATTTTTTTCGCCGTAAATTAATCCCTTTTACCGTAATTTACGGGGCAAAGAAAAGTACATTCAACTAATTTTAAATAATTTTATGTTTTTTCCAAAACAGAAAAAATCTAATTGATTTTGTAGGATGAAATATTGTTCGAATCGATTCAGTGCTAAAATCTTTTTGCCCCAAAAATTTTTATTTGATTAGTCGATCTCAGATCACCATCCCTAATGCCACTGAAGTCCCCATTCTAGAGGGGGACTCGTTAAATGTTAAAAAACTTTCTGCTCCTTTGGCATGGTGTGAAGTTTGGAGAGAAAGTGCTATCTAAAAAACCGGGTTTTTCCCTTATTTTAAAAATTGGGATTTTTGTGGAATGTCCTCTTTGTCTTAGAATGGGACAATAAAATAATAATCAATACCCATAAAAATTTTTAAAAAGTAGTATTAAAACTAAAACAGGATAAAAATGTAAGAAAAGGAAATAATGAATGCATATGAATATAAACATTTATTTTTATTTAAATCAGAGTAATCCCACAAGAAGCGATATCTAAACTTACAGGAAACATTAGTTTAAAAGTGAAAGAATAATCAACAATGTGTCCCAGTGTGATAAAGGCAATTTTGATGAGTTTGAAAGGAAGTTAAATTTAAAGACTGTTGTAATGAGACGGAATACAGATAATGACTGAAATAGAAATTTTTCCCAAAATATTTTATGAATTAACCTTTCAGATTACATTTGTTAGATCATAAATTGTGGCAACTTACTGGAACAGTAAGTATATCAATATTAAATGCTATTCTTCGAAGCATAATGTTATAAAAAGTACAATCTCATACATTTCTTCAAAATAAGTAGCCATTATTTATCTTTTTTCATAAAACTGAGGAAGAAATTACTACAGGGAAAATGAAAAAAAAATATTATTAGAGATGAAGTTTTGTATATTACTTCATTAGACACATAGTAATTTAAAGCATCCGATTACGTTCGAAACCGTGCTTTTGCAAAAGCGTATAAATGGATAATATTTACGATATTTAGTGTCAACTTAGATTAGAAAATATATATAAAATTGTTTTAAGAATATTATTGCAATAAAAAATTATATTACAATATTTTGACAAAAAATTAACATAGAATGACTAATTTTCAAAATATTCTCCTTTTGTAAAAAATGATTCTATTATAATAATATTTTGCCTGTATATAGCTCAGACCTCTGTACAGAGGCTCAACTAGAATTTTTGAAATATATAATTTAGAAGTAGATTTATCCATGTTTTACGAACAGAAGGGAGAAATTTTAAGAAAAAAGCGCCGATAATTATATATATATATATTTCAATGGGGGATAACTCTGAAAATAATGTGAATTTTTCAACAAAAAAAAATTAGTTCAGACTCTCTGGAGAACTCTTTATTATATATAAGCACACACACACACACAAAATATTATTATTTTAGAAGCATTTTTTATAAAAGGAGAACATTTTGAAAAAAGCTTATTCTAAGTTATTTTTTGCCAACATATTGTATTTAAATAAGTTTTTTTTTGTCAAAATGTCTTTAAAACAATTTTAAATACATTTTCTAATCTGTGACACTAAATATCATGAAAATAATCTATTTATGCGCTTTTTTAAAATCACTGTTCCGAACTTAGTCGGATACCTTAAATAAAAAATGCAAGAAACTTTCATGTATTAAAGGAAGCTCTCATATTAAAAAATAAAATATAAATTTTAAAAATTTATGTAACCTTTTTTTATATATATAATAAGTGAACTTATTGTAAACTTCATAATTTGAAATGTTTTCTACTATTTAATGGTTTTTGCTATATAATGAGATGAACATAAATCAGTACTGTTTCGTCAATATTTGAGTGGACTGTAAACTGGTAAGAATAAGAAATCACCAAACTTTCGCAACGCTAAGCCTACTTTATTTGTGCACCCGCCTTCGTCAGGGTACAGCCTGATTATATCTACTTTTACAAATTTTTGACAGATGGCTACAGTGCGCTGATGACTAACATTCCGCCCGGCGTTGAAATGTTACAATATTTCAAAAAATATACTTAAAAATACAAGTTTATAAGTTTACAAATGTATAAATGAAATTTAAATTTCAAATAAATACAATATTCTAAAATAAGAAAAATACAATATTCAAAAAAAAAGAAAAATGCAATATTCTAAGAATATAATATACATCATATTACAATTTAATTTACGATTATCTTCTATTGGTAGAGACATATTTTTGAGATAGGGATTGTTTAGAATCCCAGTGGCAGTTTTTTTGTTCCCCAGTGGCAGTTTTTTTAGCAGATTCTTGCCATTGCCCATTTGGGGAGGCAAATCGTTTTTTCCCTTTTAAAAGTACTAACGGCCTAGCACTTATTTTTTTCAAACTGCCACCCTTTTTTCTCTGCTGTAAATGATTAAGATAATTTTTCCAGCGTTCAAATAATTTTTACACACTTTTTTTTGTATG